>JAOVVA010000037.1:14104881-14122629 GCA_028565275.1 Leiocassis micropogon | reverse complement strand
GTCTAATGTTTATCAGTACATTACAGAAAATAATGAACTTTATCACAATATGCTAATTTTTTGAGAAGGACCTGTAGACCGTGGTAACTTAAATAACCACTCTTTACACCCACATTGAGCTGAAATGCATATATTGGAATGCACAATGCGTTTTATCTTGAAGCAGATAGGGTAAAACAGCAGAAAACCACTCCTGTCAGTCAAGAACCGGAATCTGAGACTACAGAGGGCACAGGATCGCCGAAACAGTGCGGTTAAAGATTGCAGCAACAGTGCATGTGGCCATTACATTACATATTAGCATTTGACAGACACTCTCATCTGAGCAGCTGAGTGTTAAGGACCCAACAGTGGCAATTTGGTGGTTGTGGGGTTTGAACCTAGGAACTAGTCCAGTGCCTTAACCAGCTACCCCTGCCATTGAAGATTAGAGAACCACGTCATGTTGCCCCCCCCCCCCCCCCCCCCACCAATAAATGCTGTGGTGTGTGAAAATCCCAGGAGATCAGCAGTTTCTGGAATCCTCAAAACAGCCTTTCTGGGATCAACGAGCATGCCAAAAACAAAATAATTGAGATTTGAGCAGCCCCCATACACATTCTGATGTTTGGTGTAAGTATTAATTCAATCTCTTGACATGTATGTTCATGATTTCATGCCTTGTGCTGCTGCCATATAATTGATTAGGTTGATCATTGCATGAATGAGCAGGTTTACAGCTGTTTCTATTATAGTGACTGATGAGTGTATAATAACATTGGATTGTAAGAATGTAAAAAACAGTTATCGCCCTCCTAGCTAAGCTTTATAGATCCCTAGGGATACCAAGTCCACCCTTTGAAAAACATGTATTATAGATCTGATAATAGTGTAGGCCGTGTTTTCTGATAATAATCCAGTGTGTTAGATTTAAATCTATTTTCTGATTCTCAAAAACATAATCCGATCTTAAATTAATCTAAAGACTTTCTCTACTACTACATGTAACCCAGTGTTTTTTTTTGTTTTTTTTTTCAAAATGGGTACACCAGTTGAACTACATTTTTATTGTCTCCCAGCTCCCAATCAAGAACACAATAACTGGTATCACTGCTTTGGGGGCTGGGTGTGGGCAAACCTGGGAAGCATCTAGGTTCCCCACAGACTGGTTTGTGAAACAATGTCTTAACCTTTTTATTTAAAAGAAAAAGAATGTAATTACTTTTTTCTTTCATTTTGCTAAAGGCAATGGCCAGTTGTCTGTGGAGATACCGCTGTCGGATCCTGTGCTGCATATGTACACCATGTATACTACTTGGCTGCCTTTTTGTCTACATAGCATTGGCTTTATGTTTAGCTATGGCTCAAACATTCCCAGCTGATAGGCAAATTAGCAGCTCCAGAGTGCCATATAGCCTCTTTGTGGCCCCCGGGGCCACTAATTCCAACGTGCTGGCCTCCTACCCCATTCAGCCCTTTTGGAGACAGGACCTGGACAAAGCGGCATTTTGGAACCTGATCCAGCATGCTATGGACCGCCAACATAACCCTCTCCTTCAAGCCTCAGGAAAGATCTCTCATAAAAATATCACATCACTAAATCAAAATGGATGTTTTCCAAACTATGAAGGAATGTGGAATAAGTCAGATTATTATGCTCTGCCAGTTCAGATGCAGAGATTTATTAGTTCTATGCACTGTAGAGACTACCCGTTGCTCATTGACCAGCCTGAATTGTGTCCCGAAACAGAAGAGGCTCCAATATTGCTGCTGGCCATTAAGTCACAGGTGCCTAACTTTAGGAACCGCCAAGCTATCAGGATGACATGGGGGTATTCAGGCCTGGTAAAGGGGCAGGTGAGGAAAGGTGGACTAGTGCGCAGGGTTTTTCTCTTGGGCAAAGTTGATGAAGAACTAACTGAAGCTATTAAAAGTGAGAGTAAAATGTATGAAGACATTATAATGTGGGACTTCATGGATACTTTCTTTAACCTGACACTAAAAGACGTACTGTTCTGGAATTGGTTCTCCAAGCACTGCCAGAATGCCCGTTTTGTGTTCAAGGGTGACGACGATGTCTTTGTAAGGACACCTGCTCTCCTGGACTACTTGGCGAGCCAGGAAACACCTCACTTAGAAGGCCATAGCAAGAAAACTAAGGATGTTGTTGTTGGGGAAATTATCAGCTCTGCAGTCCCTCTGCGTTCAGAAACCAATAAGTATTTCATCCCTGAAAGTTTCTATAAGGGCATTTACCCAACATATCCAGGTGGCGGAGGTGTAGTCTACTCTGGAGCTCTCGTTGCCAGGCTTCTCCAGGTGTCCAGAAGAGTTCATCTGTTCCCGATCGACGATGTTTTTCTGGGAATGTGCCTTCAAAGGTTGGGGGTCATCCCTGTCCACCACCCAGCCTTTCTCACTTTTGACTTTAATGCTGAAGAAGCGAAGGAGCCCTGTGCCCACCACACCATCCTGCTGGTCCACAAACGCAGTCCCAAAGAAATATTAAAACTGTGGCTAGAGACCTTAATACCAAGTGATGAATGTAGAAACGTAACCCTTAGAAATGAAACCACACATTAAGAGATGCTGTTAGAATGAACCTGCTTGCGTCAGACAAAAACCGAGGCCAGCATTGTGACTTGATCGACTTGGCAAGGGGGACCACCCACTGCTGTCAAAAGGCTGCAAAGACATTTGTGGTTTGACGGGCTTTGAAAAGTAACATTTCTCCCCTGACTACATTTATGGTTGCTGTGAAATAGACAGGAAGTACAGTTCACTGACAGAATTGAAGTGTTAATGTATTGTAAATCTAAATATCATGAACGTAACTATAGTAATTATGAGGATCTGTTTTTTCTATTCATACACAGGTGTAGTGCAAACTCAAAGATTAAGTATTTATAAAGAATTAATACTCTTTCATCTGTAGTTGATGGATTAGTCAAGGACTCCAAACAACAACTTTGTACACACTGAGAGAGACTGGGTGTGTATGTTATAAAGGAGAAACCTTACCTCCCAATATTTTAATTTGGTCAAAGCTACCTCTCTTTTGTGTGTACTGTATCATTAGAACATTGCGATTTGACAATGCCTTGTTTTTGTATGTATTTTGTATAGAAAACCTTTAGCGTATTTAAACAAACATGACAAATCTCCAATTATTAGTGTTATGCATGTGATCCTAATGTATAAAAAAATTACTTAAATGTTTTTTTAACTAATGTTTAATAAATAAATAAAAAATGTTCTGGAAGCTTCCTTTCAAAGCAATGACATTTTCTCCATACAAATATTTGAAAGTAATAAATCAATTATTGATATGAGACAGCACATGTTTACAAAATATGAAATTTATTGCCATATGTACATAAATTGATACAAAAAAAACATTTTAAATACACCAGATCAACATGAAATATTTAATCGATATGCTTAACAAGGAAACATTTTAAAGTTTATTATTAAATGTGATTAAACTCGGGCCAAATTTCTACATCAATTAATGATTCACCACTGTCATCTGATGTTTAACAACATTTCCATGCCTTGGGGCTTAGTTAATTTAGGTAGGGATATAAATACTAATGACGATTCAAAAAAAGGTGAAGGAACTACACTATTACAACTTGTGTGAAGGTCATCGCAGGATGAGCTGTGCAGAAGTCACTAAAAGTTCTCTGCTCCTTCCTCATCTTTGTCCTCATCATCATCTTCTGAGTCTTCTTCACTCTCGCTGTACTGCACAGTGACTCGATTTGTGTTTACAAAAAGGTCCTGTTCATCCTCAGAATCACTGCTGTCGTCTCCTTCGTTTTGCTCCCTGGTTTTAGTCTCATCTTTCCGTGCTTCTTTCTGCATCTGCTCTTCTCTTATTCCATCTGCATCAAATCCTTTAGGCCTGTGTGAAAATGTAAGTATATTACTAAAACACTGATTAAATTAATTGATTTCATAATAATGTGGTTAATTTAAAATGAAAGATCAGGCAGCATGTCACTGAGAACCTGTAGCAAAAGATTCAAATATCACCATAGAGATATTTGATATGGAATTTGTACAGATCTGAAAAGTCAGATGAACAAGTTTATTTAAAACATTCACCGTTACAACCAAAGAGCTAATGTTCAGAATTTGACATCGGCTCACTCAACAGACTGTGGGAAACTGAACATTCAGATTTTGTTAGCTACATGGCTAACTCCGGTGACTGGTGTACATTTTCTTTCTCAAACAACCAGCCATATAGTCATTGTTCTAAGATTTAACAAAGAAATGTCTGTATTTTGATCTAACCTATTAATTGTATACACAGTATAATTCATTTTACAGTGTTGATTTAACATCACTCTGTAAAAGTGGGACTTGATCAAAATATACTCAGTATACTCATATAGTGCTGATATTTTATATCATGATAGACATCCTCTGTTGCTACTTGGTTAGTGCAAATAAGAATCCCTTAAATATCCCTTATTTAAAAGAACAATTGTCTGCACTATATGTGGTGATAGTATTCTTAAACAACTTTTCACCTAAATACCTACATGTAGGTGGCTTTCTCTTTTAAAGAAAGAAAGGTACAGTATATGCCCTTTTGTGCATTCATTGAGGTTTTGGGAAATTATGGCTAGTTTGTTACTGTTGTGCATGTTTATACAGTAATGTGCAAAAGTCTTGAGCCAACCCTTTATTTCTTCATATTAAATAAAAGTACATTATATGGGCCTCCGAGTGGCGCAATGGTAAAGCGCTCGCCCTATCATCCGGAGATCGCTGGTTCGATCCCAGGGTGATGCTGTTAACCTCTCACAGCCGGAGGCCTAGAGAGTGCTGATTGGCCGAGCTCTCTCAGGGGGGAGTGCTCCCACATTAATGACAGCTCTACAAGCCAATCAGGGGCGTCTGTGAGCTCACGTAAGGGGAGGGAGCGGATAGCGCTGTTCCTCCGAGTGCGTTACGCCGCCCCCAACGGTGCGTGAGCGAGCAGTTCGAAAAAATGGTCGGTGACGCCACGTGGATTGGAGGAAACACGTGGGTCGGTCTGCGGCCCTCCCGACTGATTGGCAGTAGAAGCTTAATGTGGGGGCCTCCAGTGACGGGTGGAATTGGTCACTGCTAAATTAGGGGGGATAAATTTATAAAAGTATATTATGTAAATTAAATTAAGGCAGCACAGTGGCTTTGCACCTCCAGGGCAGAGGGTGTGATTCCCACCTCAGGCCTGTATGCATGGAGTTTCCTTGTTCTCCCCGTGCACTCTGGTTTCCTCCCACAGTCCAAAGACATGCAGATTAGGCTAAATGGCATTTCAAAATTGCCTATAGTGTGTGTGTCTGTGTGCGCGCTTTATGTGGCTTGCGATGGACTGCTGTCCAGCTCCAAGTTTTCCCAGAACCCTATAGAGGATAAGTGGCATAGAGAGTGAGTGAGAGTAAATAACAATACCACTTTAAAATTATCTTGCGTTGTTCGAAAGTAAAGCGTGCCTCCACCACTTTCTTTGGCTCGCATCTGACGGATGGTGTGACTACTGACATCTTTAGAGCAAACTTAAACACATTGCTGCCAAAATTCAATTAAAGGTACTGAATAGGTTGAAGCGGGTATACATTTTTGGGCTCTCTATAGTAGTGTTTATGCCAAGTTACATTCATAGCAAATGAAAAGAAAATACCTGAAATGTCCTGAACAATAGCTTATACCAGACTGTGTCTTTTAAATAGAGCTCATTCTCATGTATACAAAACAGGATTCCTTACATAAGAAGTTGCTGCTGAATTTTACAGCATTTGCTTGACTGCCTATATTTCCAGATGCTTATGCTACTCTGTACAAGTAGAACATTTTCTCACCAGATGCCAAGTTTCCTCAAATAGTCAATATGGTCCCTGTACAGAATGAAGTGGATCTCTCCTTTCACCTTGTCACCTTCCTCGATAGGATCTACGATCACAAAATCACCTGCCAAAAATAACAGGTAAAATTAAGACAGAGTACTCCTGATCAAGAACAGAAACTGTCAAAAAGCCAGATTTACGCAAACCTCTTTTAATCCAGATGTTCTTGCGGAACTTTGTGGGCATGCTGATGAGAAACTTCTCACCACTCTCAGTCACAGCCTCGTGGAGGTTATTGCCATTGCTTCCCATAATCTGGAAGATACAGAAGCATTCACTAAATTTTTTTTAGCCGTCCTGAAATTGTACACCATTCCACATTCATATTTACCGTAGCAGACAAGATACAGAGAATAAAATGAAAGAGTCCAGATATAATGGACCTGAAAACAATACAAATGCAGCATGTTGTGGTCAGATGTTTACATACACACATTATGAACAGGAATGTTAGGGCAATATTTGGCTTTCAATGATTTCTTTGACCTTTTTCTGGAGCAGAAAAATTGTACAGAATACAGAACGTCTTCAAAAAGGTAGAAATTAGAAAACACCAAGAATTTGGGACACAAGGTTTAGTTTATTTTCTGAAATCTGAAAATGATACATGCAGGATCACAAATATACATACACTCACATAGATTATTAATCCAGAGCTACTGAAAGAAGCGGGTGTTTTTTTTTTTTTATACAAGCATACAAGGTGAGAGCAGATGGTTAAATATAAAGCTTACAGGACAAAAGAAAAGCCACGTTTATTAATGCAGGAATGCTGTGCTGCATGATGTGTTTATTCATCTTAACATTATGATTCTTTTATTGTCATTGTACAGGCAATAAAGTATAGTAATATAGTGTATATTGCAAAACACGTATTATAAGTATCAAGTGTCCAAAATCCATGGAAAGTTAACAGTGAGAATGGGACCAGGGTATCAGATCACCCGAGGTCTATTGCAATGAATATTTAGCAGTCTTTGTTTTCAGTAGACCATCCCTAAAGCAGCTGGCAGAAGAAAGGGCAGTTTTCAGGGTGAAATGAATCTCTCTGGTCAGCAGCACTGCAGCTAGCAAACCATGCAACTGGAGAATCTCTTTTCTGCTTTCTAATTGAGCCTTCCTCACAATGTGCTTATGTTCAGCAATCAGTAGAAGTCACAGACCATAAATTTTAAACTGGACACACTTATTTATATACAGCAGGCCAAATTCATTACCAATAACGGCAGGCTTGGTAGGGATTGGTCACAACCTTTTCGTGAGTGGGATTTAAAAAAAAAAAAAACACCAACTTGCAGAACAGATGCATTTGTCTGTAGGAACTGTACAGACAATCATTCACAAACACCATTTGCACATTACAGGAAAGCAGGCAGTCCGATCACAGCTCCAAGTTTCTGATAAACTTTCTACATTGATGGTATGCAAGCACTAGTGAAACGCTGGGGTTACTGTAAGTGCATTAGTGTAGCAGGGGGTTATACAGTATAGAGACCCCATAACTTCGGGTGCAATGATTAATCTACATCATTGACAATAGTTGGCATTTAATTTAAATTTATTTAAATTTAATTATCGATTAGTTTGTTGAAACTCCGTGTATTCTCAGTTATACACTTATGTTGTCATCACACTTTATCCTCGAGCAAACTGAACGCTCGGACACGTAGGTGTGAGGCTTACTGGAGAGAAGTAATGCAATGCAATAGTAATGTTTGCAATGGCTTCACATGCTCTTGTATATTAATGTTCATATTTATACATATTTTAATTTCAATGGCAGCAAATATTTATAATAAAGTCTAGAATAGACAGCATATGCTTACTACTGTCAACACGATACAGGTATACCTGAACTGCACAGAACTCACCCTCATAATCTGCTGTTTCTCGTTAGGCGTGATGTAGTCTCCTAGAACTTCCTTGACGACATGCTTACGCTTGGTTGCCTTTGACATTGTTGATCTTTGAAATCCTCCTTATCTGTAAGATAATTTGCAGATCAGAAGAAAAATTTAGTATCTTCTAGTAAATACTATATATTAGACAAACTAACGCAGCTACAATGATGCACTAGCTCAGCGGCCACTTTATTATGCTGATCTACAACTGATAGGACGTTTATTGCATAAAAGTAATAAAGTAAAGTTTTTTTGGAATTACAATACTGTCAGTCTGCACTGTATTCATCAACAGATAAAATAGCTGGATCAAACACTCCAACTAAAATTGTAATTTCAGGTATGTCAAAACGATGGTGATTTTTAATGGGCTCTTTAAAAAAAAAAAAAAGCAGTTTAACCCTTAAAAAACGGGGTTGAGTGGGGAGTCTCCATTTACTCAAGCAGCACTGATCCATACCGGCAACACAGCCTGGGTAAAAAAAAGAAAAACTGCTTATTCGGAAGTCCTGCCGGTGTGCATCAAAGGTGTTTTTTTAATGCCATGTAGAACCAAAATTATCACTTTTACAAATGTGTAAATTTTACTGCTACTGGAACAGGGTCATGATGTCAAAATGCATAAAAAAACAGATGCATATTATTATTTGTTCTTAGAAACAACCATAAAAACATGTGATCTTACTAATCGGTGCTATTTTATTGCCTATGTAACCTTTTTTTTTTTTTTTTTGCTCAGTCATGTTTAAAATTAATAAATGAACTGAATTTTATCATATTGCCTAGGTTGTGCTGAAAACAAATGTCACTCTATATTGCAAAATCCTGTCCTGGATGTATTTATTTAAACTTAGTAAAGTTTTACTTAGTAAACAATATTCTGGTCTTTACAGGCTACATGCCCTGCAAATAGTGCCATGTTTGTACACCAAAGAATGTTTAGTTTTTAATATAATGTTTTTTTACTTCATCTTACGCTTCACATATGGATAGATGGATGGAAGGATTAGTAGGTTGTATCTCTGAAATATAAAATTAATTGAAATATCGAATATCTAAATATTGTGTTAAACGTCATATATACAGTGGAACCTTGGATTGCGAGCATAATTTGTTCCGGAAGCGTGTATGTATATCAAAACACTCGTATATCAAAGCGAATTTTCTCCCATAAGAAATAATGTAAACGCAGCTGATTCCTTCCACAACCCAAAAATATTCAAATAATTGTTTTAAAAAGTAAAAATAAAACATTAACCTGTAGTGATTGAGAGCAGAATGAGGGGATGGGGGGGGGAAAAGGAGGCTGTTATGTAGGACGACTTTCACACACACAAACAGTTTACCGAATAGAGACTCTCACTCAACCAAGCGCGCACGCAGACAGACACACGGACACACACACACCCCTCCACAAGCTTGTAGACAAGGTGGGGGGAGGCGGCTGCTGTGTAGGACGACTTACACACACACGTACGCGCGCACACATACACACACAAACCAGTTTACCAAATAGAGACAAACCGGGTTACTCGCAACCCGAGGTCCCTAGGTAATGCTGCCTGGTTCTACATTTCAGACCTGTGGCAAACACTGGTTGTTTGTTTTACATGTACATGCACTTGTATTTTCACTGTTAGACATCTCTTTTCCCACATTTTTTCTCTTTGGAAAGGCTACCAAACTATCAGGCCACCACTTCTAAAGACTGGATGTACAATCATGATTTGCAATTCTGCTGCTCTTTTGATTAATCATTGTTTTTACACTCTAAAAAAATATATATAAAAAAAAAATACATGTTTATGTATTGAATATACATTTAGACTTGTATGGCATTATCTGGCACTGGTATGTTATGCAATATAGTGCATTTAGACTGCTGTAGCTAAAGATCACTTGACTGCTGCTTAATTAGAAGATCAGGTTGATCTGGTCCAAGCGCTTTAACTTTTTTTCTTTCTTTGTCCGATCGCCTTGTGAAGGGGTATTTTAGCAAAGAAATTAGCCTACAGAATTTTCTCTCATATTTAGCTGGCTACCACGTCAATCACTATGCAATACATTAACTAACAATCTGCTGACCTTTAATAAGACTCGTTGAGAATGGTCCAATCACATGAGCCCAAATATTTAAAAACAATATTGATTCGCTAAGAACAAAAGTGGAAGGGTTCGGGGCGCACGGTGCTGTGCCCCAAGGATGATTTTAAAAAAATCCAATTAGAGCTCAGCCTCAAATCACATGCTTTTCAAAACTTTACGTACCTACATAGACACTCGTTTGTCCGGCGCCCCGCGTACATGAACACAAATGAACGTAATACAGTTTAGATTAAAAAAAATTTATTGTAAATAAATTATATTAAGAAATACAGCGGAATATTGTGACTAAATGACATTATTAAAATAAATAATTATGTTAAATAATTACATGTTAAAGTAGGATTATTCTCCGCCTAACTTTAAGGGGGCAGAATATGGACAGTCACCGGCCGCCACTGTTTATAATAAAGATAAAAATGTCGATCGGCCTGTGACCAGAATTGGCGGGTTTTCAGTTTGATTGGCCAATCACCAGTCATGGCCAATCAAACTGAAAACCCGCCAGCCTCAGATATAAACAGCTCTGTACCAAGCGGCACAAAAGGAATGCATATTTATGGTGTTCCATCATCAAAAATTTTGCATGTTAAAGGCCTCCGATTTGTCTTTTTCTCCAAACTCTGAGAGTGAATTAGTCTCAAACACATTCATTACACACTTACACAAGTCTCAAAACACACAAAGTGCTAATTAGTCATATAGAAAAGAGTTATTTGTAAGTAATAATCATGGTGGATGACAGAGATGCATGCATTTTTTTAAAGTGAGAAAACTAATATTAGAAGGAATGAGTGCATTTAGTTAATCATTGAACTTTTTTAAAAGGTTTAAAATTGTAACAAAACATATAATATCGAATTGGGAAATTTATATTAAAAAAAACGTAATACTTATAGAGTCGCAATTTTAATCCAATCAGCACCTGGGTATCGTGATAATATCGTATCGGGAGGTGACTGGCGATTCCCTTCCCTAGACTTTGGGTCAAAACGTAGCCAGCAGTAGTAATGATCAGTTGGTCTTGAGCCTCTACCATCGGCTATATGAGTTAACTGTTTGATGTATACAGTTAATAAATCTAGAGTGTTTCTGCACCTGATACACTTCCACCACCATTGCTGCACTAAAAATGTACCTTAAGGGGGGCAGAAATTGTGATCAGTAATTTGGCAAATTATAGCATTACTTGATATGATTATTATATTTAGATTTACATCCCTGCAGTTTACCCTGCCGCGCACGTGACACTCATGGAGTTTGCTAGAATGTCTAGCTCTTCTAGCCGTTAGCCGGGTAGCTACCAGTAGCATCAAACTGCAGTTTATAACACACAAACGTCGTAAAAGCCGCGAGCTGTGAAAACCACATACCTATAAACTCTTCAAAAGAATATATTCTTATTCTGGGTATTGTTTCGTACATCGAAATAAAGTCCGACACACTGCAAAACTGCTGAACGCGTCAAGCGCATGTGCAACTCATTTACGATTACTTCCGCTTCCGCGCGGCATTGTGGGAAACGTAGGCAAACTGTCTGCTTTACATAAAACAGTAAATGCTCTGATGTGTGCAGTTTTTTTTAAACATATGCAAGCGCCACTTGATTTTCATTCACTGTCAGTAACAGCACACTTATTTGCACTATGGAGCATGAGTGACAAGAGGAGGAAATATTAGAAAGATTCAGGCTCAGGGGGGGATCTCATCCTCTTATATACTATGAATATGGACAGTCACCCAATTTATTGTATTCTTTGCCTCTGTACACCACCTCAGTGAATTTGAAATTAAACAATCAACATGTGATTGAAGACTTTTATCTTTAATTCAAGGGGTTTTAAAATGTTAACCATTTAGGAATTTCTGCCTTTTTTCTTTTTTACAATGTCCCTCAATTTTCATAGGATAATAAGTAATTGAACAAAGGAATAATCATACATTTTGTAATTATTCTTTTTTGGATGAACAAATTTCATCACCAAAGTTTCCTCCCTTGAGCTGCTTTGCCAGGCCTTTACTGTAGATCTGCTACTTGTTCGTAGGCATTTCTGCCTTCATTTTGTCTTGTGAAAGAACAGTTTAAGACCTTTTAATTTCTTTAACTTTATTTTTTGATTGCTTTAGAAGTATGTTTGGGGTCATTCTACATCTGTTCTTTGATGCGCTGTCCTATTAATTTTTTAGGTTTTGACTGAATCTGAGCAAAAATTTTAGCTCTATATAATTCAGAATTCTTTTCTTAATCACATCATCAGTAGTAGCCCAGTTCCTATGGCATCCAAACACACTCATGCCATAATACTGCCTCCACCATGTTTGACAGATGACGTTGTATGCTTTGGTTCATGATCTGTTCTCCTACTCTTCTTCTTCTTTTTCTTTGTAATTTAATGGTATCTGGAATCCAGTAGACTGGTTACATTACCACCAGCTGTAGATCTCATTCTCCCTCATCTTCCCGGCCTCTTAAAGACAATTTTTAATGCCAGCCTTCCTTAAAACATCTAACGCATCCTCCCCTGATTTTGTCTTAACTTGTTTTACTCTGTCTTGACCTTTGCATTTTTCCGGTAGGCCTACCTGTATATTCTTTTCTTCCCATCAGTCTCTTGATTGTAGACTTTAAATTAAAGCTCCACCAAAATCAGATCTTGATTGCTTAATTTCAAATACATTGTGGTGTACCGACAAAGACACAAAGTTGTGTCCTTGTCCACATATTTATGCACTTGACTGTATTTGACATGGGATAGTAGACAGGTGTACAGTACCATTCAACAGTATGGACATAAGTTTGGATTTATTTTTTCTACATTCTAGAACAATACTGGAGAACTATAAAATAACACATATGGCACTAGGTAATTATGTAACAGTCAGTTGTTATTTTAAGACACAAAGGTCGGCTCATCCCAGGAAAGCAAGACCAAAACCTACCACTGCTGCAAAGGAAAAATTGTTACCAGTCTCAAAAATCACCAATTATAAGAAGATATCACCAAACATAAGTAGCAGATACATCTCAATATCAAAGGAGATCAATGTTCAAATGAGATTAAGCATATTTTGAATGCCTTTGGCATTGTTTTACAATGTAGAAAGAAAAAAAAAAATCAGGATAGACCATGGAATTAGAAGGTGTAAATAAGAGTCCTGGGAAATATTTATCCACACTAATATCTTTATGATTAGCAGTTCTTAGGAAACATTAGGTTATTCCACCGAAGGACAGATCTTGAACATAAACTGTTGCAATTTAAAATATAAAAAATATTAGGTCAACATGGAATGCATGATTGTGTTCAGTGTTGCGATGATACAAATTTTCCAGGATGGAAGATGCTATTAAAATATGTGACACGTTTATGGTCATGTCTCTGTATTGACAATTCAGTTTGCACTCAACAAATTTAAAAGAATATTGAAGATATGCTTATGGCATTAACAACAACAAAAAAAACACAACAAAAATGTGTGGGAATTTAGTCACTTTATTCAGCAGATTGACCAAGAAAGTGACCAAACAGGAATGATGTCTGAAACCATGCAAAAGATTTCTAATTTAAGCTTTGACAATAACCAAATTAGTATTATGCCATAAAATGTAATGCACACTTCAAACGGAGAGAAATTAGTTTCCTGATAGCATGGTTATCTAACACTAAATAAATATGACAATAAAAAACTAGTCTTCTTATTCCAGCACTACTAATCGATATTATTTCAAAACAAGATTTTGTTGAACAGCTTTCAAGATCAGTAGCACTGTAGTCAAATGTACCCAACTAGGACTCCCTCTGTATCACAATAATAAACATGAAACCAATAGGCAAATATTAATTAATATCACAGCAGCATATCTACACACATTACTAAAATCTTAGTTTAAAAGTTAGTGCTTAAATCATAACGAAAACATGATAGAACACGGTTGTAAGGGTTTATGCTTTATATCATAGTAACAGGCTCAGAGATGAACGTTATGATTTGTAATGGAAATAAAAGCTATATGAGGTACTGACACTTCATCCTTATGTCATTTAGTATCTATACTCTTATTCTAAACTCAAAAGTTATAGTAATAAATGACATTGAGTGAATTTTTGAACACTTCACAAGTCACAGCTTGAACAGGTTAGATCACTGCAAATATTATTTGTGCATTTGTGCATGGTTTTATATGAATGGTCATGTAGCTTAACTGCAGATGAACTATACTGTATGCTTGTTAGAGCATGCGTATGTACTCGCAATTGCTCCTATTTAACCACAGCAGATGAACACATCTTGTTAATTCCACACAGATTGGATCCTCTGTATAGGTAGTAGTAACCCTGAGTAGACACAAGAAAAATATTAGAATATATACACAAAATATACACATATATAATGATTGGTAAAGGTGTACGGAGCCTACTGTATACTTTAGCATTTTTGTTTAAATTACCTCATTTTAAATACTTGAATTACTATGTGAAAATCTTACCAAGGAACACATATACATCATTTAAGAAAGTGAATTGAGAAATGTTACAAATAACTTTATTAATAATCGATATGTAATCTAAGACAGAATTAGGAAAAATCATAATCAGAGCAGTCAGACACCTAAAACGTGGAATATTTATATTTTACAAGTCATATGAGTACCGTCTGAGTTTTTATGGTTTGGCTTAAAACATTTACCCTCTAAATATGTCTGCCTTTAATTTATCACTCATTTAGACCAGTTAATAAATAATAATATAAATGTTTCTTCAGTAACACGTATATACTCCTTTACCAAACATTAAAGTGGTAATAAAACAGGATCTCAATTAATAACAATCAGATAAATAAACTTAAATAAAGTTGGGTAAACACTTATTAGTCATGAACCCTGTTTCACTGTATGGCTAGACATTGACGTGTCCTTCACCTGCTCGCCGTACTCTTCACCCCAGCTGTTCTTGATGGCCCAGAATGGAATGCCATTACCTGTGCACAAAAATCAGAGATCATATATACTAAGAAGAAAATTGCACAATGACCCGTTAAAGCAAAAGCTATGTAAAATGGCATTTAGGGCTACATTATGAATATACATTATTTATGTTAGTGCAGTACTTTCAAAAATATCAAAAATGTTCGTTAGATTATTGCTATACAGTAGCCGCAGCAAGATGTGTGTGAGTGAGAGGGAACCAAGTGAAAGGTGAGGCTACAGGGAGCAGAGGTGAAGAAAGTGCAGAACTTTAAGTGCTTAGGGTCAATGGTCCAGAGCAATGGAAAGTGTGGAAAGGAGGGGACAGGGATAGATAGGATCAAGAATGAGTCCATCAGAGGGACAATCCATGTTAGATGATTCGGAGATAAAGTCAGAGAGGCCAGATTGAGGTGGTTTGGACATGTTCAGAAGAGAGATTGTGAATATATCTGTAGGAAGGATGCTGAGGTTGGAACTGCCAGGCCGAAGGTCTAGAGGAAGAGGAGATTTATGAATGCAGTGAGAGATGACAATGAAGTTAATTGGTGTGAGACAAGAGGATGCAGAGGATAGGGTTAGATGGAGGCAGATGATTCGCTGTGGTGACCCCTGAAAGGGAACAGCTGAAAGACAAAGGAGAAGTGGCTCTGGCAAGATTAATTATTTCTTTACTTCTGTTTATGTGTTTCTGGGTCATAATTGCTTAGCTCTGTCCCAAATCACACAGTATGCATAGCATCAGTAGGGGCTGGTTCAAGTAAAAGGAATTGCATCACAAATGCAATTCACCTCATACACAACAGAGGCAGCATACTGCACAATGGTGCTTTTTTAAACTCACAAACAGGTCATAAAAGAGTGCGAAAACAACAACAAATGAAAGCTGTCATCCATTAAGAATGACGAGTGTACGACCTGTTCACGCGAGAAAGCACAGGGAGTAGTAAACAGCACACTCATTGTTCCAGTTGAAGGAGACCATTCTTTAACATGAGTCACAAAAAGTGAACTAGACTGACAAGACACTGATCTGTGGTTCAGGTGAGCCGCTTAAGCTTAAATTGGTAGGTAGGAGATAAGAAAATAAACAAACATGCGATTTGGATTTTAAACTATTTTCATCTGATTATTCTTCCAGTAGAAACCTATTTTCTGAAGTCAAACTTTTAAGTGAAAAAGGAGTTTGGTGACAATTTCATGGCTGTTTTATTAATTTAACACATTTAGCCACAGGCCTCTCACTCCAGGTTTAAAAACCTGAAATACACTGAAACCAGGTGCTGCTTTATCTACTGTAGTATGGACTGAGATGAAAAAATGTAAAGCCTATGAGGAAGCCATATTTAGTGAAGCAGGTGAAGTTGCTAGGTTCAAACATTAGCTCTTCCCTGTAGTGAGGTTTACAGAGTTATACAAACCGCATGCACTAAATATTTATTGATTTGTGCAAATAGGAAAATAACACTCACGTTGTCCGTATCCGACAAGCAGCACTGCGTGATCGATCATCCAGGGGTTGCATAGAATCTTCAGAGGGTGAGACACTCCCTTTCTGTAAAACTACACACACAAGAATAGATAGTGAACAAGTACAGTATAACTAATAGCTCAACGGTTTCATTATACATTACAAACAATAAGCATTAAAAACTTATATAAGCATGTAAGTTTTGGATTTTATTAAATCAAATCCCTGGAGTAGGCAACTTTTCTTTTGTGTGTGTGGTTCAAGATTCTTTACTTGTGTTCAGAGGTACAATGAAAAAGCATATCCTGAGCAAAGGGTGATTTTTTTTTTCCAGTCATGTTTTTTTCACGTCTTGTTCCATTTAAAATCTCAAACACATAACTAGGTTTTGTCAAATGTATGTAAGAAGCCAATATGCATAAGTGTATGCAAAAGGACCGCACAATTTGATCAACAAAATGCAATGTACCATTTTGTATTCAAACATATTAGCAAATATTGCTACAGATGAGCTCATTAATCTCATTAAAGCTCAAAAAAAATTTTATATTTATTTTTCACCCTAAATGTATTTAAAAAATTAAACAAATACCCTAGCTTTACATAAATTCCTGACTGTGTGTATCTTACCTGTAATTTTTTTATTTTACCAGATTTTTATTGTTCAGCAATATTTTATTGTTAGCAACAAAGATACCAGTTTATACCAGGTCAGTGTAGATCAGATCCCATATGAGTACATAAGAAGTATTGTGTATGTAAATATACAAACTGCATCATGGTACAAGTTAGCTGCTTATTTAGAGAGTGAAAATTCTGAGTCATTGTAAATTTACATACCTGACTTTAATTAATCTGAATGATTGATATTAGGGATATCCGAGGTGATTTTTACAATCACTTTTAGCACATTGGTTTAAAGTCCCTGTTCCTAATTATGACATCCAATAAATGCTTGCACAGGCTTGAAACAGTTTGTTTAATTTTTATTACAAAATGTGTTTGTTTTTTCTGGCACAAAAAGGTAATAAATAACAATAAAAACAGCATCAACTATCAACCAGATTATTATTTTCAACATCAGTGTTGGCATCTGCCTGAAATTTCACAACCATTACATCCCTATTGAACACTTGATGTTGTACGCCTTAGGTGTGACTCAGAACTGATGACAGAAATGCATTAGCACTGGTTTTAGGAGAAGATAATGGTTTGTGGGAAAACCCAGAGCTTTCGGGTAAGAGATCAGTCTGTTCTTGCTTGACATGAAACGAGTCTGTCGACATATCTTGGTTATGTCGACATGGTTTTATTCAACAGTATTTTCACTCACTCACTAACTCTCTTCTTCAACAATATTTTTATTGATTTTAAAACAGGGATATTACAGGGTAGACATGGAATGTTTCAATACAGAATTTT
>JAOVVA010000037.1:14093883-14104439 GCA_028565275.1 Leiocassis micropogon | reverse complement strand
AGACGCTTGTCTTCCTCTCCAGTGACACCAAAGAGAGCGATCAGAGGGTCTGGTTCAAGGTTGCATTTCAATATGTATACTCACTAACTCTCTATACCAGTTTTCCTGTACAAGGTCACGGAAAGCCTGGTGTCTCTACCAGGACAGGCACACATTTACATACTTGGAAGTGCCAGTTAGCCCAATTTGTATGTCTTCGGACTGTGAGAGGAAACCAGCGTCAAGGAAGAAACCCACTAAGCACGGGGAGAACATACACACCCAGACCCGAGACGGGAATCGAACTCTCGACCCTGGAGGTGCAAGGCGACAGTGCTAACCATTATGTCACCGCGCTGCCAACAGTAATATACACATGCAAATCTTTAAGCAAACATTTAACACACACACTGCTTATGCACTATTATTACACAATGGCCTTGGTGTGAAAATTAGTACCATGACGGCTACACTGTTCCTTTTTAATTCTTTACAAAAATGCGTTATTCTACATTATTACAATTTTAGGACCTTTGTCAAAGAATTATTAAGGCAATCTGGGCAATTAACCCTTTTTCATTGTGAACCTTTGTGTAAATATCATACAACTTAAGCTCTTTATATCTAACAGGAATCCAACACATGATTTCTGTAACACTGTTTCACAAGGGCATATTATAGCTACAAAAACATTTTTTTTTTAATAATAATCACCTGGCAGCACAGTTCATAGAAATCATTACTGAGGTGTTTACTGGTGTTTGTGCTTCTAGAATGTCAAAAAAGAATTTATGAAGAGTGTATTACCTGCATGGCAAAAGCATTGAGGGCAGCAGAGACAGGACCGTTCTCAGCCAACCAAGCCGCAATATCTGAACACACACACACACACACACACATCATTTTTGCATTATAATTGTGTTTATGCTGTAAGTACACTGATTTATTTGGTCACTTACACAATAATAAAAACCACCAATGAACTGAAAATCTGATCATTTCACTTTTCTCAGTAAATGCATGTATGCATGACCAGATATGAGATAACCAATAGACACAACAGTCCAAAAGAACGGCAGATTAAAACATATATAAGGAATATCTACAGTATGACACTTGTAAGTATATAAAAGATAAAAATCTCTATAAACCTATGAAATTTTCAATTTCATATGTCATGTACTTGTCAGCTCTAACAAAGGAATCAGATTTCTCAGGTTTTGTAAACATACTATATTCAAAAACAACTTTCACAATCTTCAGTAAAAGTACTTTATTATAGTGTATTAATATAAGGTATACATTTTTTATCATGCATGAAGTTAATATTTGGATGCACAAAATGTTATAGTCGATATCTGCCTTTTCTCACCGTTTTCATCCTTGGTCAGTTGTACAGAGCTGTTGATGTAGGCCACCACTTTCCCAGATGAGAACTCACAATTCTGCTTGTGTCCTATGTAGCTGTAGTCTGTCTCTCTCTCAAGACCCCCTGCAAAGGGACCAGCACATGTAAGAGAACTGTCAGATTTTGGCAGCATGAATGCAATAACACAGATCATAGAGAATAGAAACAAAGGCATGCTAGAATCACTGGTACACCACTATTAAAGATTCTTTACAATTTCTTACCAAGGGTTTCAATAGCTTCATATGCATTTGATGGAAGCCCACCGCCACATGCCTGATCCAGTTTATCACAGTCCACCAACTCTGAAAAAACATATGCATGAACCTGTGACTTGCTATATACTGGAAAAAAAGTGTTTCATTTAATTAACACAACACTATCTAATTTGTGGATTTGATGGGTCAAAAGGTGTTGATTAGTTTTTTATAGAGTCTTTATTTGAATTATTGCTGCACTAATTAGTGTGATTCAGCTGGCAACAATGCGTTTAACCCCAAATGATGCATTAAGTAGCTTATCATTTCTTGATCAACTGTGTCAGATTTGTCCTGGAGTCATATAAAAATACTGTTACAGTTACTGTATTTCAGAAGAGTCCAATTATTACTCTGCATCAGGCAAAGAAACCAACTAAGGAGATTGCTGAAATTACTGGATTTAGGTTAAGACCTGTTAAACTTTGTACGTATAGTGCTGATCCGTCAACTTTGCAGACAAAATATGGTCAGATACAATGATCATGAATGAGTGTATCTGAAAATCACTTAAACACTTTTAAAGAAGTTGCACCATAAAAAATTGACAGTAGGAATAGCCACTATGTTTAATAGTGAATGTAAGAGCATTTCTACATAAACAAAATGTTTAATGTTACTGAATTGGAATTAAACAAATGTGTGTCCAAAAGAAAAGCACTTGTTAGTGAATAATGGACTTTGGAACAGAAAAGGATCATGTGGTCTGATGAGTCAAAACTGGCCCTATTCCAGAGAGATTGGCGTTTCAGGGTAAGTTGGGAAGCGCATAAGGCGATGCACACATCATGCATAGTGGCCACAGTACAAACCTGTTTAGGCAGTGTTTATGATCTGAGGCTGCCTCAGTTGAGCAATCCCACAACACAACACTGAAGTCAGCTGATGATCGGAGTTTTTTCTGCGCTGTTGTTACAGGCATATTCTAGCACTCGAATTGTGAAAGAGTGCTAGTAGGAATCATATTATGAACTGCCTTCCAGTTAGTACTGATGTTAACAAAACTGAAGGTCTTTGGGATGTGTTGGAGAAGACTTGACGGCATGAGTGCAAGGTGATCCTCAACATCATCAATACAAGATCTCAAAAATGAATGCGACTCTGAACAGAAAAAAATGTTGCAACGTTGCATAAGCTTGGTGAAACAGGTTGGCCAGGCAGAGTACCATTTTCTATCATAAAACCTCATACACAGGGACTTGAATGGTGAAGGCTTCACATAAACTAAGACTGAAACATGCTAGTTAATGAAGAAAAATGATAAATTATTTATATGGTGAAGCTTTCTGTTAGGAGACATTTATTTAATATTTATGAAAACAATTCTTGCAATTACTGTATCAGTAAGCTTTACACCATGGTAAATGTTGGTGTATATTTTTTAATTCCTTAAGTAATTGCAAATAGAATTTGTAAATTGATTAAATGATTCATTCTTGGCCCCCAAGTGGCGCAGTGGTAAAGTGCTCGGCATATCATCTGGAGATCCCGAGTTCGATTCCAGGGTTATGGTGTAGCCTCTTGCAGCCGAGGGGCCTGGAGAGAGCTGATTGGCCGAGTTCTCTCAGCGGGATGGTATGGGAGGCACTTAATGACTCACATCTACAGCTCTATATTGGCTCTACAGCCAATCATGGGCATCTGTGAGCTCACGCAAGCGAAAGGAGCGGATGTGAGAGACCCCTAGTGATGGGTAGGAATTGGATACGCCTAAACTTAGAAAGAAAATCTGGAGGGAAAAACATTCATTCTCACCTTGCTCTGAAAGAGATAACAGTTGTCCAGTTTTCTTAAACCACTGGCCTTCAATGTTTCCAGTGACAGAGAAAGCCCAGCAAGAGCCACAAAAGCCCTGAACCAGATACAGCAATCATCAATCATCACAAACAATTGTATCTCAATAAAAGTAACATTTCAGTGCTGATCGGCATCAGTATTAAAATAGTTCAAACATGGTGGTGAATTCATTTCTTTAAACAATTATCCAAACTAGTTAACTCAGTGCAAAAACCTCCCACTGATTGGTTCTTTCTCTCTGACCTGGTTCTTGACGCTACTGACGGCTCCATGTTCTCTCCAGTCCCAGCTGTCTGGAGCTGTCTCAGTCACTGGAGCTGCTGGCTTCAGCTGTTTCTGCAGGCTCCACTGACTCAACATGGGGTTCAGGTACGTCATTCTGAACTCATCCTCTACATCAGAGACAGGGGGAAACAGAGAGACAGAGAGACAGAGACAGACAGATGGAACAATCTTCATCAATTCTACACTCAAACACTTTTAGAAGAGCAGAAAGAAAGCAGTGTTCTGGTACAGTACACATCATCCTGTAACAGTATGTGAGACAAGGTCACCCACCCCCACACACACACACACACAAACACACACTTGGTTGTACAATGTCTTCTAGATTAAGGTTTATGTGTTAGACATTTTTATAGGAGATGGATCAGATCCAGCTCCACCCCACTGGACTTCTGATCTCAGAATTTTGACAAAACTTTAATATAATAATAATAATAATAATAATAATAATAATAATAA
Organism: Leiocassis micropogon; assembly: GCA_028565275.1. Taxonomy (NCBI): domain Eukaryota; kingdom Metazoa; phylum Chordata; class Actinopteri; order Siluriformes; family Bagridae; genus Leiocassis; species Leiocassis micropogon. The sequence goes on along the minus strand of JAOVVA010000037.1, from coordinate 14,100,254 downwards.
GAGATAACCAATATTTACTAGTCATGTATACCTCCTTCATGAGAACACACCTGTCAAGTCGCTGAACTTGGTGACACCGTATTCTGCTGTTCCCTGGTCCAGAGCCTGCAGAGTCTGAGCGGTTTTCAGATTCTGCTGGAAAATACTCAGACGCTTCTCAGCCTCTGCAAGAGTCAAACAGTTTCATTTGAAGATTTCCTTAAAGCTAAACTGAATAACGGATTTGTATCAACATACACAGTATCACATAGGACCAGTATATTGTTGTAATAGGACAGAATAGTGTGTGTGTAATTTTCAAGAGGAATAATGCTCGTCAAACATATAGCGACTGTTTTATATGAAGAGTGCATACTGTGGAATTAACATTACAATAAAAACAATCTGAATATTTACCTTCATGAGAGGTGTATGTGCGATTGTATTTGACTATGAAGTCTTTAAACTGCATCAGAAGGTCTACAGATTCCTGGAAAGTTATCAAGATAATGTATTGTATTATAAAGATTATCTGTAAATTGTAGGTGTTTATTATCAAACATGACCATGTGTGATTGATGTGCATTTTCTTCACTTTACCTGGGTTGGCTTCTCACGAAAGAGAGGGACACGAGCAATCTTTCTAGTCTCTGTTGGAACTGGAAAATAACAAAGACGTGACATTTACATTTAGGCAAGAAATCAAATCTGATTTCCTAAATATTTTATTGTATATTAATGTAATGACAGAGGTGTGCATATGATAAACACAAGGCACACAATACGTGCATATAAAGCTGACTTTTAAAAAATCTACATGGATAGAAAATGTTTAAAGGAAATCAGTATTGCTTCAGAGTGTTTGAGGATATTTTTTCCCATCCATGTTAATGTTTTTTGTCATAAATTTCACATATCATAACAGAATCATAAGGTTAATGCATAAAACTTGATCTAGATATCTGAATATTTAACAATTATTCTGCTTCAAGACGGGCTTTATCCTTGAGAGTGCCACAGTGAAGGCAGGAATACACCCTGGATGGAACACCAGTCCATTTCAGGGCACAGTGCGTAAACCAGAAAACCTAGGGAAAACTCAGACAAACACAGGGAGAATAATGCCAAATGTGAAACTCCACACAGTAACCTCAGCTTAAAATGAAATCAGGAACCTTTGAGCTCTGAGGCACTACCATGAAGCTTTGTTTCTTATACATTTTAATAAAAATATGACTTAAAATTATGTATTGTACATGTTCGTATTTTTGCTGGCCAAACTGCAGAAAATCTTGTGGGGTCGAGTGATGGCAAAGTGCTTTTCTTTTACCTTTTAACTGTGTGTGTGTGTGTGTGTGTGTGTGTGTGTGTGTGTGTGTGTGTGTGTGTGTGTGTGTGTGTGTGTGTGTGCGCGCGCGCGTGTGCGTGCATGTATTGAGAGAGCTCTGACCTGCAGGCTGGCATTTCTGTTTGAGCAGGGTGGTCTTGTTCTCCCAGGGAATGTTCCAGACTTCAAACAAACACACCTCTGTCTGAGAGAGATAGAGGAAGAGAGAGAGAGAAATTCATATATTATTCATCACCTGATCATTAACCACATGATCTGAGTCTAAGGTGTCTAAAACAATCAGCAACATTATTTATAGAAAAACAGGATGAACAAGAAATGAGTGTGATCACTTGAGGGCAATGTTCACAACTGTAAACTGCTGAGTAATGTTTGTTTTATGGAAAAAAAATTTGGTTTGACAAGTTGCAGTAAATAGTGATTGCAAGCAAATTTAATACTGATAGCTGACTATTTATATGGTGAGTCTAAAATTCTGACTCAGTTCTATTATAAAGTGATATGTGTTTATGCAAATTTCTTCCTCAGATCCTGTTATATGGTAGGTGAATTTGTTTTGTTGCGTCATATTCATTTGGTTGCGTTCAATAGTTCATTAAAAATGTTGTTGATATATTGGGGTATTAAGGGTCACTTCCATTTCATTGCATTCTATTCCATTCTATTTAATTTTATTCAACCTTAATATTATTTATTTATTATTTTATTCAATTATGCTACAGTCCATCTGATTCTATGCCATTTATCTCTCTTCTATTCCATTTCATGGAATAGAATTTATGTCTATTCTATTTCATAACTATATCCTATCCTATTCCATTCTATTTCATTGCATTATGCTCCATTCGATTTTATTTATTTCTTTTGATTATGTTAATTTATGATCATTTTATTCTATTCCATTCTATTTACTCACTCACTCTCACACATTTTCTATACGCTTAATCCTGTATAAAGGGTCGAAGGGGTCCTAGAGCCTATCCCAGGAAATTTAGGGCACAAGGCGGGGGACACCCTGGGCAGGGTGCCAATCCATCGCAGGGCACATGCACACACACACACACACACACATACACTCACACACTATGGGCAATCTAGGAACGCCAATTAGTCTAATCTGCATGTCTTGGACTGTGGGAGGAAACCGAAGTCCCCGAAGGAAACCCACCAAGCATGGAGAGAACTTGCAAACTCCATGCACACAGACCCGAGGCAGGAATTGACCATTTTATTTACCTTTTATTTAATTCTATTATATTATATGATGGTCCATTCTGTGTCATTCTGTTCTATTTCATTCCATTCTATATTATTCTATTCTGTTTCTTTTTATTCTATTCTATTCCATTTAATGGAATATAATGTATTTCTATTCTTTTTCATTATTTATACCCAATTCCATTCTACAGTATTTACAGTAGTTCATTCTTTTCTATTCTATGATTTTCTATTCTATTCTATTCTATTCTATTATTTCTTTTTATTCTATTCTACTACATATTATTCTATTGCACTACATTCTATTATTCTGTATACAGGGTCAAGGGGGGCTGGAGCCTATCCCAGGAGACTTAGGGCTTGAGGCGGGGTAAACACTGGACGGATTGCCAGTCTATTGCAGGGCACACATACACGCACTACGGGCAATTTGGGTATGCCAATTAGCCTAATATGCATCCATGCAAACTCCATGCACACAGACATGAGGCGGGAATCAAACCCGGAACCTGGAGGTGCAAGGTGACAGTGCTAACCATTAAGCCACTATACCACCCCCATTCTATACCATTTTCATTTTATTCTATTCTTTAATCTACTCCATTTGATTATTTTATTGTATTATAACAATATTATAATAATAATGTATTATATCATCAAATCATTCTATTCCATTACATTATGTTTTATTTTATAGTATTATTTATTTTATTGTTCTATTCCATTCTTTCTATTACATTTAATTTACTTTTATTGTAATTCATTCTATGAAATTCTATTACATTTTGTAATACTTCATTCTCTTCTATTATATTCCATTTTATTCTATTTCATTCTATTCTAGTTCATTCCATTATATTCTATTATGATCTATTCTATTATATTTAACTGTAGTCCATTTAATTCTATTTTATTGTCCTATTCCATTTGATTCCATTCTATTATAAAAGGTTGCAAAATGAACCACATTTTAATATTTGATTAATTTGGATGATCTCAATTAAGCAAAATTAAATGGATATTTAAAAAGATAAATATATTTGAGACAACCTCTCTATATACTGTATATACACACTCACTTTCAAATAAGCTAAATAATTGCAATGAGAGAACATAAGTCGCTATTATTATTATTATTATTATTATTATTATTATGTAACCTATTTTTCCAGTAAATGCGAAGTGCAGTCCAGAAATATTGGGCATGGCGCAGATGATGTCTGTAATTTGCAGGGGTAATCATCATCATCATCATCATCATTATCTTCCTCCTACAGTCAGGGTGCTCACCTTCTGTTTGTGTGGCTCTTGGAAAAATTCACAATCCTCAGTGACATGCAGTTCTGCAGATTTCTTACACTGAGTCCGTCCAGTCTCTACAGTGATACTGTACCTTTCTCCCTTAACAAGCTGTCCAAAACACAGAGAGAGAGAGAGAGAGAGAGAGAGAGAGAGAATAATTATACAGTTTTGGTACTTATGTTAATCATATGCTGTTTTATTACACATAGCTGTGTAATCTGTAACGGTCCAACATATTATTATTGTTGTTTTTTGACCAGAAGTGTGCAATTCCAGGAGAGACGCACTGTAAGCGATAACAACTTACACAATCGTTGCTACAGAATCACGGGATTAAGCACCCATTTTACAACACACAGTTTGCCTCTGTTATACAGGATGTTGCGCAAAATGAGCGCAGGGTGGAGGCACATGAACATGTTTTGGCTTTGCGGCTTAATTTGGGTTAACATGAAAAATCATTGTCTTGTTTACGTAACAAATCTGAAATTCAAGCTTTATATGCGGAAAACGAATTGCTGCCTCATGGCCTCTATTTGACTTATCTTTGTGAAAGAAATATATATTAACGCAAGCCATAAATACCATAATTTCGTAAACAAAATATAAAAATCCGCAGTGCCTCACCTGTTTGGAGGCAGATATGATCTTGCTGACTCTGCGGATGTGCATGCCGTTAGACAACACATTGTAACGCTCTTCAGCGAATTTCAAGGCTTGGAGAAGTCCCGGGTCCGAGTCGGACAAACGCACCGGAGCTCCAGGAGCCCCAGCGGAGTGTCCATCAGCATCACCCACAGCCACGCACACACACACAGCCAGGACCAGGCAGCGGCTCAGGCTCAGGTCCATCTTCATGTCCAGCGCGACGGTGCAGAAAGAGACCGGGGTCGGATCAGGGCTTGGGTTTTAACTAAAGTCCGTGTTTGTTGTTCCAGTTAAAGATCGACCAGCTGGCACAGCTTCAGCCGGTCACAAGCAGTCGCCCCAAACAAACATGGCGTCTAAACCCCATGTGACGTAATAACACTTTATCTTAAGGGCAAATTCTGCTAAGTCACCCCTTTTGCATTAACATGCTCATATGGATCAGGAATATATGCAATATAAAATATAAAATTAATGTAATGTTAGTTTTAGGAATATTCCGCTAGGTGATGTGAAGATGTGCACAGGTTAGAGAACTGTATCAACTGTATAACTGTGTAAATATTTCTATGTATTTGGAAAAGTGCCTTACATTTTTTTTTATATACTAGAGAGAAAAAAAACATTTTGTTATTTTTTTATACCTGCAGTGTGCTTCCGTGTTGCTACGCTAGATGGTGCCAAATACTAATAAATAAACTGTACTGTTAAATAAACATGATATTATTAGACTGGATATTTTCTTATGGAAATACAACTGTTTAGTCCCAATGCCCATACTTATACTTTTAAACATAGATATGGTTTTGACTGTAGTTTTTTTGTACCATGCAATTTCATAAAATTTTTAAGTGATCTCTCTACATGATTCAACCACATTTATTCCAAAAAGCTGACAGTTCAGTACAATCCTTCCAGGTTTTTTTTTTGATAATGTGTTGAAGGATTCCTAACCATATTATCCATATTTTCTTTTGATTTGGTGAAGCTGCTTTGCGACAATGTCCATTGTTAAAAGCGCTATACAAATACAACTGAATTAAATTAAATTTAATTGAATTGTGTAGCACGGTTGACTGTTGTTGTCTTGGGGCAAACAACTATGTAACAATAAACAAAAAATCTTTCTAATCCAACCTTTCTGGTCTTGAACCTCATTCATGGTTGCCAGGTCTGTGAAACAAAACAAAACAAAAGACAATTAACCTCCTGAGAACCAGACTCTACTTTTGTGTACACTGCAATTTCTGAAAAAGAAAAAAAAATGAGTGTTTCTCTAAATTCATAGCTGTTAACTATACGTTTTATCTTCAGCCAAGAAGAAAAGTGGCCAAAACATTATACTCAGCAGTCCTGATATGAGGATGGTACAAGCATATTACAAGTATATAGACAATGAAGTTGGGAGAGAATGTCATGTCCTTATATAATGAGGTCAAGAGGTCAGTGCTTATACACTCACTCACTCATTCTCTATAACGCTTTATCCTGTATAGAGGGGTCAAAGGGGGCCTGGAGCCTGCCTCATTAGGGCACAAGGCGAGGTACAGTACACCATGGACAAGGTGCCAATCCTTCACAGGGCACACACACACACATGCACACCAGTGGCGATTTCTTTAAGACTGCAAGGGAAGCTCAGCTTCCCCTATAATGTCACCAAATTAATGGTCAAATTATGTACTATTGTATTAACATTTTATTGACTAAAAATGCGTTAGAAAACGTTCATTTCAAAGAGGAGTTCGTTCAGAATCAGTTATATATAGCAGGTCGGCTGACTTGATTTTCTTCTCATTCATTCCCGTAGCGTCACAGTGCATTTCCCCGTTGAAGCCCAGCGTCCATTGACTTCAATGCGGCTGCTTTGAACGTT
>JAOVVA010000037.1:14075894-14088891 GCA_028565275.1 Leiocassis micropogon | reverse complement strand
ACAAGCTCTATAAAGGACATTCGTAAATGCTGACTTTTAACAAGAAATATTTATTGAAATAGTATTCATGAAAAAAACTAACTAACTAACTAAACTAACTCTAATTAATGAATCAGTGATTATTACTGACAATAGTTTTTTTTCAGGTTCTTTTTTCTTTATTTCTTTTTATCTTGGTTTCTTTATTGTTTATTATCTTTTTTTATAATCTTTACTGGTTAATTTACAAGTGAAAGTTTAGTCATTATAAGCAGATGATTTGGTAGGAACCCTATGACGCCTGCTTTCTTTTCATATGGTACGGGTGACCGGGCTCAAATGGTTAAGGCTGTGGGTTACTGATCGGACGGTCAGGGGTTCGAGCCCAGCACTGCCAAGTTGGCACTATTGAGCCCTAGCGCAAGGCCCTAAACCCTATCTGTCCTAAACTCAATCTGTTCAGGGGTGCTGTAAGCTGGGTGACCCTGCGCTCTGACCCTAGTTTCCTAACTGGGATATGCGAGATATAATTTTACTGTGCTGTAAAGGGCAGTGACAAGTAATTAAATATTATTACTATCTTCAGAGCTGAAGACATACCTTTAAAGATATTTTGGCTTTATATTTTCTCATGACTTATTTGAATTTGCTTGAAACCTTTTTCATTAGAAAGATTATATACACTGCCAGGCTAAGAAAAAAAGTTGCACACTCTAAGATTTAATTCAGTCACCATAATCTTTGATTACAGCACACAATGTGGTGGCTAGTTCATGTGTGAAAATGATTCCTCATGCTCCCAGAACCACTCTTTCACAGTTTGAGTCCTGGACTTTGCCTGTACCATCAGGGAAGAAAAATGTCACCTGACAAAACATAATGTTGCTGAGGCTAGACATGACCGACTGAAGCAACCCAGTTCATAACACTGCTTCCAGAAGCTTGTACAGTGGCCACTATTCATGATGGGTGCATCGCTTCATAGGCTTTCCTTCTTACCTTGACACACCCATCTCTCTGAAATAGGCCTAATCTGAACGAATAAATAAATTAATAAATAAAGTCTAATCTTTATGTGCCCTGTAGCAAATTTAAAAAAGTGATCATCTTATGAACACACAGCTGTTTAAGTGAACCAATGATGATTTATTTTTTTCCGAACACATTTCTTTGCCAAAGTTGACGGTTCAGCATTATCCTTTGTTCAATTCTCCTTAATTGTTTTCTTTGCTTGATGCAGCTCCTTAGGGATTCCTAGATGTTCAGTGAAAATTGCAACTTATTCCAGTCAAAAATAAGCAGTTGGTTAGGCTTGGAATACAAAGTTTTAGAGGATAGTTATAGGATTATACAAAAACCTGTGAATTTAATAGATGATTTTACATGAATATCTTTAGAAAAAAGAAAAAACAAATGACATAAAATAGAAAAAGGTCTGAATTTTGGGTGGGGTGGCACAGAATAAACCAGCCTGGTATCCATGAGTTAAAACATTGCTGTCTCATATAAATGTAAACTGATCGAGTGAGAACCTGGGCATGGGCAGGTTTAAATAATATAATATTTAAACTGGCCAACTGATAATGATTTTTGTTTTCCAGAAGCAGGGGAAAAACAGCCCTCTAACTTAATGTATGTTTTTTAATTACAGCATGTGATCTTGATCTGGAATAAACAGCGAGGAAAAGAGGTCTTGATGGATTTGTCACAATGAGTATAAAATACACTGTCCTTCAGCAAATCCATGAACTCTCAGCACTAAAACTTACTGGACTGATAAACCTGTGCGTCTTAAGTTACTTCTAAATACTGTATTTTACCCTTTAAGCCATCCAACATGAACTGAACATGACGGAAGCTCTGTCTAACCGAGCTGCTTGTCACAGTGACTATCTGAAAAGAGACAGGCACTGGTTGTGGTTTGGTCTACTGAGGGCTGCCTGATGTACGTCAAAGATAAGGAAGTTCTTTTGTGATAAAGCAACAAACTGCTGGTCAATGCAAGACTTCCTGTGCTAGCTATGATAGCCTGTGGTTTCCTCAACTGTCAGTTGAATCAAATGTAATGACTTTCTGGGGGACATGGTAAAGCTTAAAAAAAATGTATGGTGCAGATGATCTTAAATAATGTATACAATTGTTCATGCTTTTTATTGTATTTAAATAAATCTATTCTGTAATGATATTTAAGTATGCTCCAGCAAGGACAGTGATTTATTGTATGTCTTTATGCATCACATACCTGTCAGTTAGTGAATACATAAAGACAAATGAATCGATATTTCTTCAAGTCCATTCAAACAGAATGCTATGTGGTTATAAATGTGGCAGTGAAACCGAAATCAGTATAGATCCTTAACAAGCCACTCTCAAATAATACACACCGCAGCTCTTCAGGAAGGTTTTTCACCTCGTCATCAAGCAGCAGCTTTTCACATACATCTAATATGATTGATTTCAGCAAAGCATGAGCACTTGAAAACAAGCAAGGGGCTAATGCACAGATACTCCGTAACTGCAAAACGGTCTGTGGTTCTGTATTAACGCAGATCAATCAAAGAGCTTCATGACCCCCAGTGAGTTTATGGAAAAGCTCCTCATTCAGTGTGTCACTGGTCTGTCGGGCACGCGTCGACATGAAGATGTAGCCACCGATGTACTCGTGGACGACCTTACAGTCTGCATCTACACAGCCGAAGGCTATGTTGATGTTGCCATCAAACTCAATGGCCACCTGGTGAAGAGAAACATCTCAATAAGAAGGTTTGTACAATTACAACATGGGTAAAAACACTAAGACGCAACATATCATTGTAAATGTATAATCGAATAGGTGATAAAATGAATTGAATTGTTTATGACCAACCTGCCGTATATCCCAGTTGACATTCCACTGCCTCATGTTGTTGTAACGCCAGGTCTTCACTACGTCTCCCACTCCCAGGTCGATCCGGATCAGGCGATTGTTTGCAATGCCCAGGACCTCGTCTTTACGGCTACCCTTAAATCTGAAAATAAAAATTTTAATTCGCTCGTTTACATTCCAATATAAATCGATAATTAGCAAAAAAACACTGAATCATCCTTCACAAGAAAATGTGTCTCTGGCTCGCATAACCATCAGTCAGACTCTCAGCCGTATAACGTAATTGAAGCAGAAATACTGAGTGTTCTCACCTGACCATGAAATAAGAAATGCCAAAGTCAGGCAGCGACTGCCAGATCTGGAGGAACTTCAACATGGCTTCTGTCAGGGAGAGCTGAGCCACATTCTGATAAGCCTCCAGGATCCGTAGAGTTAACTGTAAATTCAAGCAGAGAGCAGGGAATCCTTTGTGTGTGTATCGGTCAAAGATGAAAAGGGTTTGTACTGTCATTCAAAATAACAGTAGCACTTAATATACAAATACTTCTTAAATGCTTGTGTTTTGTATTTTGATTCTTAAAAATCTTAGGATTTTTTTTTTTTAAAGAAAACCAGCTATAATGACTATGACAGAAAAGGTAAAATAATTGAAAGTAAATAATTTTTATTATGTCTGTTCTGTACATTATGTATGTACTTTATATAACTGTGGGGCTTTTTGCATTTTTGCGAAGAAAAATATTTCACTCCCTCACTCATTGTCTTTACGCTGTACAGGGTTGTGGGGCCTACTGTATCTCAGGAGACTCGGGGTTCATCAGTTCATCACCGGGCACACAAGCACACACATTTACACACTACTGACAATTTGGAAAGACCAATTTACCTAATCCACATGTATTTGGACTGTGCGAGGAAACCAGAGTACGTGGAGGAACCCCACCAAGCACGGGGAGAATATACAGTACAATTATTGTGCTGTCTACTATTATTGTTAAATTAAATTGTATAAGAGATATTCAAATAATATAAGTATGTGCTCATTTTATGCTGTTGTCCGTTAACTGATAATCAATTAATTCTAGCCATTTTGGCAATTACCTGTTTGGCCTTGTATTTCTTGGTGTAGCGGGGAGAAACAAGGCTCAAGGTGTTAATGCTGTCGTCAGCCTGTGCTGTTGACGCAGATGAACTGGAGCGCTGCATGGACAAGAAGGTCTGGATGTTTTTTACTTCAGTCTGATAAGAACTGTCCAACAAGGTCAGGCCTTTAGATGCCAGCTTACAGGCTGCCATCCACTCAGAGTACTGCTTCTCCTGCAGAACCAGCGGACATTGTATAAATGGGATGAAACATTGAAACGGCCATGTTTTTATAAAGCTGTTTGTGGGAAGGAAACGTGTAGAGGCTGAGAGCAGCTACTGTACATTTGCAGAAATTGATTAAACACTTCTGGTTGGAACGAGAAGGACTCGAATGATCGATTGTATCTTTTTGTTCTGTGACTGTGATTAGATGTGACCTCTATAAGATAACACAGCATGATGTCTGTTTTCTGAAGATGATTCCTAGAGCATCCTGCTGTCTTCAGTATGATCACTTACATTCTCACATCGCAGATACACTTCCATCATGCCCTCTGGAACTGGGATGAGGAGTTTGATACAAAACTTCTGTCCTGCTATGTTCACATCAGGAGACACTTCAGAGCCTGTAGGGGGGGGGGGGAGGATTCAGTATATTATAATACCATTGTTTGAGTCAAGGGCAAAACGTTACACCCCCTATGGCTTTTGAATGGAGAGACAGAATTTCGAAATGTAAAAATCTAAGTGAACCACTATTAAAATCAACAGAAACATATTTTGTAAGGGGATTTCAACATGAACTAAAGACATTCATGAAAAACAGAAGTGGGTAGAATGAAGGTTAACCTGTGTCTTCTTTGACATGTTTTTTTGAAACTGCAGTTCATGCTGCATAATACTCTGTGAAATCAGCCCATACAGTACAGCATTTGTACAGTACATCACAAATGCCCATGATTGGATAGGGTTGCTGTGATTGACAGGGCAGAGTGAGAGTATGTCATACGGCCTAGCCAAAAAGCTTACATTCACAATCTCCATAGCAGTAAAGTAAAAACCTTTCAACTGCATTATTAAGGAGGCAATTGTCTATATTTGTCCTGAAAGTATTCTAATGGAAAAGTGGAAAAGCCTGGTTTGTTGAGCTCCCTTTTGATTTCTCTCTCTCTCTCTCTCTCTCTCTCTCTCTCTCTCTCTCTCTGTCTATCTACCTTTGAGATTCATTTGCTGAATGGGCTCTCCATAGCTTTCTTCTTGGCTCTTGTAGTAGAAGATAGAAGTGTCCTGAAACTTGAACCAGTATTGTTTGTAGTCCCTCAGAGTTAGTCTCCTGGGCCTAAAATACATATATATTAAAAAAATTATTTAAAAAAACCCTTAATAAATGTGACAAAACTTTTTTCTTTTTTCTTTTTTTTTTTTTTAGCTATGAATAAGTAATGTGTAACACAAGGCAAATAAATGGTCTTACCGAAAAATTTTCAAGTAGTCATGCAGTTCTGGAGGGGTCATGTTTTCCTAAAACATGTTTGCATTCAAAATGTAGTCAAAAACTTGATATACATTTGCACATAAAATTTCCAAAAAATAAATTGCACTTGTCAGTAACAACCTGAACTAATATATAACATGAACAGCCAATCAGCTGCATACCAGTTGGTTTATATTGCTGTTATCTCCAACCATCTTGACCTCAAGCGATTTCAGGGCAGATTCCAGGTCATCCATGCCTTGGTTGGAGCTGATATTCTGAGACAGTGATAGTTTGCCTATATGATACTGAGAGAGAGGAATAGAGGCATACAATTTTGATATTAAGATTTAATTATTTGTCACATGTTATGCATATCCCAGTTAGAAAGCTGGGGTCAGAGAACCCACAACCTTCTAACCAGAAACCCAGTAACCTACTGCCTTAACCATTTGACCCGCCGCCGCCCTTATATGTGTGGGTGGAGGGTATTTTAAAAAAAGATGTATTTTTATCATCTATGTCAAAACATCAGATTAAGAAATGAACTCTTAATACAGCAAGGAGATGTGGATTTTTATGGAAAGAAACACAACAGCATCACAGACGGTTATGAAAAACATACATCGAAATATAGGATGGATGAAGCGGATGCTGATTTTTATATTGTCTCTTTATCAAGCCCATACGTACAGTATGTAAGATATACAATATATATGACTCTCTCATTTGATATCACACCCAGCTGTAGTTGGTTAAGCCTGTGACTTTAGGACGGTGTGGCTGGGAAGACTGCTATACATGTGGGAGAACTAAGAGGAACCAAGAGAAAAAATGATTAACAAAAGTACTGCACAGAGGCAACTTCTGGGAATGCTATTTTCGGAATCATGTGGGAGTAAAACTAAATGCGGCAGATTAAAGAAGTTAAAGAAGACCTTATTGTCACATGCAAGCTGTTTGTAACTTATTTACATCAGTTAATGATGGAGAGACGGGACTTCCCTCATGCCTGTATGCACATGGTGACAGTCACAAGATTAGGGGGTTTAGGGATGAGCAAAGATCATTACTGTACATTTGGAAAAAAAAAAGTCAAGTTACGAGATCATATTATAATGCACTGCTGCTACAATATTGGGTGTTGTCTGCATATTGTGGTTTAAAGGCCTTTGTTTTGGGTGGTACAGAAATCTGACCTGTATTTCCTGTGTATAAGCAATCCTGTGTGTAAAGCAATTTGTCAAGTTTAAATTGAATTAAGCGAAGAATTTTTGCTTGATTTGGTGACCACAGCTCCTCGATTCACTTATCGGCTGGCTCGACGTTCTTGCCAACACACGATGTGTCTGAATGTTTATAGATAGAGTGTTATGTTTTTAAGCCACATGCCTTGTGTCATATACATCTGTTACCAAGGTACAAAGGTAATGTGCATGTTTGAGGTAGAATATAGAAAATCAGTCGTATGGAGACTTGGAGATAGACAAGAGGAAGTGCTTTAGCATATTCTCCAGTGAGCCACAGGAATTATTACCATATACGGAGTGAGGAAGTGCAGTGGTTTTACAGATATAGACCAAGTATAGATGTAAGAAATAAAGACCTGTGAAAGTTCACCCAACGTCTCTGTGGTTTTGTAGAAGTGAACCAACCTGCAGAGCTCCAAACAGCATCATCTCTTCCTCAGTGCAATCGTTGTCCTCCAGCAGGATCGCCCAGCGTGCCTGCTCATACAGCTGTGTCAGACGCACCTCGTCGTACTGCCAGAAATAAGGTCTCGAGTCAGTATTTTCAAAGCATTCATACTAAAATTTATCATCTATACTATACATGACAGACGACTAATATATTTTCCCCAACACTGGCTCTCAAGCCCACACACCTTAGGTTGCATATCATGAAATGTGTAGTATTTGAAGCGTAACCAGAGCTTGTCATTCTCCTGAACTCCCTGCTGCATGAGTGAGCGTGATGAATCCAGCCATCTTAGTAAAAAAGAGAGGCATTTTATATATATATATATATATATTTACAATTTTGAGAGTAGAGTTTGTTCATTATTCACTAGTGTTTGCTCAGACCTGGTGTTGATGTGTGTTTTGTCCACCTTGCTGGCTGGTCGGTAGAGTTTAGAGATGGCCTCTGGAGCAGGAGAGGGCTGGCACACAGACAGAATCTTATAGACAGCCTCAGTTTTAGGGGAGTCGGCAAAATGAGCCGGCATGCCATCATACAGAGCGGGAACTGACCCTGAGGGAATAATATGGTTTTATTTGATAAGATGTATATTTTGGAAACTGTTACAGTATAATAATGATTTTCAGATACACAAATGCATGAAATACTTGACGTCAGTGGTATGTCTGTAAGGTCATACTCCTCCTTCCCAGAATCTTTGTCCTTTTTTTTCTTTTTCTCCTCCACTGGCCTTAGCAGAGACAGTTCCTCTGGATGGCGGATATCTGAGAGAAAGCAGAAAAAGGAAGAAATCTATGGATAAAAAGAGAGTAAAGTCTTCAATACTCTTCATTCATTCATCTGCAGTAACTGCGGGTGGCATTGCATCCCAAGGCTATGCCAGGAACACTGAGGTAAGAGGTGGGAATAGATCTTGGATGGGACACATCACATCGCAATCCTCCATGCCTTGGGGTTATCAAGTGGCGTGTTTTTTTTAATTAATTATATGCAAAACTGATACAGTAGTAACGAGCTTAAGATTGAACTTACAAAAACCCACTGCACAACCATTCTACGCTTTACCCAAATCTGAAGATTTGTCCTTTGTTTCTCTGTCCTTGATCATAAAATGTCCATCATGATGGCTCCACCAAACCAAAAAATTATTACACAAAAACCAATAAGTTAAATGCACACCTCCACCCTCTTGTTTCACTCATCATGGAAAAAGATTCTATGAACATGCAACTGGAAGCACTCCCAACCTACTCCTTTCCCTTCCTCTAACTGTATTGTTAACTGGCCATTGGTTACTTAATCCACATACTGTAAGCTGGACAGCATTCATGTTAGCTGGGCTGACAAGGATCTCTGTGTATGAACCATGGTATGTAACCGGAAGCATGGCCATGGCAAGCTTTCACACATCTATTTTGAGATATAGTTATATTTATTGTATATCAGAAATAAAAAAAATAATAAACACCTCTTCAGAAGTGCCAACTCTCACCCGTTAAGTGTAAGACCCATGCAATCACTCAGCATGCCACACATCTCTCCAAGTGAAGAGAAATAATGTTCAGCTGCATGAAGGCATGAATCAAATGTAAAAAAAAAAAAAAAAAAGGATTAGCCATAATAGTACTGAACAGATCAACAATCTAATAAAAATAAATCAACATTCAATTGGATTTTGAATGGATTGCAGCAAAGTTACACACCAGCTGGAGCATTAAAAGAGTGAGTGAGGGCAGTGGCATATTATCTACAGTATCTATCTATCTATAGGGGGTTGCACAGGGGTTGGACAATGAAACTGAAACACCGGCCAATTTAGTGTTGGAGGTCTTATGGCTAAATTTGACCAACCTGGTGGCCAATCTTCATTGATTACACATTCCACCAGTAATAGCAGTGTGAAGGTTAAATTAGCAGAGTAATGTACATCAATGTACATGGCTGGGCTGCTATAGCCAAACCGTTGGACACTCTTGCCAATGCCAAACGTCAGTTTGGGCTGTGGACAATGTGAAATATGTATTGTTCTCTGATGAGTCCACCTTCACTATCTTTCCCACATCCGAGAGAGTTATGGTGTAGAGAAGTCCCAAAAACGCAAACCACCTAGACTGTTGCATGCCCAGAGTGAAGCATGGGGTTGGATCAGTGATGGTTTGGGGTGCAATATCATGGCATTCCCTAGGCCCAATACTTGTGCTAGATGAGCGCGTCACTGCCAAGGACTATTGAACCATTCTGGAGGACCATGTGCACTTAGTGGTTCAAACATTGTATCCTGAGGGTGGTGCCATGTATCAGGATGATAATGCACAAATACACACAGCAGGACTGGTGACAGAGTGGTTTAATGAACATGAAAGTGAAGTTGAACATCTCCCATGGCCTGCACAGTCACCAGATCTAAATATTATTGAGGAGTGAGTCAGGAAACGTTTTCCTCCACCAGCATCACGTAGTGACCTGGCCGCTATTCTGCAAGAAGAATGGCTCAAAATCCCTCTAGCCACAGTGCAGGACTTGTATATGTCATTCCCAAGACCAACTGATGCTGTATTGGCCGCAGAAACCATACACCATACTAATAAATTTGTATAAATGAGGCGTTTTAGACCACAATATTATATATATATATATATATATATATATATATATATATATATTCACCCTTAGGACCAGTGGCTGACTCACTTTGAATTAATTCAATTTATAATATCTTGATTTTCCTCTTTTTCATCTGCTTCTGCATGATCCTCATATATTCGCATCATGTTATGTGTGTTTTGTGGTATTCTGTCTTAATCATGTTTGTTGGCCCCTGAATGTTCTTATGAATATAAATAGTGACACATTGCTCTGTGTATGTAATCATCAAAAGTATAAATCATTTTACTGCCCTCAAGGGTGTCAAGGGGGGGAGTGGAACTGTCTTCGCTGTGAGACTGCTTACTGTATGTGTAGGGCCCAGAGTTCGCAAATACTGCTAATATAAACGATAACTTTTAAAGATTGTCTACACATGACCTGATTCTGTCTTCCCGCTTTGACTCTACCCCTGATATTTGTACCATGCTTTTCTATTATACTGATCCTTTGCACCGTTTTACTCAAAACAAAAATGTCTTACTCAAAATCTTGCAGATTCCCTGTACAGTGCGGAACACGGTGCTGGAGAAACAGGCATGGAGCCGCAAGGTGACTCCGTTAGGAAGACCCAACCGCAGAGGCTTGTGTTGGGGTGTGAAGACCAGACGAGCGTCTGCATGGATACCACATTTATCGAGTGTCCAGGATGTTCGCAGGACCCACTGCTGCTTCTGCTCCCACCAAAGCGCATGATCTGACCAGTCCTGCTGTATCTCTAAAACCAGAGGTCAAAACATACAATCAGTGATGCTCGATTTTAACTCGTCACGTTAATCAGAAAACATTTTCCCCATCTATGAATGATCTTGTCATGGTCAAGATACATGTTTATCTAATATGTCTAATAATTGCATGGTGTCTAAAAAAACTTTGATATAAAGTGAAGTCTTTTTGTACAAAATATTTTACTGTACTACAGTATAAAACCATTGTATTCTCTCACTCATGTATAATATGTATAATACTGGATTTAACTCACGTGTTTTTTCTACAATTTTCAAAATGACCCCACCTATGTGGAGGTCAGAGGTTACACTGATTTTAACAGGTGGAACTTCAAGGCCCAATTCCTCCACAATGACTGACAGGTCCCACGCCGCCATCCTCAAGAAGCTGGAAAGGACAAATGAACTAGAGAAAGAATAAGAAGCATGAACCTCAATTAGTGGATATCCTCATTAGGTTGTGTGCATTACAGATGCTGTAATAAATTAAACACGTGCACTTGTGTATTAGAGAATGAGAATTAAAATATAAACTTAATAAATTCTTTCTCTTTTTTCAGAAACAATGAATGTGTGCTCCATAATGTTCTGATGTTCTTCATGGTACATGCTGTTAGGAAAAGTATGACTTAGCTTGACTATCACATGCTAAGCATGAATGTGCTTGCACTCATACACGTGTGGGCAAACGCACATACTGCCTCCCTTATCCCCTCTTTATATTACAGCGCCCTGAATTGACCGATACTTCCCATTTTTGCTGCAATCACACTAAGCCACATTTCCTCTTTCAGTTTAACATCAACAGCCATGTTTAACCATTCAAAGGGATGCACACACACACACACACACAGCCCCAACAGCACAGAAGAATGGGGAAGGGTGGGGAACCAGGGAATTCTATAATATAAAAATACGCCTATATGATCAAAATATATTTATTAAAAATGTGTCCCAGATATTATGACCAAACCACTGTACATATGCTTATTGATTACATTAGATTAGTTTTCATATTACGTTACTTATCATATATATTTATTCCACACGGTTAATATAACGTATTATGAGAGATATAAGTATGATGGAGAAATATTTTGTTTGTATGTCTATGTAATTTAGGGTTTGATTATGAATGAGAAATGTGCATTAAGTTAAATCTGAATTATAAAAAAATTCAAGGGCATTATTTATACTTTTATACATTTTTATACAAGGATGATATTCCATAAATATTCTACATTTGCATTTACACGTTGTGATATTGTATCGACTTTATTGTATTGTCTATTCAACTTTTAAAAAATTTGCAAACCATAGTTTTAGAATGTTAATTATATATAAAAGTTCACATATTACGATTATTA
The DNA here is from genome assembly GCA_028565275.1 of Leiocassis micropogon. Classification (NCBI taxonomy): domain Eukaryota; kingdom Metazoa; phylum Chordata; class Actinopteri; order Siluriformes; family Bagridae; genus Leiocassis; species Leiocassis micropogon. The sequence goes on along the minus strand of JAOVVA010000037.1, from coordinate 14,077,047 downwards.
TTATATATAAGTATTATATTTATACCAGGATCATAAATGGTTAATGGGCAGGTAAGTTCACATGCACACTGATGTATTCATATCACATGCACTTTGTAACACAGCATATGTTGCTGTGAATTGTTTTTTTTTTTTTTTACATTTTTAAGGTTTTTCCCTTTTTACTCAAATTAGTTTGAATAGATTGTTACTGTTTAATTTCTGACATTTATATAAATTGGCTCACACTCACTATTAAGAACACTGCCATCAATACAATTAATTATAAAAGATAGTTAGTTACCTTTATGTCTTTTGATGAGCACAGTGTCTTCCCTCCTAAAGGTTCTTCTGCTTGTCTTCACGCTGAATGTGCTGGGTTTTTGCTGTGTGTTGCCGCAGTTGTGAGAAAAAAGGGTGTTTCTGTTTCTGTTAGTTTATGCATAACGGAACAGTGTGACCACAGTCTCTTTGGGTGTGTTCTTATATGAAGAGCAGAGAACACTTAAAATAACTCGGTATCTGGTTTGTTAAGGCATATAGGAAGGAACTTACTTTATAGGAAGTTCCTCAAAATTGGCTTTAAATGAGATTACTCAATTTGTTTTATATGGCTACAGTGGCTCATTACAGTACTCCTTTTTTTATGCACTTGATTTTAGTGTTTTTAGTGGAGCTATTAAAATCAAGCAAGCATAGATTGGACAGTTTTAGGCAGAAAGCTGTATAGAGACTTTGGAAATGTGTCCTTTTATTTACATGTTTAACAATATTGCTTTACAGAATTTTATTTTCTTATTGGGTAATGATCTGCCCATGATACTACAGGTAATCTGTGCATACGTTTACAACTAGAGGGCAATGTGGGACTCATGTGGGACTCGATCTGTAGTCTCATGTGAAGATGCCCAAACCCTTCTGAAATCTCTATGGTTTAATATAACCTCTTTGTATTCCAAGTTTAAATTTTACAGAGAAAATAGATTTACTGAAATTAATGTTTGCATTAAAAAAATCTGAGTCACTGAATTCTAAAAACTTTTGCATGGTTTACCATTTATGTATGATGTTAAAGATGATATTTCTATCTACTGTAAAGAGATGATATAACATCATGTGTGTTATGCAGCTGAAAGTACAATATAACAGAAATTCTTTAAATTAACATGAAGTC
>JAOVVA010000037.1:14046633-14074345 GCA_028565275.1 Leiocassis micropogon | reverse complement strand
AGGTAAAATCTCTATATTAGAGACATCTATACCATGGGATATAATTAAATCTAGCGTATGATTACAGCGGTGAGTTGATCCATTTATATTTTGTTTAATGTAATTAAAGCTATGTGCTTGTCAATCCTTATGAGACCCTTATATTCTGAATAGCAGTTTTAATTTTCTGGTTTGTAAATACTGTGTAATTCCTAGCATCGAACTGCTCAGCTGTTAATTATTTTCCTATACCGTCCTGTCATGTTTTATTCCTTACATAGCTCATAAATATTTACTGAGTTTATCTGTATAAAATGTTTAGGTCTGAATTGTGCAGTGCATTTTCTCATAATTATCAGGGTTTGTTTATGCACCACATTTCTTGTAATATTCTATTCATATATATTACACACTCTTACAGAATATGTTTAGACCTGCTTAAAAAAAGGAACAAGTATGTTTTATCAAACATCTTGACTTCTATCAAACACAAAGCAGGCTTCTATCAAATTAAGTTTTGTACTCTTACTCATTCATCATCTATTCACCAGCTTTATTCTATGTACAGGGTCGCAGGGTCACGGTCTCCTATCCTAGGAGGAACTAAAGGCGGGATACACACTGGATGGGGTGCCAATCCATTGCAGAGCACACACACACATGCTCATTCACACGCTATGAGCAATTTGGGAATGCCAAATACCTTAATCCTCATGTTTTTAGACTGTGGAAGATAACCGGAGTACTTGGGGGTAACCTGCTAAGCACGAGGAACAACACGCAAACTCCATGCACACAGACCCGAGGCGGGAATCGAACCCAGGCACTGGAGGTGCAACATGACAGTAATAACCACTATGCCGCCAAGGCAGCTTATGTACGATATTTCACAATACAATATTTGTAAAATTGCAGTTAGGTTTAAAATAGTTTTAAAAAGTTATTTATCTTTGTAATAGTAACTTTTACAGTAGATTAGTAGGCTACTAACTTTAGCTCAGTGCTCTTTGACATTATATCTTCTGATAATCACATGCATAATAAAACACTGGTAGGTTTTTGTTGCTTTCTTTGTTTGTTTTGATGTAAAATCTGACTGCAAAAGTGTTCAGAACCGCTTCAGAAATAAACCAGATACTGTATACACAATAGGTTACAGTAAGTACACTATATGGACAAAAGTATTTGAGCAAACCTGCAATAGCATTGTATCCAAATACATATAATTCAATATGCCCCTTTTGCAGCTATAACAGCTTCCACTCTATGTGGGAAGCTGTCCACAAGATTTCCAAGTGTTTCTGTGGGAATTTGTACCCGTTCATTCTGTAGAGCATTTATGAGGTCAGGCACTGATGTTGGACAAGAAGGCCTGGCTCACAATCTCTGTTCCAGTCCATCCCAAAGGTGCTCGATGGGGTTGAGGTCAACGCTTTGTGCGTTCTTTCACACGAACTCATCAAACCATGTCTTTATTGTCCTTGCTTTGTGCACTGGGGCACAGTCATGTTGGAATAGAAAAGTGCCTTTCCTAAACTGTTGCCACAAAGTTAGAAGCGTAGCATTGTTTAAGATGTCCTGGTATGCTGAAGCATTAAGATTGTCTTTCACTGGGGATAAGGGACCTGATGGAAACACCTGAATTCATTAATTAACAGGTTTGGCCAAATACTTTTGTCTATATAGTTTATGTTTTATCAATCATCTTGACTTCCTTCAAAAAGAAAACAGGCTTTTATAAAATTAAGTTTTGTACCTAAAATTTAGAGTTTAAAAAAAAAAGGGTAAAAAAAAAAAGGGTTTTGTTTGTTTGTTTTGATGTAAAAACTCAAGACTCAGTGTAGACTGGAGGTGAATGTATTGACCACTAGATGGCAGTGTAGGATAATAAGATACGGCAAACTCTCAAATAACGGCCATTATGATGTACGTACACATGCGCACATACAGTGGACCCCTACTTAATGGTACATTCCAGGTGTTCAAACACAAACGACGCTTTAGTTTCGCTTTCTCAGTATATGAGTGCAAATTTCAGCTTGGTAAAAAAAAGTAACAGCGCTTTCTGAAACAGACTGGAAGTAAATGTGAACACACGGTGTGAGCGGTGTTGCTAATTTAAGCGATGGCGTATCAGATGTCCGCACTCGCAGCTCGTGTTTCAGTGTCCGCGCTGACTCGCGCTCTGGAGAAGCAGAAGCTCGCGCGTCGAGGTGTAAGTTTAGCCGCGCGCTCGGAGAAGTTTTCCACCTCCTGCGCGAACTTGAAGTGCCGCGAGTGGGAGTGTGTGAGTGTGTTCAGAGGCGTGTTCGGTCGGAACCGCTCGGGACCGCTTGGAGCGCTGCTCGGGACAGTCGGTGTGTCCGCCGCCGTGCTGAGCTCGAGCGCAGTTTGCGCCATGGCCGCGCGCCCACCATTCAACTTAGACTCGGAGAAAAGTGACTGGAAAGAGGCGAAAAGTGAGTGCTGGGGTCAGGTCAAGTGACGAGCGCTCAGACACACCCCTTTATCGATTATGAATTAAACATGAGTAAAGTGACACATTCTGGGTTGAAATATGTTTTTAATTTTTACTATGGTACAACATATAAACTGCAATCCATGAACGGAAACTCTATTGCTTTTTAAAAATGCATTGCTATTTAAGGATTGCAAAAAAACTAAAATAAAGAAATAGTGTAATCAATTAGATCCGGCTTGTGCTGACCAGCTACCTGTTCCCACAACACCTTCCAAACTGGTAGGCCAGTTCCTAAATGACCTTTTATATTTTATATTAAGTTTCGAGACTAGTTTTGTCAACAGATGGAAGCACAAGGCTGCACGCACAGTCACAGGGAGCACCGACCTTCATAAGTCAGCGTGCTAAAATACATCATCCTGTGCACATCTGGAGCTGTGCAACTGGTGCTATTCTGACCACTTGCCTTACCACATCCGCAATCTTATCATTAGCTGCGTGTCATTCTGAAATGTACTTCACAGTGTGCTTCCTACTCCCTGCTGGGTAAAAGGTGAAGTGAAGTTCCCTCGACAAAACTCCACCATTTGGAACACCCTGCGAAGTCACCAGCGCAGACGTCAATTCCTCCGTGCGTTACCATGGTAACATAAGCACCTTGGATACCTTTTTGCTGCTGCTGTGGATATTTCACACTACGGACATTAAATATTGAATATTTATTGAAACAAAAACTGATACCATTATAAAATGTATCCTATTGAAACATTTATAACTTGTAAACTATTGATTATTAATAATAATAATAATAATAATAATAATAATTATTATTATTATTATTATTATTGATGTATGGAGATTTATAAAAATATTTTTTACAGATTACTAGCCTAGATAATACTACGGATTTCTTGATTAAATAAAAAATGTAATTATCGTGTCCTATTAATATGATGTCGTCCTCGATTATAATGATAATGAATGTATAAATCCTTTTCCGATTCTTTTTCAGCCTCCAGCTAGACACAATGACTTGTGGGAAATTTTTCATTCCCTTTTTCCAGTGAAGTGAAGACCTGTTGTTCCCTACACCGTTTGCAGTTCCCTTTAAACTGAACATTTTCGCTCCCTACGGTTTGAAATCACACTTAACATGGCTGAACACCCTTTGAAGTATACAGATCGAAACCCAGCTATAGGCCAATCAGAACGCCTAGGATGACCCGTCCTTAATGACGAGGCAAAACTTTTCAGTGGAAGAGCCCATCATCTCCTTGACCGAAAAAGGCGAGGCAGGTCCGCAGCCTGACCGACCAAGTGTCGTCTTTTTCGACATTCGTGGCATTGTGTATCAAGAATTCGTTCCCAGGTGTCAGATCGTCAATAGTGAATTCTACTGCCAGGATTTAGGTTGTCTGAAGAAGGACATACAGTGAAAAAACAGCATGTAAACAAAAACTATTGCTGAACTTTTTGATACTCCTTCGTACATCATAAATTATTCAATCATGCATCTCCATAAAGTATTTTGTCCCAGTCAGGTTAGCAATGGAGCTGGAGGCTATCCTAGGAACACTAGGCATGGGACTAGAAAAGACCCTGAACGGGACATCAACCCATTGCACATTTTCTCACACTCATTCACATCCAAGGTCCTCCTTTAGGGAGGAAACGAAAAAAAAACAACTTAAACGTACACATCAAAAACATGCAACACACAGCTCAAGACTTATTTTTCTTCAGTTCTGGAACTGTAAGATGGCATTTCTAGACACAGCATCACCATGCTGCATCAAAATATCAAACACTCATTGATCAGTTTATTCAGTAATAAGGAAGATGCACAATAGCCCACCAGCTGACTAAGGTAGTCAACTCGGACTGTGTTTTGGCATCTGGTAGCTGGTCAGCCCAAGCTGTATGGTTTATTTTTATTTCTTAAAGAGTAAATAATAACTCTTATGTTAATAAATAAAGGGTAAGAGAGGCAAAGAAAACAAAGGCAGTGATATTTTACCTTTCAACGAAATCGATAATTTAGCAGCCATATTTCTAGTTACTTTCTGTCCGTAAAATTTTATTGAAATATCAATGAAGCTTTAAAAGGTATTAAAACAGATCACTTAAGCTTTTTTCTCATTACTGAAAGAATTTTATTAGCATTGATTTGGGGAAAAAACACTAGTCACTTGTAGCCACGTCTAGTTTTGACCTTGCGTAAACCAGCAGCCTTAGTTTATTTGCAGTTTAAATGTAAATTTCAAGAGATTTTATTTGCCATATGTACACAAACCAACAGTATGAGTGCAACGGATTTTTTTTTTGCTTAAAAAAGAAAGCTAACAAAGGTAGAATAAACACAATACAGAATTTAAGCTAGCTGTAAATTTAAGCTACTGTATAAATACTATCTGTATATTTAGTACTGTGTTTTTTAATGGTATATTTTAAACATGATTCTCAGATATCAAACTATTGAATTTCTTAAATTTTTTTTAAGTTACATGTGTTTTGTAGATTTAATTTCACATTTGATATCACAGTTTTTATTTTGCACTTTGTTATACTTTGTGTTGGTGACTTTCTGTCTCTTCATTGTATTGTGTGATATATTAGAGGAGCTTCTGTCCATGAGCGTAGATGAGAAGCGAAAGTTTTACAGGACGGACTACATCTCCCTGGATCAGGTTCCTGTCTTTAAGCACTCAGGTATCTAAATGCTTAGATCTATCTCATAATTATATGATTTAGTGGCTCCCCACCACACTTGATCAGACAATTTATTTATAATCACACACTCTATTTATAAGATGACCCTAGGTACAAATATACTGTATACAGTGCTTTGCAAAGGTTTTGAGCCACCCCTCATTTCTTTATATTAAATGTAATTAAATTGTGAAATCAAATGAAATGGGATTTACTACAAATGTTGTACTGTGACAGGCTGCAAAGTGCCTGAAATTTTTTTATTTTTTATTGCTTATGTAACAACAGCAGCACCCTTATTTACCCTCTTGTCTGTTTCAAACACTCAACATTAAGCATCACCAGTATACCAATCACCGGCCTGATCATCTGTCATTATCTGCACCTGTTTCTCACTGGTTCATGCCTAAATTTAGATGCTATTTATGCTTAAATGATTTATAGGTCACTGTGTGGCTTAACAAACAAAAAACATTCCTCTGAAACTGCTCAGATACACGGACTGGACTGAAAATGTGCCAAAAATGAGAGTCAAAAAAAGTCCTTCAGGAAGCCTGAAGAATGATTTCTCAAGATCGCATTAAAAATATGCAAGAAAGTCTGGCATTTTGGAATCAAATATACAGTATTAAAAAATGGGGGTTAGCTTAAGACTTTTACACAGTACTGTATATTTAAAATTAAACACATGGGAATGAGGCATAGTCTGCTATTGTATTTGCCTTAAAATGAGCTACATTACATTATCAGTGCTCTTTTTTGCTTCCTTCCCCTCATGCCACAAATAATAAATATTTAATGCTAAGTCTAACTGTGGGTAATGTGCAATAATTGGTGATGAATTTCTTAAGCCCGAATCGATCAAGGCCACTAGCTATATTCCCAGGTTGAGGCATAGCCTGTTGTGTCTTGCTGAAGGTGAATGCTGGCCACAAGTGTAGAACACTGAGCTTTCAGGGCTCAGTATTGTAGCACACTCCAGTTTTCTTTTTGAGACACTAATTGGTCATGAAGAATGCAATTATTATAAAGGAAAACACCTGTACAGACAGGAGGAAGGTGATCAAGTGCTATAAAGGTGATCAATCTATGAATGTGCCTCACACTATAGTGTGTATACACAAATGAGGGATATATTAGACGTGATTGTGTAAAGGTCTCCCACCACTTCTTTAACTACTCTGTAGTGCCTTGTTTTGAATTTCTTCAGTTTTAACCACAGCACCTGTGTTTCTTTTTGGTGACCAGGTACTGCATATGCTGCACCTCTTTACAAGGCCAACAATGAACTGAATCAGAAAATCTCCATCTACCGAGGTGACATCACCAAACTGGAGATAGATGCAGTTGCCAATGCAGGTGAGAATTTTGTGCTGAAAAATTCATGGTGTGCCTTAAAGTATATGCTTACGATTTGCTTATAAATATTTAGATTTCATTATTGTAGCTATATTGTTATATGGTGTTTTTAATAATAATTTTAAGTAAAGAAAGTTGTAAATGATTTGAAAGTACCATGAAATTTAAAAAGCACGGTAAAGTAACTGTATGGTTTAAAAGTAGCTATAAAACAGCTGCGTTAACTTTTTTTTTTTTTTTATCTGATTTTTCAAAAGCGGTTGATCAATTTCCTGTTCCTTAATGCTCTCTGTAACTCAAACAGGTTTACAACTAATGTGCAAATTAAATAAAAATAGTTGTTGTAATATGGTGGGTGCTGTACACAATATAAAACTGTAAACAAAAACATTTTATTATAAATAAATTTTTTATAGCTGTAATAATGAAGCCAGGAACCTACTGTATGTTACTGAAGTTATGAATTAATAACTTAAATAATTTATATATAAATCCAAATAGATTAAAAATTGCAATCTTTTGTATGTGCTACAAGGGGTATAAGGTGAAAAACATCTCTGGATATAATTACTGTGTAAATTTTTCTCGTTAATAATTTCTTACCTAGCCATGTGCATAAATTAAAGGTTCTTACTGCTTTTGTGTTGCAGACATGAAACTGAGCCATTATTTAGCAGTCTTACAGTAGCTGATTATATTATATAAAATGATCAAGTGAAATTGAAAAAAATATAATCAAATGAGCGGTATGATGAATTCAGCATAATGAATTCGGGTTAAAGTACATAAAAATCCAAAAATTTAACGATTTTTTTTTTAGATCCAGCAACAATCATTGCCATGGCACAGTTCTTTTTACACTGTGTACCTGCGCCATGTAACTGTAATCAAATGTACAAACTATTACAACATGTCATAATAGACCAAATGAAAAGGGAATATAACATCCTTTGTATATGTGAATATTTAGTACTGTATTTTATGGCTGATAAACACACTACAATCTATATACTGTAGATTTTTCACAATTTCAACTTCTATGTATTTACCCCATGTGGTGAAGCAGGGCACATCTAATTTCGTGAGCAGGCTTGGTGAATTCTGCCTTGCAGAGTGTAAATTATTTGATATCTGAGTGAGCACATTTTACTTTTGCAAACCCACAGCTACTTTTGAAAAATCACTTGGGCCTGCCCTGTTCAGGCTTTTTTTTTTTTAATGAGTATTTAGATGGAGCATTAACAACACAAAATATCTTGTTTCTCTTTGCTGGTATTACTGGTAGCCTCAGTATTGTAAAGAAAAAAACACGACTTTAGCATCATTTTCTGTGTAAAAATGTAAACACTTTTCCTCAAGAACAACTTGCCTTGAGTACATCTGCATCAACAATAAGATATGTAGGTGTTTTTAGGTTATGATGCCTGAGAATAAATATAACTTAAAGGGGACCTGTTATGCAAAATCCACATTTTAGTTATGTGTAGGCATTCAGGTTGGTGTGTATACGCGTGTTTATATACATATATATAGACAGGGCACGATTTGAGGCGGGCTGTGGGGCGATGGCATCCCCCCCGTTGAACGAAATGACAAAAAACATCCCCTCTGTAAAACCACCATCCCCCTTACCATCTCTTTAGATTAATAATGCTGTGTATTATGTCAAATTTGTCACGAAATGAAATATTAAAACTCTCTGCGTATGATCATCTACGAACTAATAAAGGCGATTAGCCAATCAGAATTCAATATTGTAACGTGCTGCTCACAAGCTAACACAAGTTTGCGTCATTTTTCGCACTGTTTGCATTTTCGCAACGGCCAAGAGAACAGTTCCAGCACAGCTTTTGACATATTTCAAGAAGAAGAGAACTGAAGGTATGAAGGATAAATTCTCTCAGCTAAACGCGATGAAAACGAAGGATTCGGATTAACACGGGAGTTTTCGAAACGACTGACAGCTTAAATGATTATAAAAGACATGTTCTTTACCCGATTTTTGTAATTTCATTCTCAATTTAAAGAAGGGATTTTGTTTTTTCATTAGTAATTTGATGATTTGACATGTGTGAGAGAGAGAGAGAGAGAGACTGGTGCATAGTCATACAGAACTACAGTACTATCAAATTAAATAATTTAATTATTAATGTTTTTGTAGATTTTTATTCTACTCTTATAATCCTCCCCAGATGAAAGCAATGGAAAGGATCAAATCATAGTTTTGATTAATTGCATGTTAAAATGCATGTGTTTTGTTTTGATGGCTCCAAGTTGTTTTAATTAAGCTTACATTTTGCATAAAGAACATAAAACTGTTCTTAAAAATGTGACACATTTCACAATCATTTTGTATGGTTAGTTGTAGGTCGTCATGGTACTTGAGCACACCATCCCGCTTGAATTTATTTTTACAATTCGACCACTGTATATAGATAGATAACGTGTATGTGTGTGCAGTTTCTGTTTTGGCGCAAGCTTTTAGTTTTTTTCCCCCCCTCGTTATGACCTCATATATGAAGATATGCTATCCTGGTTTGGCTTATTGCTCAGCTCTGCTGTTCACGGGTGGGGTGTGGCTCAGCAGTAGCTCATTTACATAGACACTGAAACAGCACATTTGGCAGAGGAGTGAAATGAATGTACGAACAGAATTATTTCACCTGGAGCATCAACATGCAGACACACTTGGGAGGTCGTCTGAGACCTCCAGCATTATGCAAAAATCTTGAGCCGCCCCTCATTTCTTCATATTAAATGGACTGATGTAGATTAATTTAAAGAAATGGAAAAAAATCTTTTTTTATTCAACAGGCCTTTTAATTCGTGTGCCTGAAGATACCATTTAAAAATGAGTTGTTCAAAACTTCAGCAGCAGCCTCATTTCCCCTTCCATCTGTTTCAACCACTCAGCATTCAGCATTACCAATATACCAATCACCGGCCTGATCAACTGTCATCTCACTGGTTCATGCCAAGTTAGATGGGGTTTTATGTTTGAAATATTTGTAGGTCACTGCTTAATAAATAAAAACATTACACTGAAACTGCTCAGGTACAGGGACTGGACTGAAAAAGGAACTCAGGAAGCCCGAAGGACTATTCCTCAAGACCATATTGAACTATGCTATACTATTGACTATACTATATGAAGAAATGGGGATGGTATGTTTTTTGTGTTATTAAAAATCAGGAAAAGAGCACTCAATGGTTAGATTTATCACCACTAGATGGAAGCAACGCTTATATCCATTTTGGTTCTTTTGCTAGCAGGTACACTTGGGGCTTGGCTGGTAAACACTCAGGCTGGCAAATCCCTGAAGAGAAATAATTCCATATGCTGCAATTCTAGAGGGAATTTGCTGTTGATTACATCACTTTATAGAGAACGGTCACGTCACTCTCACAGATGTTGTGCCGCCAGGATCGGTGTCAGCATTTCATGGTTATTTGGCAGTGATGACATTAATGTGGTATCACAACACTGTAAAATTGCGCAAGGTTTATTATTTTGTCCATCATCTCTTCCAAAACGGCTATAGAGCAAGACAATGATGTGTTAATGTTCAAGCAGTTATGCTTTAAGAAGGCAATGCATTATCCCAACAGATACAGACAAACCTAAAGGGCTTAATATTTTATTTAGTGATTTAGAGAGAAGTTTGATGCAAGAGATTTTCTGAAAGATATTAAAGCAGTATAATTAAAGAGGAGGTTAAAAAAAAGTGAAAAAGTTACTGAGAGGAGGTGGGAGAGAAGGGATAGCAATAGGAGTTAGTGTGACAGGACACTGATTTATCCCTCTCAGCAGCATTGATCGACTGGCCACTGAGCCTCGGTGTAAAAGCGTGAGGATTAACAGACTGTCTAGAGGTAATTAATTTGGCTGCTGGAATGGACTTCTCAAGACTGCTAAATGTGCAGCGATCCAGTGTGCTAGTGTATTCACATACGCAGACACAATCTACACACTAGATGGGTTTGTTATTGGATATTACTAATGTTGGACTCCTGTTTAACATGCAGAATGTCGTGCACAACCACAAACCGTTCCTTTATTCTGCTCCTGTGTCCGTTTTGGTGCATAAACATGAAATTGGTGTTTTATGTGAGTCGGTTTTGTAGATTGCAAACTTGATGTATGAGAGATAATTAATGATAAGCAAAAATATTATAGTATTTCATTCCTACTTCACTTGTCTAATAGAGGTGTTTACATGGGAAAGAAACATAGTAGGCAATGTATAAAGCTGTCATCCAGAATAAAAGTACATTCACTGATCATCAGTAACTGCTTTATCCTGGTCACAGTGGATCCAGAGTCTACGAGAGGAACGCTGGGTGTGAGACGGGAATACACACTGGAAGGAATGTCAGTCCATTGCAAGGCACCATGCACACCCGTACACATTCACCTGCTCATGTGCACGTAGGGGGACAGATTTAAAAGTCCACGTAAAATAGAAAAGAAATGCATCCAGACACGGCGAGAAACAAAAGAAACTCCTCACAACCAGTAACTGAACTCGAGGTTGAACCAGCAACGCGGGAGCCGTGAGGTAGAAATGCACACGCTGACCGCGATAAAATGATTGCCATGCAAATTTGTTTTTTCTATCACCATAGATGTTGAGTGTAAATTATGTTCACCTTATTAAAATACAGAGTAATCATTATCCGAACGCCGGCTATCCTTTTAAATCTGTCCACCCTCCCTTGATGCATATGGTGATGTACAGGCTACAGTCAATCATCTAACCTCCTGACTAATTGTGGACGATTAGTGTAATGGCATTTTTTTTAGTAACAGCTGCTATTTGTATTTGATGATTAATAGACACTTCCTATAAATAAATAAATAAATAAATAGTCAATTCCATAAAAAAATATTTTTACGGTAATATACTATTGTTTTGATTAAAATGTGTCCCATTAAAATTGTAAAGCATTTTGCTATTTAGAAATGAATTTGCCTTTATTATATCCATGTTCCCTATAAGCTCGTTTTATAAGACAACAGAAGTAAGAATGGAATAATCTTGCGTAATATTAATACGTATCAATATTTTTTGTATAAGAAAAATATCCCCATCTATTTTATGAACCAAGTCGAGCCTAATGAGATTAGCTAATAATTGTTCACAAATCCATGTAAGTTGTCTTAAAATGTGGACTAAGGTTACACTTCTTGATTATCTATCTCTTATGTTATATGCTGTTATGCATATAACAGCATATCCTGTTAACAGGGACATAAGCCCTTAACACAAACACACTCCCATAGCTGTCTGCAGTAATAAACGTTATCTTCACACCAAAATCTGATGAAGTTTCAAAGCCGTAGAAACGCTGTACTATCTCTGACGCTCGTCTCCCCCCTGAGGACACTCGCGAGTGCTCAATTATGACAGAAATGTTAATCGTGATGAGGCTGTTTTGAGTGATAATATGCTCGCAATTATTAAATTATGCTTAAAAGTAATCGCCGTGCTTCATTAATTCACACCTTACTCTTCAGCAACACCTACTGTAGGATTCGACAGTTTCACGAATACATACAGTTATATTTTTCATGAATATAACTGTGATTCGCTAGAACACTCGCACTCTACAAAAAACTGCACAGCAACACACCCAAAACTTGTCGATGGTCATGCAGTGGAAATGCTGACAAATAAAGTAAACAAATTTATTTGTTTTTCCAGGATCTCGGTAATCGCAGAAAGCTCAGGAACTTCGGTCTTTTTTTTTTTTTGTCCAGATGTTTTCATGCCAGCAGAGTTGTCCTGCTGTTTTATGTAAAACTTGTAAATGTCTTATCTGATGCACAGTATTGTCCTGGTTACCACTGTGAGAACTGTCTGCATTTGATGCTGTAAATTTGGTGCTTGAAGTTTTATTTGTTACTCATATTAATCTTAGGCCAACACTGCAAATCCTGATTTACATATAAATTCAAACAAGTGAAGCAAACTCGAGTGTAAACATTTTGTTTTGAATTAATTAGACAACTCATGGGTACGTGGTTATGAAAGAAATTATAACTAATTTGCAAAGACTATATAAAGGATGAGTGTGTGTTGTGCGTGAGCTTACTTAAAAAACACATTTTTAACACGCGTAACACTGGTCAACAACCAAATTGCTTCCAAATCAAGAGGTTATTTTTGGTTTGCTAAAAATGAAAATGATGCTTTTAATTGTCACTGTGTTCTAGTTTTCAAGATATGGTACTGTGCTAATATTAAAGACCTGAGACCATTTTAAAGTAATGTAGATAAATGGTTAAAGTAGAGTCATATATTGATCTGTACTACAATATAATGCTTTTTCAGGCAGATGTTTCCCATCAAATTATGTAGTAATAAGTGATGATTATGGCGAGTGATTCCATCAGAAATATGAGCTCCGTGGAAATGAGGTATCAGTGCAAATGGAGTCCATCGTTGGTTATAGCTGTAAGATTACTTCTGAACAGTAAGAACAGTTGAGGAGTACACTGGACAACAATTTTAAATACTTTCTTTGCTTCAGAGAGAAAAGCTGTTAATTATTATGTATTTTGATGAGTTGAAATAAAACAGGACAATTAATACTATATCCGATAGCTTATATAATTTTAGAGAAATTTTAGAGTAATATAAATGTTTATCATGTACAAAATCATTTACTATATAATGTCAAAATGAATAAATTTACAGCATTACAGAAGAACATTTGCAGAATATTTAAATGTAAAAAAGGAACATATTACATGAGCATGTTTCGGATGAAAAAAGTAGGCTCTTGGATTTTGCATAAAAAATAGAAAGGAGCAAGTGTGACAAAGTTAACAGAAGAACACATTCTCCAGCACGCTCAGTAAACAGCTGTTTTACTTATAAAAATGCAGAAATCTGTTTCTAACACGATTGATTATTTTCACACCAAATATTGACTGTGTTTATTTGATTACTCTTTATAGAAGAGTCTTTTTTTTGTAGAAATGTTTTCAAAGCCATCTTTCTTTCTTATGCCTTTTTTTTGTACAGTATGTGCTCAAATCTTTTTTGCACGGTACAATAAGTAAAACAGCTGTTAGGTGTTACTGAGCGTGTTGGAGAATATGAGTTCTTCTGGTAACTTCCACACTCGCTCCTTTCTATTTTCATGCAAAACCCAGGAGCATTAAAGACATCTGAAAACTGGTCCTTCATGTAATACAGTATGTTGCTATCTTTACAGGCATGCAAATATTATTCTGTAATGTTAATTATTTATTTCGTATTAATTTTAAGTTATGTTTAGAAATAATTTGTACTAAAGACAATATAGTGCCTAAGACTTTTGCACGTAGGTCTTTTGATTTATCAATTTTTGCCTCTTAATTCAACATATCTGTATATGGATTTTTATACAAATAAAATAAAATGGTTTGTAAATTCGAAAACAAAAGAGAGTATCATATGCACCTCTTTGTGTGTCTCAAAAAAATTACAATTTCTTATTAATACAGTATTGTGTACACAGTTAATCAATAGTTTTAATTGTCTAGTTTTAAGTAAACTCACCAAAAACATAATAATTTGCAGTTTTCCCCTCTGAAGCAAAGAATGTCTTATTATTATAAATTAGTGTCCATTATAATTTATAAAGATGATAAAAGTATTTGTAATTGTTAGAGATCAGTCTGTTACAATACTATAAAGTCTAAGTATAAATGCTATAAAACTTTATAGTTCTTTAAATCCACAATCTAGACATGATTATGATAATACCCTGATTGCCTGCAGGACCAGAATTTCTCCATCAGTAAGCCCAGATAACTTCAGATAAACAAATCAAACAAAATGTAAACCTAATTTACCAGATGTGTAAATAATCCTTTCGATTAAATTATGATTGTGAAACCTGCAGCACATTCGTTACCCGCTTCGGGTACTATTTATACTTTTTTAAAGGCAAATATGAAATATTCATCTTGCCCACTGCCCGCCTTCACATAGAGTTATTGATTACACCAAGTGAGTAGCCCTCTTAATGGATCACTGAACACAACCAGGAACTAGATGAGGAAATAATAAAGGCTGCATTCTAAAAGGTTCACTCATCTTAACTGATAAAGGCTTTAGACAGCTTTTGGAGACTCCTGACGCCTTCTTGAAACATTGTGGTAAACTAAATGAGTAGTGGGACCCGGACCTTGTTAACTTCTGTTAATTGAATTATTATGATACATGCCAACAAGTTTATACGTTCATACCACAGCACTGTTGAGCTGTCAAATCTAATAGACTTGAAGCTGGGCATTAATTTTAATGAACTGGTGACACAAGTTTATATTAGCGCTCTTGCTCTAATATGTTATCATTTCTATCTTAACAGATCGCACACAGGGACTTGTACAGCATGAAGATCTAGGCAGAGCAGTAAAAATGGGTTAATAAATTGTCCTGATCGTCATGCTGTGTACGATCTGTTACAGTAGAACAACAATCATGTGGAAAAGCAGTGCACGCTTTGTAACAGCCCGGAGGATATTTGTCAGTACACGAGGGACTTCTTGCTTTGTGGTTTATCAAGACAGATAAAAATAGGTTGCACAATATTGTAAATACAAATAGTAATGAAGTGTGAAGTGCTTCTCATAAATAACTTAAAGCTTTACATCTGCACACTGTTGTGGTATACGAAGAAGAAAACACTTCAGGACATGCTGTTACGAGAAAAAGATCAACTTCAGGGTGGTATCGACAACACACCATGCCGTCATCGATTGTTTCCATCTAACGGCCGTGCACCCAAGTGTTTTATTTTTTTACTCATGTAAATTTCAAAACATTCCAGAATTGAGCAGAGTAAAAGCAGAGTGAGGCAATGCATTCAAGTGTGTGCATACATATTCTTCTTTCCTGAAACTTCACTGAGAGCTGATCGATCACAAGATGGAGAGAGAAGCAGAGCAGTGTGAGATGTAAGACTGGATGGGAGAGGGGAGGAGTGTTTGTGTGTTGTTCTCAATAAAGATTGGATTTCCAATAAGATCGCCTCCGCCCCCTGTCCCCTCTTCTCCTCCTTCTCACAACATTTTACAACTCTTGGCTCCTGCTTCCCCCCATAAAATACACCCAACATAAAATCCACTAGCACTTAGGAACTGTCTTCCTGAGAGGCAGGGACCGGGGAGGGGTAAACATCCTTTTTACACTACTAAATCCATCCATCTATCTATCCATTGATCCGTCTATCCATCTAGTAAATTAGGGAGGATATATCGTTGCAGGTTGGTTTATTAAGATGCGTCGTTTCATGAAGAGTGGATTGTTAATCTGTGAGCTAGAGAGAAAATGGAGTTGCATGCAGTGATGTCTGTAAGTCATAATAAATCATATGACCTAATAAAATTTATAGTGTTTATTTATGTTTGATTTCTTTACTGCTGTTTGCACGTTTAAAATGTTAAAGCTACAATCAAGGTGGACGTGATCGTGAACATGCCGGGTGAGAGTTTCAAACTGTTTCATGAGGAGCAGAAGTGAGCGCTACACTTTAAATCCAAAGCTAGACACTTTTGGTCTGAATTTCTCCCTAAACATCTGTTTAGTCGCTGCAACCCATAACTTCTGCAGAGCAACTTTGACAGAATTTGGCATGCTGATTTAAATTTTCACTTGGAGTCTTTCTGTTTGGATTACCCTAATGGAGAAGGAGGATGTATATTCTGGGACACAGATAACAGATATTCCCAGGAAGGCTGAGGAATGATTCAAGATAAGAGCGATATACTGTAGATTGGAACAGAATGCAACACCAGCCCCAGCCTTCTCACTTTTTTTTTTTTTTTTACACACTTTCATTTCACTGGCACTTTAGATAAGAGAGCCATGTTAATGTGGTTAGAGATTTTTTCAAATTATTATTTTATGTCTTCCCTTGACTGACAGTGGTATTATCTAAAAAGCCCTGGGATATGACCTGCAGATCCCGCTCCAATGTAAAACAGAGAAACATTTGTTCCGTTTACATAAAGGGATAATAAATAGGATGGGGAGAAGTGCGCAGCACCACATGCAGCTTTTTCGCGTTTATGGTTTAATAGTTTAGTTCGTACAGCGTATAATTCACATGCTCCTCTAACCCCCAGCGAGTAAATTTACACAGCTTTAGCGCGCAGAATATTTTGTCGTATGGGCATACAAGGCGGGGGAATGTGTAGACAACTCTAAATAGGTCTAAAAATGTGCCTTATTTGTCAAACTGCGTAAGCCATTATATCTGTTATCTGTTGCAAATGAGGCTTAGCATTGCAAGCTCCTGGTTCAGAGCCCTCTCTCACTAGCGTAAGCGAATTTAAAATGAGTTCACGCAGTGAAATCTCACATCTCTCAGCGTATGTCACGTTGTTGCTAATTGGAAGCCAAGCTTGATGGAGGGAAACAGTTGTCACACGCCTAATAAATTCATTGCAATCTGAGGCGCTTACAAATTTTTACTTGAGTGGGTTACTGTTTTTTTTTTTTTTTTCAATAATTATATACATTTATTTAACATTTACTACTAAACATCTACCTAGTAGCTTAGCACTTTATACATTGCATATCAAAGCTTGCTGGAGTAAAATTAGAAAGATGTAGTTGCACATATGAAATGATGCATTAACAAGCAGATACAGTCTTTTATATAAATGTTTGGTAACATCTGGAATTTCTACAGAATTCTGACTGTGTTAATTGAAATTCAGTTTGATGCTTGGCATTGACGAACCAAGTCTCAGATGCTGAACCATTAATGAATGGTATGGTGGTTTTAAAACTAACTCAATGAGCTTGCAGAAAGGCATGCATAGCAATTATTGCAGGCCTCGTTAAAAGCCTCCCACCCCTTCCATTCTCTTCCAATCAATTGCCACTTTAGCTCAAATGAAGGAAGCTTGAATGCTGGCCTTCTCTTAGTCTAATTAGCTTAATTGCCCCAATGTGGTAAATGCAGGAAGAGGAGATGTGCTGTTCGTCTGGGACATCATCAGGAAGCTTGTTGCATAGCTCTATTATGCTAATGTCAAAATTGTTTGAATGTTTCTTTTGGGTCTTGCTCAGTTTGTATGAACTCTTTCAGCCTAGTTTTTCAGAACTTGTCAAACATGTTGACAGTTAAATTTAATGTGTTGATTCTATATCAGTTAAAGCTTAAGTGAAAGAATTCACGTGTCACTTACTTTCCCTGTTACTGCCGCGTATCTGTTGACTAATCAATCAAAACAGTGTTCACACCAATTAGCCCAGATTAACCTCTTCTTTTCTTGCTCTCTCTCTGTCTCACACACTCTCTCTCACACACACACACACACACACACACACACACAGGTCTGCTTCCTTTAAAAATGCCATAAATGTCATGAAAGTTCAGTCTCTGTTGATCAGAAATAGCGAATATTGATTTTGCCTAAATGCCCAGAATTGTGTTGCTAAATAAGAGTGCGAATTAGTGTTGTGAATAACTGCCTATGGAGACCACTTCTCTCTCTTAGATGGACAATTACACTGTCCTCTTTCATTATATTGATCCATGTGTTGCTTACACAGGCATTACCACACTCTACAGATTGAACACATGTCTGCTCTTAAACACAATCCATTTGCTTTCTCTCCACATTATTCTTTTACCTGACACTTGTCCCAAGGATTTTCATTGAAATACCAGGATCCATTGAGGACCTACTCATGATTTGTGTATGATTAGTTTTAATATTTGGCAAATTAGGGGGAAAAACAGTATGTTGTTCTCAAACTAAACACAGAAATGCTGTTCAGCACAACTGTTTTAATTTTGATTTATGTATATATACTGATGGAAAAAAACAAGCTGTTTATTATTTACTGCAGAGAAAAAGTGACAGATTTGCTATTTATTCAGATATTTCACTTTCAAAATGCATCATAAAAGGCAGGAAAATTAAAGGGTCTACAGTATATACTATTCTGCTGACATTCCTAACACTCCAGCTTTATAAGCACTGTTTCCAGTTTCTATCAATGATTTGGGTAAAAGTTTCTCCTTAACTGTTAAAAAAGAAAGATTGTAATCTATGTAATCTATACCACACCCCATTACTTATACAAAAGTTGCAGAGGTCCACAGTGTTGTTACTGTTATTTTTATATTTGTCCCTGATTTCTGTTGTCAGTACCTTTAGGGCATGGCTGGATATTACTAGTGGTTCTTCATGGTGACATGGTTAGAGTCATGGAAATGTCCACTGACCACTTTACATGGCCTTTATTTGATTAAGTGCTCATATTTTTCTCCAGACAGTGGTTCTGTATATTGATATTGCCTTACCATTAACTTGGATTAAGTTAGTACCAAATTGCCTGCTTTATCTGTGTCAGCCTGTCAGTTTGAGAGAGATGTCTTACTCGCATGATTGTCTTTGAATAGGCTTTTTCCCCTTTTGAACATCCCAGTTAGCTTTTTATAGCTATGGTATTGAATATATGCCCATTTAGCAATAACAGAATTTTTTAATAACTAATTTCTTAGTAAGCATGAAACCATAACCATTTGATTTGATGTCTTTCTGCCCCCCCCCCCCCTTTAATTTTTTTCAATTAAAAAGTAAGAAACTGACAATTTATCAAACCATTATCACCCCTGTCATCTTTCTGGGCTGGAGTCATGGCACAGCATGAAAAAATACAATACCAAAGATAATCAAAAGAGAGACAGAGGTAATAGGAGAAAAGTGAGAACCTATAATCTGAATCACAAACAAACAAACAAAAAAAACTTACTTTTGTTGTTTTTGTCATAGTAGAAGTTGAAAACAAATAAAAGGCACCCATTTTCCTTTGCTCATACACAGTACAGGCAGTAAAGTTATACCCATACACACCTGGTTCCTCAGGATAACATTATCGAAATGCTACTGTTATGTCCCTTTAACATGACTTAGCTCAAGGAAATAAACAGGTATGAAAACAATATAAAAGTTCCCCAAACCTTCAGTGTTAAATAATATCAATACCAAGACTGGTATCTCTGGCACTTATTTGTTGTTCTTGATTTTTTTTCACATAGAATCAGTGTCCCAAATTGTAACGGTTTACAGTTAGACTGGAAACAGACCAAAGGAGGCACAAAGGGTACATTGGACTAGGGGTGTGCCATGCTTTATGAAACCTGCTTCATGACTGTGTATGAAAATGAGGCCATCTCGTTTCATAGAAATGATGTGGTTATAATGAGACATATTGCATAACCCAAATGAATCAATGAAAATATTAAAACCCCCTTTAAAATATGTATTGGTATTGTTTTTGCACCCTAAATGGTTTGGGACACAATTTGGTTTTCAATGGACTTTGAAGACAACCCGGATTGTTTCTACAAACTGTTTGCAATTGATTAATGAACTGTTCAATTTGACATGTTTCAAATAAGCATTTTTAAGTTATGAGATTATTATGGATATAGATGATATATAGACTACATTAGAGTTGGCACACCCCTACTTTGGAACCTAAGACAATGAACAAAGCCCTACTCAGCTACTCTGCCTTAAAGATAGTGGCCAGAAAAATTAGGGGATATTAAAGAGACTATCACGTGTAAGCATAATCTATATCTGGTATTCCACCTTCTCTGTATCCACGGTTGGTTCCATAGCTTGGATTTGCTGTGTGGTTTAGGGTGCTCCTATAAAGGGTTGTATTATTTGAGGGAAAAATAGTATGAATGTAAGTCATGTCCTCAACTTTTGCCTTTGGCTGCAGGGGCTGTTGGGCCGCCAATGGCGTCATTTGGAAACCAGGTGTTCCGATCTCTAAGATCGAAGTGTCCTTAATGGTACCAGATTCTACATAGTCATCATAATGCTTTACAGCACTACGGGGCCCAACAACATCACGAGCATATACAGTATGATCGTCAGCTGTAAGATATCCTGCCCGATGTCCATACCAGCAGAAAATCCCAAAAATTAAGAACAGGGAAACACATGCAGTCACCCCTCCTATAATCCCTGCAAGGGGTAAGACAGTCAATTCATCTGTACCTTGATCACCCTGACCTTGGTCAGCGCTAGGCTGAATCTGAAGATCTGCTGTCTCTGTTCTGGCACAAGCAGGGTGTTCGTGCTCTGAGTCAGTGTTTAAATTTAACCCCCCTGTTCCTGTAAATGATGTCCTTCTTCCTTTACTGACAACAAGAGGCACCACGCAGATAATATAACTTGACCGTGGTTGTAACTGAGTGAGTAAATACTCTCTGCGGTCTCCAGGGACGAGTGTCTCTGTAATAGATCCCATGGCTGGGTTACTGCTAAGTCTTAACCAGGATAGCCTGAAAGCTGAGGCTGGTTGAACAGCCTGCCATGTAATATGGGCTGTCTCTGGAGTTAAAGGTTTTACACTGATCAACAAAGTTTTGCCAACATCCTCACCTTCACCCTCTGCAGAATTGTCCTGTCTCAAGTCAGGGTATCTGTGTACAGGTCGTCTGGACCTGAGTGTGAAGAGAGAACCCTGGGGAAGAGTGAGGGTTGTTGTGGTTGGGGTTTCAGTTGGAGAATCCCCTTTGTCTCTTTTAGATCCATCACCTCCCCCTGGTCCTGCAACTCCTCCAGGTCCATCCACAGCTGCCTCACATTGTTCCATTTGACTTGTGAGGTCCCTAAGTGATTTGCCCCTGACTTTTTCTGGTCCGTGGCATGTTAGACCCCTCACCGTTACTGACGAACCCCGGACATGCAACCAATCATGAAGCCAGCGTAGGTTGCAGCCACAATACCACGGATTTCCACGCAGGAGTAACAGTGAGATGCTGTCCAAGTCCCTGAACAACCCCCTAGGTAGAGTTGTAAGGTTGTTGCCTGACAAATCAAGCTTCTGCAGCCTATGCATACCATCCAGTGAACCTCTTGGCATATGAGTCATAGCATTTTCCTGTAGGTACAGACGAAGGAGATGCATGCTTGGAAGGTTTAAAGGTGGTGACTGAAGAGAGTTGCGTACCAAAGAGAGCTCTGTTAAGTTAGCCAGTCGTGAAAATGTGTCATCAGCAATACGTTGATTTGCCAACAAGTTACCATCAAGAAAAAGACGCCTTAGTGAGGTAAGTCCCCTGAATGCATGTGTTGGAATTGTAGAAATTCGATTGTCATCCAATCTGAGCTCTTCTAGTGATGACGGCAACCCTGATGGTATACTTGAAAGATGGTTGCGTGACAAGAAAAGAAGTCGGAGTCTGGGATTATTTGCAAATGCTTTGTCTTCAATGCTTACAGTTGATATTGAATTATCATCCATGTGGAGCTTCTCCAGCAAGGGTAAACGCGCAAGAGCTGCACGAGGCAAAGTTCGTATGTTGTTGTCCTGAAGATGGAGTTCACGTAGTGATGGAGGCAGATGTGTTGGAAAGTCATCAAGTTCATTATCATAGAGATAAACTACTTGAACAGTCATTCGCCGTTCTAAAGAGGTTGGTAGGCCAGCATTGTCAATGCGATTATTCTGTAAATAGAGCACAGCTGCTGTTAACGGTAAAGGTGGTATGATGCTCAGTCCACGGTCGTTGCAGTAAATGAAGCCATCATCACATCTACATGCTGATGGACACGGAACATCACCCTGAAGCTCTGCCTCCCCTAGTGCTGCCTCAGTGATGGCAGCTGTTGCTGCTGCAAATTCCAGAACCTCCACCAATAAAGTCAGGCAAAGGAGAAGCAGGAACAGCCAGTCCCTGAGCTCAATCACACTTTCGGCTGCCATTGTCCTTCAGCGTCCTTCCCTCCACCCAGACCTATGGAAAAATAAAGAGAAAGCTGAAAAAACTTTGCAGACAGCTTAAATTACACAATTGTAGAGCCACCTTATATCATTGTATTGTACACTACTTTCATAAATCTTGTATGAAATATGTATCTTTCATATTTTTATTACCTTTGGAGTTTATAAATACATGCAGTACTGTTCAGAAGTCTTAAGCACCCAGTGTTTTTTTTTGTTGTACAAACATTTTTTATGACTTCATTAATAAGTCAGTACAAAAAATCTGATTTTCAAAATAAATAAATAAATAAGCAAAATAAATAATAATAATAATAATAATAATAATTATTATTATTAGTAGTAGTAGTAGTAGTAGTAGTAGTAGTATTGTTATCATCTTACAGCAAAATATCTGTAGGCCAGAAAAGTAAGCAGCATATTATGTAAAAGACCACTTTTCAGCCAAAGAAAAGTTAGTTTCTGGATTTTTTATGGATAAAACAAGAAGCAGCTGAGACAAAGTCCTCAGAAAGACTATGGCTGGTTCTGCAGGATGTTCAGTAAAACTAAGCTGTTAATTTCCTGAGAAAACTGCACAAAATAAGACCATATTTAAGGAAAAGGTTGTCAGACCAATTATTGACTTTCTTTAATTAATGTTTACTGCTTTTTATACTATTTTTTGAATGTAGAAGCTTTTTTCGGAAGACTTCCTTGATCTACAGCAGTCAATTGGTCGGCAGACTGGGGTTGGCAATCTTAAACACACAAAGAGCCATTTGAAACTGTTTACCACAGAAAAGAAAACACCGGGAGCCACAAACCCCTTATGACATCTAAAATGAAGATAACACTGCATATATCATTTTTTAGCTTGATGCTATATATAAAAAAAATAACTGCGAACTGTGTAGGGAACAACTGAACAACAGGTCTTTACTTCACTAGAAAAGGGAACGAAAAATTTCCCATAAGTCACTGTGTCTCGCTGAAGCGTGAAAAAATTGGAGCTCGAAAAAAGATTTATATATTTATTAGCACTATTTTCGATGACATCATTATATTAATATGACACAATAATTTAAATAAATTAAATCAAGTAATCCTTAATATTATATAGGTTAGTAATCTGTAAAAAAAAAAAATCAGTTAATCAGTTATACAGTAATTACTCACTCACTCACTCATCTTCTATACCGCTTCATCCTGTATTCAGGGTCACGGGGACCTGGAGCCTATCCCAGGAGGCTTAGGGCACGAGGCGAAGTACACCCAGGACAGGGTGCCAATCCATCACAGGGCACACACACGTACACACACTCACACTCTCATTCATACACTATGGGCAATTTGGGAACGCCAATTAGGTTTTTTGTATTGCATGCATATTTTTGGACTGTGGGAGGAAACCGGAGTGCCCGGAAGAAACCCACCAAGCACGGGGAGAACATGCAAACTCCATGCGCACGGACCCAAGGTGGAAATCGAACCCGGTCCCTGGAGGTGCAAGGCGGCAGTTCTAAACACTAAGCCACCATGCCGCCTACACAAAATTAATTAAAATTATTTTAAATTTAGTCTTACTGTATGTTTATTACAAACTATATTTCACCGGAACTTTAATTTGCAGCATAATTTGGGATTTAGGAGGAAACCACAGATGTTTGATACAAATTATGCTTGTGTTTAGAAATGGTTCCTCAGCAGTATTTGTTTCCAAAATAAGGGAAATTATTTGAAGAGATAGCCTGGACTCCCCAGGTAAGATAAGGGCCTATGGGCAAGTAACTTTTGACTAACAGGCAATTCTTTGCTTTATATTCCTTGTCTGTTTGTATGTAGGCCTTCGTCACCAGATGGAGATGAGGAGAGAATAGCAGTTGCAATTAGGATGGAAATTATTTTGACAAATTTAACTTATCTTGGCTGCTTAAAATATCGCCCTCATCGTCTAGACCGCTTTATCAGGTATATGGGGTTGTGGGAGGCCTGGAGCCTATTCTGGACGGGGTGCCAATTCATTGCAGGGCACACACACGCACACACACACACACTCACTCACTCACTCACTCTCTCTATACCGCTTAATCATGTATACAGGGTCGCGGAGTGCCTGGAGCCTATTCCACGAGACTCAGGGTACGAGGTGGGGTACACCCTGGACAGGGTGCCAATCCATTGCAGGGCACACACACATACACTACAGGCAATTTGTGAACGCCAGTTAGCCTAATCTACATCTTTTTGGACTGTGGAAGGAAACCGCAGTACCCGGAGTAAACCCACCAACCACATAAGTATATGTGACAATTATCTGCATATACTGTGCGAACATGAAAACTGCTTTAGGAAGGCGGAAATGTGATTACACATTCACCATAATCTATATCTGATCATGGATGGCGATGGATAACCAATAAAGCAATTCAAAATGGTTTACAAAATACAAAATTAGAATTAGTGATTTTCATCATGTAATAAACAAGGGATATATAAATTATATACCATACAAATATGTAACTGTAAGTGATTCAATCATTTCACAGATAATACACAAAGGAAAAAAAGGGTGTATAGGTTTTATCACCAGCTGGCTGATCTTATATTAAAGTGATTGTACCCATATAATATAAAATGGTAATAGCCATATACATAGAAACAGTTGTGACAAGACGTGAAAAAAGTCCAGGACTGTGCACTCTGGTTCACATTTGCAAATTTAATTACACTAAAGTCTATTAGCTGTGTCTTAGATACAGGTTCCTGTATCTGACATGATTATCAGTATTTGTCATTTGCCATTTTTACTGTTATTGGTTGTACTATTACACACACTTAATATTATTGATTTTACTTGCATTACAAATACATGTGAGTTGTGTTTTACAGAGAAGCTAACTCATAAATAAGTAAACTTTGAGTGTAGAATTTGTATGCTCAGTTTATAGTCAGATTTAACCGTACATAAGTTTGATAAACAAGGGGTAAGATTTCATGCTTTATTAAATGATAACCACATCGCATTGTCGTTGGGGTTTGCGATTTTCAGTGCTTTTTAATTGTCTATACTTTGTACTTAAACTCTGAGTGTAAGATCCTGTTTTTCACTCATCATCTTGAATGTGCATGCTTACGACAAAAAGAAATCTCATTTTGTGAATTACTCTACAGCCAACGTGCTACCTGTTTGAACCAACATAAGTCAGACATTTTTGTAATTCTTATGCAGAGTATCAATGAAAAGCTGTAACTTCAACTAGGATTGACCAGTGACAGCCTTTGTAAATGTTTTTGTAGTGAAATGATAGACAACAGTACAGCTCCTGTTCTTGAACAAATGATGAATCAAAACAAGTAGGTGTAACTGAAAAAGCGATCACTTGATAATCAAATGCATAAAAAAAGAACAATTAGTGACCTGGTAAATAAAAAAAAATTATTAGACTTATCACAATTTGTTTAATTCATTTAAATAGTGATTTATACATTTGCTTGTTTTCAAAAGTAAATAAGCAAACGTGTGCTAATTTTTCTTAATTAAGTGATTGATTGAATTATAAACTGTTTATCATTTAATTAAGGGTTAAATTCAAATTTAAAGCCATATCACAGGTTTTTGCTGGAAATGTATCTATTCGGATTTTTCTTTTTTATTTGTGGAGCCACAAAGGCGACACACCAACACCTGTTTGTATTCTTACATGTTTTGAGCGCAAAGGTGTGTGGGTTTTCTGTTGGGGCCTCATTCTTTTTTGCTGCCTGCTCTCTCGTGGGGGTGCAGTCGGGCTTGTTTGTGTTGTTGGCCAGGCCAGATGGGAGTTGGTTAGCTGCCCCTCGGCTGCACACATTGTTGCCTCAGGCAGCAACTACATGCAAAACAAGCCCTTAAACAGAGCTAGCTCACATGCAAAACTGATTGAGTTGGTTTTTACAGATAGGTGAAAAGAAAGATTAGTAGTGAGAAATAATTTTGCATATGGTTTGCTATGCTTACTGACAGCAATTCGTAACAGGTGTAAGGGAAGTGTTTTTGGAGAAACTGATTAAATTTTTTTACTAATTAAATTTTACTGATTTTCATTTACATTTATAAAATGTATTTTCTTCAATTCAGCTCAGACGTCACTGCTTCTTAAAAATGAAGCCGTATATAAAGAACAGTCACCGTTTACATCTGGCACTCGTCATGAAAAGAGGTACTTCGGCAGAAAAATGGAGAGCAATTTAAAGGTCATATTTAATTGTTCATTTAGTTTGTATACATCTGTGTATTTTTAAAGTAAAATCAAAGGTTCTTAGTGTTTGTATTTGAGCTGGGAGACAAAAAGAGATGGACAGAAGATGGTGAATTGGTACACACACACACACACACACACAGGTATAATGAATAACAAGAATAATGAATAATAAGGACTACCACAGAATTCTTCAGTAAAAGCTCAAATTATCAGCTAGACAGTTGAAACTTGGACATAATAAAGTGTTCAAACAGGGCAATGATCCCGAACACATCAAAGCTGGTTGTGAAATGGATAAAGCAGGTTAACTGTAAGCTTTTGGTGCCTCCTTGCTTTGTAAATTTCAGAGAAAATGTGAACCATGCTATAAACCATGCTTTTCATGGTCAGGTCCACTCCAGGAAACAAACACATCTAATTAAACTTCACTAAGTATGCCAAAAAGATTGGACAAATATCCAACCAGAATTATGCCAGAGCTTTTTTTATTGCTACAACAAGGATCTGCTAAAGTGTGTTGTATATATATTTCTTTTACCATAAACATTAATGCAAATTTTTCCCTGTGTTGATTGCAAATAACCAAAATAAATTAAACGTGTGCACCACATTTATGGTCTTTTATACTGTACAACCATTCTGGCCCAGAGAAAGACCAGTTTGAAGAAATAATTGAAAGCCCAATTGTAAACCTGTAGAATCTAATTATCGTAGAAAAATACAGATGCAGTGTGTGCGTGTGTGTACTTTACTTTAATGTTGCTGCTACAGCTTTGCAGACAGACTTTGTATTCCACGTTCTTTAAATAATTTTTTCGAATACAGTTCAGAAATGCAAACACAATAGCACAGCTACACTCCTGCGAATCCACCTTCATTTCCAGCTCATTTACTTTCGCCCTACATTTAAGAGGAGTATAATTATTGGTCATTTTCTTAACTGTCCCTCTTCACCTGCTGTCTCTATATTTGTCTGTCGTATTTATTTCTACTTCGCCATCACTATTTAAATATCTCTTTTGGCTTGTAGAAGTTACTGTTGGAGTTATCTTGTTAATTTCTCTTTCTTTACAATATTTGATTTTGCCCTTCTTTGCAAAAGAATATTCAAAATATTTTTTAATGGGCCTCCGGGTGACGCAATGGTAAAGCGCTCGCCCTATCATCCGGAGATCGCTGGTTCGATCCCCGGGTGATGCTGTAACCTCTCACAGCCGGAG
>JAOVVA010000037.1:14031458-14046533 GCA_028565275.1 Leiocassis micropogon | reverse complement strand
ACGTGGGTCGGTCTGTGGCCCTCCCGACTGATTGGCAGTAGAAGCTTAATGTGGGAGCCTCCAGTGACGGGGTGGAAGTGGACACTACTAAATTAGGGGAGAAAATCTGAAAATTCGGAAAAAGGGGGATAAATTAAAAAAAATATATATATTTTTTTTTTAAATATAATAGAGTATTATGGTTGAATTTGTCTATGATTGGTTACAGGTCTTTGTCATCTATGATTGCACTAATTTCTTCTTGCTTTATATAACATGACATTTAAAAGATTCAAATTGTAACAGTCACATTTAAGAAAAGAGTCTTACCTTCTCGAGTGAATTCAGTGCTCCTTTTTTCAAGTTAGTAGTAGCGTATGAGTGTGTGCAAGTGTGTGTGTCTGTACCACTGCGTGTGGATCAGACTGTTCGATAATATGATGAAATAGTAGTAAAATCTTCAGTCTTATTGGATTTCCTGTCACTTCAGCGAGTGATGGCCATCACAGCTGTTACTGGTGGGATTCTCGTAAAATATAGGCACCGAGACAGGTATAACTCCATCCAGGGGGGGAAAAACAGTCATAACCAGTCAAAGCAGTCACTGTTTGTCAAAACTCCCAAAACAAAAAAGAACTTGTAGTTGATGTTTTGAGTTGAAGTCTTAGTTCATCCAGAGGTGTTGTCATCATTCAGATAGTATATC
Organism: Leiocassis micropogon; assembly: GCA_028565275.1. Taxonomy (NCBI): domain Eukaryota; kingdom Metazoa; phylum Chordata; class Actinopteri; order Siluriformes; family Bagridae; genus Leiocassis; species Leiocassis micropogon. The sequence continues at coordinate 14,045,848 of JAOVVA010000037.1, read as the reverse complement.
ACATGGTGATAGAAGGAGCTGCTCCTTGCATTACTTTAGAGAAGCCATCACCTGTTGAAAACAAAGAAGTCACAACAGTGAATAAATGCATTAGTAGTCTACCTTTAAAATCAGGACACATCCTCCAAACATGACAATGTATTGACAAAATGGCAGTTTCAAAACACTGGAGGGGTGAAAGAAATTCAGCATGCAGAATTAAGTGGAAATCTTTTACAGACTGCTCTAAGCTATTATCCAGACCTAAACGCAATATTAATAATAACTGGCTCACTTTACTGACAGAGCTGAAGAACTCGATGGCGCTACGCATCTCTGCATTTTCCTCATTATGCAACAGCAAAACAAAAGACTTTTTACCTCTCAACATTTACAGATGCCTCTGTAATTTTATGGCATGAGTCTAAAATCATAGTCTGTAGACAGTTGATTGTTTTGTGTTTGTTTGCCACAATGGCCATTATGAGACCATGAGTTTTACACTGGTGATTATTATCATTTGTTGCAACACTATGATATATTTCCCAGTCCTAACATGTCTCTTTGCTGTGATAGAGTTTGTATTTTTTTTTTAAGTCTCCCCCAGGACACATTGACTTCCTGTCTAATAGCTCTTCTGCACATCAATCATAGATGCCATGTTCAAAAACAATATTGCTGACATACATGACACATTATGGGCAATACAGAGTGGGGCAGGTGGAAATGGATCACTAGAGAGCTGTACTGACCCGTGTGTGGAGAACGTGAACAGTTCCAGCTCAGAGTTAATTCAGATGCAATGATTCTCTAGGGTAATAATGAAAGTTTTGGTTAATTAAAATCAATAATGGATCTGGAGATTTTTAGTAAATCTGTGCTTGTTGGTGCACAGGGGAGGAGCAACATGATAAGTTGATATTCAGGAGATGAACCTTTAAATCTTAGATGCATTTCCTGCTGTCCTCTGCTCAGAGGTGACTGTGTGTTATATTCCTTATTTTTTACTCGTTACAGTCTGCCATACACTTCTAGACTCTCTTCTTTTTCTCACACTTTTTTTGTCCTTATAGTCTCTTTCCTTATAACTTGTCCTAGCCTAATCCTCCTTTTCTCCTTTTCTTCTCTCTTCATTCTTTATATTTCGAGATAGAATATGATGAACAGATTTGATGGGGGTTGTCATGGCTGTTGCTGCTGCACTTGCTCTCACTCTGACCCTGACTGTACCTACTTATAAGAATGTCACAGCAATTCCCCATGTATTTGCTTCATGCATACTGCTGTTGATGGCGGCAGAAAATAGGCCTTAAACTTGTGCTCAGATTGTCAGGCTGTGTGCATTTATTGCACTTTTTGGTAAATTGTGCACTTAATCATAGACTAAACAGCAGTCTCACCACCAGTATATTACCCGAAACCTTTTGCAAGGTTTTTTATTTGTATAGCGCTTTTAACAATTGACATTGTCGCGAAGCAGTTTTACACAATCAAAAGAATGACAGTATTTAAGTTCGTATGAAAAGTGAATGTGTAGGACTCAAAATTATAAGACTGTCCCTGATGAGCAAGCCGAGGACGACGGTGACAGAAGCAAGGAAAAACTCCCTGAGATGGTAAATGGAAGATACCTTGAGAGGAACCAGACTCAACAGGGAACCCATCCTCATTTGGGTGAAAACGGATAGCATGGTTTGATCTGCATCATACTGTGTGAGACTGGAAGTTCAGTATAACAGGAGATGTGTTCAAGTTATTATGGAGTCCAGTTCGTTCCTGGAGGCTCAGGTAGACTGTAAGAAACTCCAGTCCTGAACTATCGAGTGACTGAAGTCACAAGTCAGAGAGTAGTATTTTAAATACTACTATTGCATCAGCTCCGTCTCCGTCTGCATCAGCTCTGTCTTCGTGGAAAAGTGGAACCACCCTCAGTCAACCGTCCTTTCGCAATCAATTAGATGGACCAATCCCTGGATGGTTTTGTCAAGAGCAAAACTTGGTGGATAGAGCCATATTAAGAGTCAACAATGTGAGGAAAGATGAGTATGAGCTTTTTCCTTATATCCCTAAACTAGCATTTAATTAATCACTGAACGGCAAGCCACGGTGAACACAGCCAGATTGTAATGCACACCCGTGCACCATAAGTCTACTCCTGAATGATGTCACCAATGTGTGGACTTGGAAGAGGACCACAGGGCTTACGCCACTGTGTGGGACAAGGCCATAAACTACAGCTTGTTTGGTCTTGGTATTAAAAACTATTCTTTAGAAAACTGTAAATGGAAAATATGTAATTATGTCCTGTGTGTTTGTATGTTAGTATGGTGTGTGTGTGTGTGTGTGTGTGTGTGTGTGTGTGTGTGTGTATATGCATGCATGCATGTGTGGAAACCATTTAACCAATCTGTGCACGTAACCTACCCCATCTCTGCCTTTCAATTTCTCATTTACTGACTGAGGGAGCGAGCAAGTGAAAGTGAGAGAGAGCCAGATGGAGAAGGAAAGGGAAGAAGGAAGATTGATGAATCCATTGCAATGAAATTTGTAGGCAAAAATTACTGTTAGGCCAAGTAGGATTTAAGCCCAACACAGAGCCTGACTTCTCCCAAAAGACACATAGACACACACACATGCCTGCACACTCTTTGTCTTTAAGTTCATAAAGGAGCATGAAAACTTAATGATCCCTCACACTGCTTTGTCATAAAATATTACTAAAGTACATCATGAAATAATTATTCTACAGCAGATCTAGTTCATTATTAATTCAGGGCAGGACTTGATAAATGGTGTTGTGGTACAGAAGCGTGCCTATGTAAACAGACAGAGTACTTTGTGTTTATATCTGATTACAACCACATGAGAACGGTATTAAAACACTTTATATGATTTACAGTGTATCCCTCAGGCTCTGGTACTGTAGATATACTGTGTGTATATGGGGGTTAGTGGGACAGCCTTTGTGTTGGTGGGGGGCACAAGTACCCATCTCCCAGTCCTGCTTCAGAGATAGACATACTGTAGTGACAGTAGAGAGGCAACCTCTGGACTGCTTGTTTATTGAGATATTTTTTGCCACTAATATCACTGTCACATTTCTCAAATCTAAGTCTCCCTCATAAAATCCTCTACATCAGAACCACAGAACTAATGAGGCTTCAGAGTTTCTATATCAAACCTGTCCTCAGGGCTCGTCTAATTATGTACCATTCAGAAGAAGGAGAAAGAACGTAATTGCTACACCAAAGTGTTGTGCCAGGTATTCTCCACAAAATACCTTGATGAGAGGTTTCTGCAAACCAGGATTTTTTTTCCTCCCTCTGGCCTGGTGATAGCACAGATCTTAAACCGCCTGTGGCTGTGAATAGTAATTTGTGTGTGTGTGTGTGTGTGTGTGTGTGTGTGTGTGTATGCGTGTGTGTGCGCGCGAGTGTGTGTGCGCGCGAGTGTGTGTGTGTGTGTATGTGTGATCTGATGATAATTAGCTAAAGGTAATCAAGAATAACTCAGCAATGGGAGGGAAAATCTGTGGGAGATGTACAGACACAGAAGGATGTGACCAGCCTCTCAACACGGAGCCGCACACAGCAGCCTTTTTAGCATGAACAACCACAGACTGAGAGAGAGTGAGAGAGAAGGGGCAGGGGATGAGAGTAGGGAATCAGAGAACAGGAGGTTTGAGGGTAAAGGGTAAATAGTATAGAAAGAGCAGAGATACCATATTTAGTGGAATTTCCATCATGGCATTTTCTCAACAGTGGCCTTCTTCAAACTCTAAACTTAGATTTCTCTTCCTCTTTCTGTCTGTCTAGTAGAGGAGCATAATCTACACAAACACAAATACACATGCTGACTCTTTTTCCTTGCTTTCTTCTTCTTCTTTAAAAAAGTCTGAGCCATGCTTGATATTGTAGTATGTGAAACAAAATCTGTCCTTAAACATACAAAGCCTGACGTGCCTTTAAGCATGATTGTGTTATTGGCTCTAAACATGATGGACAAGAATGTCCACCTGAGACCTGGATCGTGTGTGTTTGGATTCTCGTTCTTAAAAAAGGTGGGGTTTTAGGATCGATTTTTCTCTTGCTTGCTGCCGCCTTAACACATTTCATGCTTCTCTTATCAGTTTGGCTAAACTCAAACAAAGTTACAGTTTGCTTCGTTTGTTGAAGCAGATGGGCCTCAGACTGTTCCTTTTTTTATCCTGAGATTGATTGTAATCTCCAGTCTTTTTTTATAACAGACCTGTTGTATTTATCTCTATAGAGTGGGCTCTCGATGGTTGTAACTATGCTAAGAAAAACATCCTGCTTGAAGGTTTAATTCTTCTTTCACTGGGTGGCATTTTGAGCTACAGTATGTCTGTCATAGTATACCTGCATTTACAAAGATTGTTACTGGAGCCTTTAAAAAGTTGTATTCCAGAAATTCAGGATGTACAGACAGCTGTACTCATACACACACCCTACACAATAATTCCTTTAAACCACTTGCTGGTATGCTTCAGCTGGTGCATATTATTTTTCCTTTACCTCTAGCTGAACCCTGAGGTCTCTTTTAGTAGTTGAAATGCAGGATAAATATGAGCGCTGTCTCACAACATTCAGACAAAAATGAGATGCTGCTCAAATACAGCACTGCAAATGACAAAGGTGCTGTAATGCTATTCACTATTATGTTTGCTTGATCTCGAAATTATGATTATAATTTTATAATTTAGCCAACAGGCTTTTCATATTTTCATGCCGTACATTATGCGCCTGCATAACGTTCAGACTTTGGATGGAAATTATACTGCTCATTAGTGACATTAATTAAGTGGATCTTTGAAATGCTAAACATACGCACAGTTATATTAATTATAAATTTTTAAAAATTATCATTCTATTTAATATACCACAAACTGCCCATTTTTATGTAAAGATGATTAGTATGATTAATAGTCTTATAATTAATAATTAATAGCCTGTTATAAGTTGATGTAAAATGGATGTCTATTCTTTTACACTGAAACGTGATGAATATAGCCAGATATCTATTAGTGTTTAAAAATGCATGAGCCATTGTGTTGGATATAAATCAGAGGAATCAAGCACTTGTTCTATGTGTACACAGGTGTGTGTGTGTGTGAGTGTGAGTGAGAGAGATGCCTTGTATGTAGCAAATCAAATGGCTCTGAATCCAATCTCCTCACAGTTACACTCGGCCTAGAATAATTGTCACGCTGTCAGACTATCTCCAGTTCAAACTATGTCTTTTCCTCAAATGCTCACTCTCTTTTCCTCTCACTCACTTTCTGTTCACTCTTTCTTCTTTTTCTGTCAGTCTCAGCTTCTTTTATGCATGCACACCTGAAAATCACACACCCTATACAGCACTGTATAAATGCAGCCTATTAAATTTGATGTGGTGATTTTTTTTTTTTTTTATAATTTATGCTTTGCCTCTTCTGTAATTTCCCTTCTTTCCTTTTATGACTTCCTCTCTATCTTTCTCCTTTTTCCCCTCTTCCTCCATGTCTCTTGCTCTCTGTCTCTCTCGTGCTCTCTAATGAACTGGCAAATGCTATAAACAGGAATCACATCCTGTCAGCCCTGTTCTAGCCTTTTCACCCCTCTTTTTCTTTTCTCCATTCATGTCACTTTAGTTGAATTTGTGTTTATCTTTAATCTCATCTCCTGCTTTTATTTTCAGTCTCCTCTGCAGGTCGGTTAATTTTTTTTTGATTGGAGTTATGCCGGAACATTTTGACATTTGCGACCAAAACCCAAGGTTATCAGAAACCAAGGATGCTAATCATTTTAATCATCTCTCTTTCTCTGCTGAGACAAACCACCACTTTGTTTTGTTTATTGTTACGTTTCATCCCTTCCAAGCCCTCGGATTCACTTTCCCCCCTTTTTTCATCTCTGCTTCACTCGTTCCCTCTGTAGCTGTGTAAATGATGCAGTGTCTGGAAATAAACAGGCAATTTAAGCGCTGGATTCTTCACAGCTTTCCACACTCTGTCTTCTAGTACAGCAGACACACACACACACCTCTTCTTGTTCTTTCCACCATTGCTCATGAACAGCAGACACAAGTGCCCACACAGGCACAACACATGAACAAATCTTTATGGAAATATGGGGATATAGATTGATATCTATGCCCAAAGATATGTTGAATTTATGTTACATTTTTTGTCTGTTTTATACCCTGACCGTCAAAATAAGTAGTCATTTGAATTTCAGTAAGCAAGTACTTAAGAGGATTTGATTGGATAATTACTGCAGTGATTAATATGTTTCAGCTGGCAACAATTCATTTAACCCTAAATGATGCAGTGAGTAGCTTCAGATATTTTATTTTGTGTGTGTAGTCAAGATGTTACTGGGTTTCAGAAGGATAAAGTTATTGACCTGCATCAATCAAAGTAAAAAACAAAGAAGACTGCTGAAATTATTGGAATTGGATTAAGAACTGTCTGACTTAAAGACTCGAAGGATATTGCTGATCCGTCAGCTTTGCAAAAGTAACGAAAAATATCCATGTGACTTGAGATCACTTAAGCATTTGTTTTGCATCATAAAAAAATCATTCACTATGGTTTAATAGCGAAAGAAAACAATGCAAAGAGAACTCACAGGATTGAAATAAGTCACCATAAGTAAAACAACTGTTAGTGATGCTATTTGGAAATTGGCTTCAATTTGCTATGGAGCATAAAGATTGGTCGTTGGGGTAATGGGAAAAGGTCCAATAAGTCCAAATTGACCCTACTGTATTCTAGAGCGATGGGCATATCAGGGTAAGAATGGATGATTATGAAGTGATGTAATGACCGGGTTATCACATCAAGGGAGTATAATGTTCCCTGATAGCATGGGAATATTCTAGAATTAAAATTGTGAAAGAGTGGTTCTTTGGAGCATGAGGAATCATATTGAATGAATTGGCCAGCACAGAGTCCTGACCTTAAATCCTATGCTTAGAGACACTGGAGAAGACCCTATGGAGTGATTCACCAATACAATACAGAGTTAATGTAACTCTAGATGGAAATAAATGTTGCGAGGTTGGGTAAGGTTGCTGGAACAATGCCTGGTGATTATGCACTGTATTTCACACTAAAGGCTAAAGAAATGTGTTGAACTTGTTTTTGGCTGTGCAGTGTATTTAAAATGAAAAACCCTATACTGTAGGTCAACACATCCCAGTGATGATAATCAAACCCCTCCCTGATTATCTACATTTCTACAGAATTCACTTTAGTCCCTAATCCAACACACCAGCTCCAGATAATCAGTCTAGTACAGTAGATTAGTCGGATCAGCTCAGCTGGATTAGAGCTGGAGCTGAATCCTGCAGGAAGGGAGATCTCCAGGAGAAGGTTAGAGATCAGCCTTCTACACATACTGTAATACAACATGTCTCCCTTTATAGGAAGCTGCTTTCTTTTTGCATTCGGGTCAGTGAACATAGGTACCTAAATGGTAAATGTGCCCTGCTAAAAGATCATCATGTGGAACTGGGCTTGTTCAACAAACACTTTACTAAGCTGAACATGATTAGCCTTCCTCTGGGAGGCCTTTGCACTTTTTTTATAGCTCAATTAGAGCCAAACTACTAGGCACCAAGCAGTGTGTGAGAAAGGGAGATGGTACATGTAAATTAGTGTATTCCTGCCTACATATACAGTTAGTGTCAGTTTGAGTTCACTGAGCACAAATAAACACTTGTCTGGGCAAGTGTGTGTATGTTAAACTTTTAAAGATTTTTATAACGTCACATACTAAGATTCATGCAGCGTTGCGTAAAGAGACTGAGCAGATATATCTAATCCCATCGGACAACAAACAATGAACTTTGCTGTTACATAGAAATAATGTATGCAGGAGTGCTGTGATAAGATTTATACAACACCACAGTTTTATTCGGCAATTTGCTAGCGATCGTCATGTCGTCACTTTTAATGATTTATAGTTACATGTAATGTAGAACGTCCATACGACATGTTAGTTCCTGTTATCACTTACAGTTTAACAATAATGAATATTCTTTCCTTTACCAGCATCTCAGATTCTCTCCAAGCTAATAAGAAAAAACAAATGTTTGTCTACTGTGCTGAGAAATTTATTTCATAATTTATTTTATGAATATGATGATTCACTGTTAGATTTCTTTCAGATTTTGTTACAATTCTAAACCAATAATTAGCGTCTATAACACAGGAAGCTCTAGTGCCAATATGTGAATAGGTTAGGATGCGGCAAATGCAAGATTATAGATGGACTGCAACCCTGTACCACATCAAATGCAAACATGGATAAATAAAAAGTTTTTTGAAGTCAGATACAGTATTTATTGCTACACAAACAAATCATAATACGTAACTAAATAGATTTTCTCCCCATTTCTATTATATTGACATGTCTAAACAAAATACCACATTAACAATTTTTGTTTTTAACAGAAACATAATTTAAAATCAGTTTATTAATACACTACAGTATATATGGATCATATGCCATAACATCGGTGGTTAAAAAAACAAGATATTTTATGTATATAATCTGTGGCAATCTGTTAATTGAAATAATCAATTTTGCTTTGCATCAGGCCACATTACAACAACCCAGCATTGATTATTTTCTCATAACAGTTTGCCACATTTTATTTTATTTCTTACAGAATATGAAGATGACCAAAAGGCACACAGTAACGACTTTTATTACATTGCTAATTATTGTCCCAGTGTTCACTTTAATGATGCTAGAGGTAATGCTGTGATTGTAGGTCTCAGTGGTGTATCCACAATTTGAGCACATACACTGTTGTTAACGGGCTTCTGCTTGTTTAACATCATTTAACAGAACCCAGTTGGGGCACTGCACACTCTGTACATATTAATGTGTCAATTCTACAATAAAACCAAATATTTAAAATGAGAGAAGGGTGATAATAATATTATTGTGTTTGAAATTTGTTAGAATAATAAGAATAAATTTGAAACTTTCACTCTTTTTCCTTTACTCCTTGTAAAAAAAACCTGCACTTTTCACATTTAGTTTTAAATGTGTTAGTTTTAATTAAATGTCATGAGGCACTGCCCAGGGCCAAAAAACTAGCACACTATTGACTGCCTTTAGCTTTTTGTTGCATAGTGTGGTGGCAAATGCATGTGTGAAAATGATTCCTCATGCTCCCAGAACCTCAACCTTTACAATTTGAATCCTGATATACGTAAGCCAGAAAAAACTCCATAGAGGTGATACCCTGGTCATTCAGTACATTCAGCTCATCAGCGGACTTTATTCCCACATAATGTTGCTAAGCCTAGACCTGACCAGCTGAAGTAAACTTAGATCACACTGTCAGAGGCTTGTACAGGGGGAACTATGCATGATGGGTGCATCGCTTCATGTGCTTTTACCCTGACATACCCATCACAAAGCATCTGGATATTGGACCTTATCTGTTACTAATTTACGTAAAAGTCATGCAAAAAATTATGTAATAGTTAGTACTTGTGTGATTCTTCCATTTTTCCGGTTTATGTTTTTGAAGGATGTGGTGTAGGACTACAGAGAATGTAAAAACACAAGCACCTGATATTGCTATATCTGTATGTCGTGACCTGTATTGATCACCAGCTTGCTGGCATAATTTTTTGAGTATGCTAAAGAAATTTGGCACGGTCTTGCATAGGCAATTATAAGCAGCTGTATTATTGCTGTTTTTTTGCCCATCTTGCACCCAACATTACCAGGACTAGCTCTAGATACACCATTGCCCTGACCAGAATAAAGAGCTTACTGAAGATGGATAAATATTATGTTATTTAGTATATAATATTAACAACCCACACATTAGAGGTTGGCTTTAGCTAATTTTTGTGAGGCTGGTCTTTTGTTACTCTTCTTGTTGCTAGGTGTCATTTTTTATGTTTATTTTGGTTTATTTTATTTTTTTATGTTTATTTAATTGTCATCCTTTAGAGAAGAGCTTGTTAAATTCTAGGTAATATTGAAATACAGGGGGTCTGTATATACAGTGTACAGTATATATAATTTATATATAAATTATATATACTGTACACTATATATATATATATATATATATATATATATATAGATATAGATATATGGTAAATTAACACTTTTTAGCAAAATGTAACTTTATTTGTGAGAAAACTTCTTAGAATTTTTATTTTTTTCCACGATGTCTGTTTCTTTGTAAACACACAGTCCTGTCTCCCACTCATAATAAACTCGTGTTAGCACATCTGGTGTTGTGCATAAAATTGCACTTTCATCGCTGTCTTGCAACAGCTTTCCACTCCACCCCTAAGAATGATTTATATACTGTATGTTCTTCTTTTGTCAAAGGCATTCTTAAAGACTTTTTTGAAGAGGAAAATAAATAAATAAAAATAAATAATAATAATAATAATTATTATTATATATTCTGTGTGTAATGAATCTATATAATGAGTTTCACTTTTTGAATTGAATTACTGAAATAAATCATCTTTTCGATGATATTCTAATTTATTGAGAAGCACCCGTACATACACGGAGTCAGCCAAAAAAATCCATACACACTTCAGGAAAAAAAAAAGAAAAATTTGTATAAATATTTTAATACTAAATGTATTGCTACAGAATACATTGTGATAATATTACTGCTATGATATTAAGATAATAATATGATAATTTTATTAATATAATATGTCATAGTATTTTTCTTTTCCTGAAGTTTGTATACATTTTTTAGCTGACTGTATTGTATATAGGTGCTTCTCAATAAATTAGAATATAACAGAAATGTTTATTTATTTCTGTTGATTTATTTTAGTAATTCAATTCAAAATGTGATTTTATATATATATATATATTTCATTACACACAAACTGATATATATCAAGTGTTTATTTCTTTGAATTTTGATGATTACGGCTTACAGCTAATGAAAACCCAAAACTCAGTATCTCAGAAAATAATATTTTTATTTAAGACAAAAAAATACACAGAAATGTTGGACTACTGAAAAGTATGAACATGTCCATCAAATACTTGGTTGGGGCTCCCTTTGCAAGATTCTCTATGGGGTTTAGGTCGGGCGAGTTTGCTGGCCGATCAAGCACAGGGATACCATGGTCCTTAAACCAGTTATTAATACTTTTGGCAGTGTGGAAAGGGGCCAAGTCCTGCTGGTAAATGAAATTAGTATCTCCATAAAGCTGGTCAGCGGAGGTGTATGGATGTATGAAGTGCTCTAAAACTTTCTAGGAGATGGCTGCATTGACCTTGGACCTGATAAAAACAGTGGAGGAACACCAGCAGATGACAGGGCTTCCCAAATCACCACTAACTGTGCAAACTTTACACTGGACCTCAAGCAATATGGATTCTGTGCCTCTCCTCTCTTTCTCCAGACGCTGGGACCTTGATTTCCAAATGAAATCTGAAATTTACTTTCATTTGAAAAGAGGACTTTGGCTCACTGAGCAACAGTCCTGTCCTTTTTGTCCTGTGCCCAGGTAAGATGCCCCTGAAGATGTCTCTGGTTCAAGAGTGGCTTACCACAAGGAATGCGACAGTTGTAGCCCGTGTCCTGGATACGTCTGTTTAGATTAGAGTGAGACCATGAGTGTCCAATATTTATCTTTTTCACAATATAAACATTTTTTGAGATACTAAATTTAGGGGTCTTATTAGCTGTAAGCCATAATCAGCAACATTAAAAGAAATAAACACTTGAAATATATCAGTCTCTGTGTAATGAATCTATATAATATATGAGTTTCACTCCTTGAATTAAGTTACTAAAATAGTAGTAACTTTTTCGAAGATATTCTAAATTATTGAGATGAACCTGTGTGTGTGTATATATATATACACAGTACTAGTCAAAAGTTTGGATAACAAATGTTTAGATTTATTTTTCTACATTTTCTACATTTTACTGGTGATTTCAAAACTATAAAATAACACATATGGATTTAGGTAATTAAACACCACCACCACTCAGCTGTTATGTTAAGAATAGTTCTTGCAAGAACAGTGTTGTCAAGTGCATTTGCAAAAACCATCAAGCACCATGATAAAACTGGCTCTCATGAAGACCATCCCAGGAAAGCCAGACCAATGCTGCAGAGGGGAAGTTAATTTAGTGTTACCAGCCTTAAAAATCACCAATTAACAGCACTTCAGATTAGAGCTGTTATGAAGGCTTTACAGAGAATATGTAACAGACACATCTCAGTATCAACAGTTTATATTTTTGGATATTTAAAATGTCCTCAGCATTGTGTTACAATGTAGAAGGAAATAAAAATCAGGAAAGGCCATGAAATTAGGAGATGTGTCCTAACTTTTGACTGGTAATGTGTGTGTATCAAAACTTAAAACATGCCTTCTAATTCCATGGTCTTTCCTGATTTTTATTTCTTTCTACATTGTAACGCAATTCTAAAGCATGCAAAATAAGCAGTGATCTTCTGAGTATAAAAGGTTTTAAAGGATATTTTGCAAAAACGTGCTGATTTCCATGTATGCATGGAGACTTGGCACACCCTGTCATTACTTTGTAAATACAGCTGCATGCTGTTTTTATTTTATTTTTTGTAATAATGTAAAATGCCCATCCTTCATTTTTACATTGCTTCCAGACACTGAAATCTTCCAGTATTATTTGAAGGAACATTTCTTACTAAATTTACTAAAGCCTGGGGAACTTGTCCAACCTTTCACAACAAAGTCATGCCTTTAGACTACTTTGTGTGAAAGAAACAAATGTCCAAGGTCCTGACCAAATGCTGATTTGCATGCACTGACCACTTTTGCATGTGTTGGTCCTTAAGTCCTCAAGAAATTCCCTAAGCAAAGATATTCAGACATTTTTCACTTTTCCACAGCCATTTAACACATGGAAGTAGTTCATAGGACAGGGTCTGGGCTTTTCTGTCACCAACACAGTAATATTGTAAGAAACTCTTTGAGCTTTGGTTTAGTGCCGTACGGCTGCTCTTCAGTATTCTCCGAGCTCATGAACAACATGGCCTTTCTGTTCACTGTCCACCACAAATGGCATTCAGTCCATAATCTGTCCACGACAGAAGAATATTTGATTTGACTGAAATAAATCACTCTGTGACAATGAATAAAATGGCCACAGTGATTAATGAACAAGGCTGATGTACATCTCATGGTGTCTATGACAACCTCGGTCTGGCAAAAGATGAGACAGAACTGCTCATTGTTGTGCTGGAGTGGAGTCTTCTCTAGAGAGGCCTTTGTGTATGTGCGCCCAAGTGTATGTATGTGTGTATGTGTGCTCTTATACGTTTGTAACAAACAACGCTCCATTCACTAAGATTTCCACACACTCTTCATGCAGTATTCATTTGGTAATAAAGGTTAATTTTAGAGATGGAATGATACCACGTTTTTTTCCCGAAACTGATACTGAAACCTTGAGTATCAGCCGATATCCATACTCAACCAATATTTTCTTTCTTGAGAATTACCTAGATATCCAATGACTTTTTAATATAAGGAATAAATTTAGAATGCAGGAAAAATACATAGCTAAATGTAGCTTTTTTATTTAGCAACTTCATACAAAAACCTCTAATATTGCTAATATTAATTAGTATAAACATATAGCAAGAGAGAGAGAGATACTACAGATAAATAAGATTATGTAGCCAAAACCTGTCTAGGTCTAAAATGACTTTTTTCCCAAATGAAGAAAAGGGTAATTTATGGTGAATTTATGGTGAACAGCTGATATGAAAGCATCTTTCTCACATATGCCTTGCTGATTATCTCACTGCTTGTTGCTATCATTAGGCCACATGAGTTCTGTTAACACTTGAATTACTTTATTCTGCTATATGTTGTTGTTCTAAAAGCAATGCTCTAATGTTTCAGGCCATATTTGTTACCGAATTGAATTGAAATCATTCTTTTTTTTTTATATCCTGTCTTACCTTTTTAAGCTGCTATTGGTCTGATAACGATCCTAGGTATCAGCTCAGTGCTGTCTCTAATTAATTGTATGAAACAAGTATAAATCATTGACATCTTAACCAGGTTCTCTTTTGGTCCAGCTTTCCAGATGTGCTCTAGTTTTCACCTACTGTGTAAACAATCTCAACGAAACGTCCATAGCGTCTAGTTGCATAATGACTGTATTTGCTTTGTGCTGCAGCTGTGTATTTTTGCAGACCGTAAATGCTTTTGTTTAAGTGTCAGCTCCAAGGCAGGCCAGCTTTTTGTTTGTGTGTGTGTGTGTGTGTGTGTGTGTGTGTGTGTGTGTGTGTGTGTGTGTGTGGGTGTGTGAGAGAGAGAGAGAGAGAGAGAGAGAGAGAGAGAGAGAGAGAGAGAGAGAGGAAACAAGAATGAGTGAGGGAAGTAGTG
>JAOVVA010000037.1:13998931-14031358 GCA_028565275.1 Leiocassis micropogon | reverse complement strand
TGTGTGTGTGTGTGTGTGTGTGTGTGTGTGTGTGTGTGTGTGTGTGAGAGAGAGAGAGAGAGAAAGAGAGAGAGAGAGATTTCCGCTGTAATCCGCACAGTATTGTGGCTGCAGTATTTTTATCATGCTGCTGAGCGCAGACTGACCCGTGACGCACACATCACTCGGTCAGAATCGAGCTGTGAATTAAACACAGCTGCAGCTGCTGACCACAGAACAAATTATGAAGACCAAGACTGTAAAATCCTTGACTGAGGCCATTCAGTGTCAATGGGTCTGTTTCATTCTCCAAAGAAGGCATTTTCTGTCTGCAAGCTCAGTGTTATGTACAAAACGGTAATAATCTGTGTATAAAGTTCAGGATGGAGCGGAAGGGTACACATTTTTAATTGTGGAGATATTGTGGCTAGACCTTATGAATAAAAGTGCTTCTTAAAAATTATGCTTTAAAAAAAAAAAAAAAAAACAGCCAGAAATCAACAACAGATTTCTTGTTGGTCTATTAGTGTCAAGGTCATGTTTAGCGGTAGGGGTTGGAATAAAAAAAAAAACTTATATTAATAATGTTTATATCTTAATCACTTTAAATACCTTGTAGTATGTTTGCGTTAAGAAAAAAATGCATGAAATAGATTTCAGCCATTTTCAATCTCTATCAAACTACTCCATTCTCACCTTAATTAGAGTTGAGCTGATTTGCTGTAATTACATTTCAAGTAAAGGAGAAATCACATTTGCACAGTATAAAGGCTTGGTAGTGGATACTACCAGTTAAACTGTTTATACTACCAGTTAAACTGTTTTTGTTCATACTTTGACAAATCATTATTTAAAAAGTCATACAGTGTGTGTGTATGTGTGTGTATGTGTGTGTATGTGTGTGTATGTGTGTGTGTGTGATGTTTCTCTGTGGTCCAGTACGGAGTAGTTTCATGCGGAGTAGACTGTGTTACACACGCTTCCCACTGTGTTGGCATGGCTGGGAGCTCATGCTGGCAAATCTACAAAAACCCCACTGTTTTCTGGCTGTCACCAACAGGGCAGGAAGAAAGAGGAGAGACGATGGAAAGCGATGAAAGATAGCGGAGTTATCACCATGCACACACATACACACACTTTTGCAATCATCACCTGCCACCACACATTGGAATCATTTCCATCTGTGCGTGATCTGTAGATCAAGTTTTCTGGTGCACTGTCTGTCTTTCAGATGTTTAAAAAAAAAACTAAAAAAACAATATGAAGACTCAATGTGAGTGGAGAAAAAAAATTACCTGAACGTAAACATGTAGTCTTCACATTACTGTGCATTATGGTACTCTCACAGTACCATACTTTAATAAAAATAAAAAATAATAATAATAAACAACAGGCATGTTATATTGAATAATGACTAAGTTTATTTACTGACTGTCACTTTTAACCAAATCATATTTTTAGTCATGACGTTTCAGCATGCATCGTGATCATTTGTATCTACAGGTCCTCTCACACTAAGTGTGTGCACCTCTTGATATGCTATTTATCTCTCAGATGTTTGTGTTTAGTCCACCAAAGAACCCAAACAGGGCTTCATTTTATTACTGATGACCTGTAAATATATGTCTTTTTTGTACAAGAGATGCTGAAGGGCACTATTGAAAATAAATGATACGGTCATAGTCATATGGTAATATTTGTTTTAGAGTTTAAAGTCATTTTTTTATTCAGGTTGATTTATAGTGTATTTGAGCCACTCTTTGGGTTAAGGGTACACTCAGAGACAAAGGGACTAACCTGTACTTTTACACACACTGTCATTAGGGTGGTAGCTACCATATTTTAGATTTAGATATAGACTTTATACGGTAATAATGTCCCCTAATGTACCTGTTTAAGGCATTAAAAGCTCATTACAGGTACATTACCTGCCCCTTCCTAGGGATAAGATACACACGACTAAAAGTGTAGTTTGATAGTGTACAAAAAAGCTTTTTGGTAGCGTTTTGTGTAACATCAGTAACAGGTTGATGAGCCTCTAAGACACAGACCAAACAACTCCGGTATGTAACAGGTATTTGGCCAACACATCCATTTTAAGCGCTTATTTACCTCTAAAAGGTCTGGCGCTTAATATTAAGTTGCTGAGCCTCGGCTATCTAACATTTGCTCAGACTGACTAACATACAATTTCACTACATGAAAAAAAGCATCTTTAATGAAACTAAAAACCCGTTTAGTTGGAGATTAGCCGCCTACTGTGTAATAAGACGATCAACAAGCCGGTTAAAACTGGTATCGTTAGACGGCGCTTGAGCCAAATAAATAAAATAAAATAAGATAAAATCTCTGAAAGCTACATACCTGTGTCTCAGTTATTCGCGTTTCTTTCCGTTTCGCTCCGGTCTCTGGCAGTTAACGTTTACCAACCCCCGCTTTCCGATAAAAGCCGTTAAATGATTGTGGCACGCGCCGGTCAGTTGTGAGCGCCGCGCGCACAGGCTCTCGCGCTCTGCTGTCGCTCTCTGTCTCTCCCTCTGTCACACAAACGGCGCGCTCCGCTCCGCGCGCGCTCCACCCCTCCAGCTCCTCAGCGGACTCAAACCGCTTTGTGGACCAATCGAGAGGGGAAAAAAACACAATTCTAACATCAAACACACATCCTTAACCTCATTACTGTTAAACAAATATATAGAAATAAGTGGTCTACGGTTGGCATGTTGGAAGGGGAAATTCCTGTAATGTAAATAGGGGTTTGGTACTGTAGAAGTTTTAGGGTCATGGTAAGTGATGTCATCACCTTGACCCATATGCAAAGGACAGGGCTATGGTTCAGTACACAAATGCAACATGTGTTAACATGGTGCATTCTGTGTGAATGTATGAAAATGCCTGCAGATTCCACGTGAAAGTGTCCATGTATTTTGCGGCAAACATTGCCCACGCGTTGCAAGTGAAAATGACCACGAGGTTTCATGCAGTCCAAGTGAAGGTGTCCATGCATTCCAAATTAAAAGTGTGCATGCATTCTAAGTGACAGTGTTCAATCATTTGTCATTAGTGTGCATTCCAAGTAAAAGTGTCTCCAAGTGCAGGGGTCCAGCATCCCAATTAAAAGTGTCCATGCATTCCAATGTGAGCCTCCATGCAGTCCATGTGACAGAATGTCTATGAATTCACGCATCCCATGGTATCCCACACAGTCCACGAAAAGCGTCCATGCAGTCCAAATTAGGAGCGTACACACATTTTAAGTGAAAGTGTTGTCATTTGCCATGAATGTGCATGCATTCCAAGTCAAAATGTCTGTGCACTTGTGAAATACTGTGCATGCATTTCAAATGAAAGTGCCCATGCATTTCAAGTACAGGTGTCCATGCATTCCAAGTAAAAGTGCCCATGCAATCCAAGTGCAGGTGTCCACACATTACAAGTAAAAGTGTCCGTTAATCCCACACGAGTGTCCGTGGAGTCAATCTGACAATGTCTATGAATTCACACCTCCCATGGTATCCAGCACAGTCTATGTGAAAGTGTTGTGCAGTCCATGTGAAGAAATGTATATGGATTCCACTTGAAATGGTTTCTACCCATTAATGAATATAGGTTTTTTAGTATAAACCCAAAGGAAACCCACCAAGCACAGGGAGAATATGCAAACTCCATACACACAGACCCGAGGCGGGGATGAAACCCACCAAGCACAGGGAGAATATGCAAACTCCATACACACAGACCCGAGGCGGGGATGAAACCCACCAAGCACAGGGAGAATATGCAAACTCCATACACACAGACCCGAGGCGGGGATGAAACCCTCAACCCTGGAGGTGCAAGGCTACAGTGGTAACAACTAAGCCACCGGGCCACCAACCTTTAACTTTTGTCCATTTAAAATGCTATGTGGAGACATGAATATATTGTACATTTATAAAGATTTTATGTGCATGAATGCATTTTAGAGTAAAAATTTAAAGGTGTATTAGCATATATTACAGTTGTCCTCAAGCACAAAGCACGACCACATTTCACAAAACACAACCTCACTTCCCAAAACACAAAAACATTTTACAAATGAGTTAGATTGATGTTGTAGTAACCCTCCAGTGGCTGAGCGAACAAAATTGCCTGGGTTGCCCTGGCCAAGAGAGTCTCACACTAAGATTTTATTCAGTCACATTTGCCAGCTTTGATTACAGCTCACAATGTGGTGGCCAGTTCATGTTTGAAAATGATTCCTCATGCTCCCAGAACCTTTCACAATTTGAGTCCTAGAATATGTCTGGACCATCAGGAAAGAAAAACGTCATAGATGGGATAATCTGGCCGTTGAGTACATTCAGATCGTCAACTGACTGTAGCATTTTATTGCCACATAACAATGCTGAGCCTAGACCTACCAACTGAAACAACCACAGATCATAAAATTGCCTCCAGAGGCTTGTACAGTGGCCAATATACATGTTGGGTGCATCTCTTCATGCGCTTCCCTTCTTATCCTCATTCACCCATTGCTCAGGTGTAGGCTCAATCTGGACTCCCTCAAGCAAATTCTAGGCTATTAGTCTCACTATCAAGTGTTTTTCTTATGACCAAAAAGCTGTTTAGTCCCAGAATCCTCAAGATCTTACCACACAGTGTGTGCGGAAATACTTTTACTTTCTCTATTAAACATAGCTATGGTTTTTACTGTTGAAATTTTCATCATGCAAATTCGCCAAGCGTTTAAGTGTTCTCCATTCATGATTTTTTCACACTTTGTGGATTTCTTCCACAAAGTTGTGGATTCAGCACTATACTTCCAATACCAATTTGAAATGCCAATTACCCTAATATGCATGTCTTTAGCCTGTGGGAGAAAACTGGAGTACCCAGAGGAAACCCACCTAGCATGGGGAGAACATGCAAACTGCACGACACACACTCAAGGCAGGACTCCAACCCTTGATCATGAAGGTTTAATCCCATAGTGCTTACTCTAGGCCATTGTCCTGCACACTAGGGGTTATCTCTCAGCAATATATTTGTCTCAACATTAATCAACTGTTTGATCGAAAGCAAAATGTTGGTGTAGAAAAGGTTGTAGTAGAATTTCTTTAATGCTGCTCATCTTATAATAGACCAGTGCAGTTAAACCTGCTAGACTTGTGGTTTAGCCAATCCAGATGTTGCTATTGTCCAGATGAATGATTAAGCTGTGTGAGACTTTCCAAGAAGATAGTCAAGTGTTACTGCATGCATATTTACTAAGTGGGAGGAAGTGACTATTAGGTCTGTATGTGTGTGTAAGCCAAAGTGTTGGCAGGGTTCTGGAGTGTCAGACACTAAGGACATCTGTTACTATCCCCTAGCACACTGTATCTCACTCCCTCACTGTGGTTCACCCACTCACCCCTGTGAAAGGCTATTTTAGTAACACACATGCTTCCACTCTGTGCACACACACACCGTCTACTTTGTTGCATTTTTGCTTTTCCATAAAATTAACCTTCGTTTCCATGCATGATTAATTTTAACATAAAATAATGAGTTCCATTAACAAACAATTTCCATTAATATACAGAGGGGCATTCAAGTCAAACCAGGACCGATGGACACTTACAGAATACTTTAAGCACAGTACGATGACGGGTCTCTTGGCTGCAGTAAAACATTTAAATGGAGCAAGTGTTTTGAAGAAGACTGAGGGCTGAGGTGGCTTGGAGCTCACTGCTGTCGTTCCTGTGAACATTCGAGTGGAACGCCTGATCTTTGTAAACCGACAGATAACTTGTGGAAGAGGCGCATCTCTGTGGTCTGTGGGAACTGTATACACAAACACCACTTGCACATTATAGAAACTCAGTTGCGAGTTATTACCAAATCTACCATACAGTCCTCACTCCAAGAGATTTACACGTGTTTTGACAATTAAAGGAGTTCTTGGGAGGTTAATGTTTCAGACTTTGAAGCATGCAGTCCAATTATGGCTCCGGCATACTAAGAAAACTTTTAACCTTGATGGTATCCAAGCACTAGTGAAACACTGAGATACGTGCATTAGTTACTGGGGATTATATAGTTCTGAGTTCTGGATTTTTACTCTCAGAACCGAGGTCTGTTATTCTATGCAATCAAAAGTCTCGGTTTGACTTGAACACCCCTTGCTGCAGATATGATTTCCAATATCATACACACTAATTTTTCTTAATGTATATACAATTTACATTTACATGGATTTCCAATAATATACACCCTTTTCATTAACAAATAAAAGAGCTCAGTGATTGTACACATAATTAACATTCATGTATGCATTTTTCTGCATCTATGTAATTTCCTTCAGTTGAATTAATATTCGTATACGTAACTGATATTGATGTACAAAAATCTTAAACATGACTTTAAATTTTATTCGCAAAAGTAGTGCAGGCATCTGATTAGCACGAGCAGAATGAGCAGGTGGCTTTGATGTTTGGCAGAACAGAACAACATGGATTTCTGATAGCGAGACGCGAGGGGGAAATAATGTAGAGAGGGTAAACCTAGAGCAAAGACCTGTCGTCATCAAAACAACAACCCCTTCAAATCAGCGAGCATACTCGTCACATTTGCTTGTTAAGCATGAGAAGTTTAGAGACACAAGTTTACCAAGTGTACGAGAAGGCACAGGCACTCTGACATCTTTTTATAGCATGTTTTACATAAACCGAAACAATTCTTATAGCGTGAGCAAAGCTACAAGAAGTAGCAAGAACCTTGCACCGCAAGCCAGTTATTTTAAACAACAACCAATGATAAAATGAGAACGGATTTTGTACAAGGTGGAAAAAGCCAAAATGACTCATGGAGACGCTCCTGGGTGTTCAGGTGGACCCCGGAGATGAAAAAGAGACTGATGGAGTTTTGGCAGGAGTTGGAATGTTTATGTAATGTTAAGCCAAAAAATCTCCAGTCCCTAGTCGGTATTTCTGCATATTTTTCTTTTTTTGTTCCTTTCTAAATGAGGGAAGAAGCAACTGCAAAACCCAGCTTATATTACAGTTTAGATTCAGGTTTGGGGATCGGGGGGACTTTGTTTAAGCCTTGTCCACACAAGAGAGAGAGAGAGAGAGAGACAGCTAGAGACCCTATTACCCCAGATTAACTAAAATATTTGCATATGTAAAAAAGAAGCAAAACTGATAAAAGCTGCATAAAACAGAAAGCTGATTTCTTAATTGACTGTGTGTGTTAAAATGAGCCTTTAAAAATAGTCAATTTGCAAGTGAATATGGCAGTTTGGGAAATTTCAACTTAAAAGTGCAAAATACAGGGTGGAGTCTATGTAAATTGAATCATTTAGCACAAACAGTGTGATTTTTGTAAAGCCTGATTGACACATTCAATGATTTTGAAAGTATGGTAATTAAATATCCATAGTATTATATAAGGCAGCACCCTGGCTGAGCAGCCCGAACCCTCAATGTTTTCTATTAAAAGCCCCGAATGCTCTTCAAGACCCATCATAGCAGCCGCTCTTTGCCGCACTAACACACCTTCACAGTGGCCTGCTCGCATTCTCCATTCTCTCTGTTCATGTTCTCTCTTTCCACCACATCTTCAAACCGTACTGTCATGTCATCTTTTTTGCGGCTGGTGCTCTCGTTCACTCTGCTCTT
Source organism: Leiocassis micropogon (assembly GCA_028565275.1). Taxonomy (NCBI): domain Eukaryota; kingdom Metazoa; phylum Chordata; class Actinopteri; order Siluriformes; family Bagridae; genus Leiocassis; species Leiocassis micropogon. Next base: position 14,023,739 of record JAOVVA010000037.1, on the reverse strand, counting down.
CTCTACCTGTGTCACTCTGTCTCTTTTGATGTGAGCGCTTGCTGCCTTTTTGTCTGTTCGTTCCTCCCTTCCTTAAAACCATACTTGCTGTCCATCAACAGTTCGTGTGCACATGGCTTGTTTTTCTATATTTGTCGGGACCAAATGTCTCTACAGGAATTCATCTTTTACTAAATCTGCAGTTACAAGAACTTAAAAGAGCCAGAGGGGGTAAGGTTAGGGTTAGGTTTAGGTGTAGCCAAGCTTTCGTTAGCTGCATTAATAGTTTCTTCAATAGAAGGTTCTCTTAAGGACAGAAAGACAAGCTTGTGTGTTCTGCCTGAAATGATGTAGATTTAATATTGCATGCTTTTCTAAAAAGTTTTTTTGCTCTTGTTATTGCTGCATTCCATCTGTGCAAGCATTCTTCCTCTCTCTGATCTCTTTATCAGGCTGTCTGTCTTTCTAGATGTCCTTCCTGTTCTTTCCCTTGTATTTTTTGCATTTGTAATCCAGATACACTCATTTACTGTTATATGCTTTATTTGCCTTTATTTGATCTTTTGTTTCTACTGGGAAGTAAAAGTCAATGTTAGGGTCTTTTCTTGACTCCTAAACTCGGTATTGAAGTTGATGAACTTTCTCTCTAAGGGGGATTGTAATGGATGTGAGTAAAACGTGTATGGTAAACACATCTCTGTATTCAATCTGATCATGTCCTTTCATCCCACTGGACTGTGTGTGTGTGCATGCATGTTTCAGAGAAAGAGAGAGAGAGAGAGCTCTATGCTTGCTCTGCCACCCTTCCCCTGGGTACAGCTGCACATACAGGGTTCTGGCAGATGGCAAATCTCTCTCCCTGGGGTATCAGGGACTAACCGCCTGCACTCATCTTTTCCCTCACTGTTTCCCTGCCTGTCCTTCCTCATGCATGTCTGATCTCTTTTCCTCTTCACTAGTAGTCTTTTCTTTGACAGACAGCGCCGAGAGGCACCGCCGCTGGCAAATTATATCATTTCTCTGTGCTTTTCTCTGTCTTTCTCTCATGTCTCCCCATTACTGTTATACCTCTTCATCCTTCCTTCCTCCTTCATTTTATTCATTCCCTCTTGCTTGTCACTCTCTTCTTCCCGAGTTCTGTCAGTCTTCCTCCCCTTTCCCCTGTCTGTGTAATTAAATAAGTAAATAAGGTTTCAGTATAAAACCTTTGGGCTTTGATGTTGCTATGGTTACCTTTCCATCCACAGCGTTGTATGTGTGCGAGTGGCTGTTGAGTGTCTCTGAATTTGGTGATGTTTATCTTGATGTTTGTGTGTTTGCAGCCATTCAGGTGTACAATGCTATAAAAAGCGTTTAGATTATACTTACATGACCAGGGTTTAACAGCACTCCGTATAAAGGCATTACCGACTGCGTGGTTTATTCGCTGTGTGCACGGATGTAATGAAATTCAAATGAGAGACATTTAATCAACTATCAAATTGCTCATTTGCGATGGAGCCGTGCAGTCTGGTCATAAAACATTACTTGAACACAGCCCTCCTCCAGCTTCAAGCACCGCCTTACACACAAACCGACATCAATCTCAGCAGGGGTCTAGTAATGCCTGTTTACTGGTATTATACCAGTGGTCAAGAGCCTAAATGTGTAATTTTCCCCTCATGGCAGTCTTTTGTATCTTTCCTCTGATTAAGAAACCCATAATCTTGGTATAAGCCATACTGTCTACAGTATATAAAGAGTATATGTGTATATAATAGGGCACTGGTGGCTCAGTGGTAGGTGTTTCGCCCGCCATGCGGAAGGCCCAAGTTCGTTTCCCAGCCAGTGCCCAAACCCCAGCCACTGGATGCAGTGCCGGTCCCAAGCCCGGATAAAATGGGAGTGTTGCATCAGGAAGGGCATCCGGCGTAAAACCTGTGCCAAGTTGTAGTGCGGACTGGGTATTCCGCTGTGGCGACCCCTTGCCGGGAGCAGCCGAAAGACCAACAACAACATGTGTATATGGTCTTATCGTTTCATCAACCAGAATGCATAATCCTGAGTATGCTGTTAGGAATTCTCACTGTCCACCAAGCATTTATAATGTCTGATTCAAGTGAACTAGTTGCCCCACAGTTATCCCTAAAATGGTCATTAAGATGATGGTGAATAGTGTGGTGATTAACTCTAGAGATGAATGTAATGGAGCATAGTGTTTCTGCACATAAACTCCCCAAATCCTTTGGAAAACATGAAAAGTCACTGAATGTCTTGTTAGAACCTTTTTTTTTTATAACTGAGGATATATATATATATATTTTCTATAACTTGGGAGTACACCCAAGTTGGGATGGCAATCCATTGAAAGGCATCATTCACATATAACTTTATACTGTAAACTAATTTAGACATGTAGCATGATTTTGGAATATGAGAAGAAACTTATAAAGATGTAAAACTTCATACAGAGGATAAAACTTGGGACCCTGGAGCGGTGAAGCAGCACCATTACCCGCTGAACCACCATGCCTCCCACATTCAATCAAACCCCATTCATTTTTGTACGATGTTTAAATTAAAGCCTTTGAAAAATTGTATGCATGCCAGCATATGGTGGGTCAGGCATAAGGATGCTGAAGTAGTAGTGAAGGTTCAGTAATCAGAAGCTTGTTAATTAAAATGGCAGTGCTTTCAGAGTCCCTGTAGAACCCATGAGCAATGCTCTAACCCTCAACCCCTCAGGCCTTTGCTGCCAAAGGAATAAAAGTAAATCCAGTATATGATTTGCTAGCATGTCTTGTACTGTCCCTGGTCATCCATTCTGAATACAACAGTGTGCAGATTAATCCTCAGTGAGCCACAGGCAGGGTACAGTATCCTGGCTTGAAGGTGCTGCTCTGTATTGCTAAGCTCTCATTTTACCAGCTGTACACTCTGAGGAACATGAGCCCTATCTGAGCGTTTTTTTTTCCTTCTTTTTTTTTTTTAACACCCAATGTGGCATTTACAGAGAAAATGCCAGCACTGCTTCATCAAACAGTATGATGAGATTTTAGGGACATGAGCACTACATTGCTAATTTAACACCAATCAGCAAGAGAGTATGCCTAAGAGCCTCAACATATTCATAGACACTCAAATATTCATCACCTGCATGTAAACAAGCAAAGCAACCATTTTACATCCCTTGCACATGGGACTGGCAGTATGAGAATATATTAATGTATGCTTAAATATCCAGTGTCTAAATTCCTGTCTGTGCTAAGAACATATGACCTGTATTGCTGAAAGTATGTGAACACCTGACCACCCACATGTCCTTGAACATATCCTTGTTGGATATCCCATTTTATATATTTTTTTTCCTTCCCTTTGGATATAATAGTAATAACCACCACTACCATTGTGGAATGTCTTGTCAATAGATTTTGGAGAGTGGCTGTGTGGATTTGTGTCTATTTAGACAGAATAGCATTAGTAAAATCAGCCATTGATGTTGGGTGAAAAGATCTTTCATGCTGTCAATGTTTCTATAAATCTCATTCTTGTTCAGTGGGGTTGAGGTCACACCACTGTACAGGCCACTCAAGGTCTTCTACTTCAACCTTGGCAAACCATTGGTTTATGGGTTTCGGTCTGTGCACTGTTGCATGGTCATAGTGGAACAGGTTAGGGCCATTTACTTCCAGTAAAGGGAAATTGTAATGCTTCAGCATACAATGACCTTCTAGACAATTGTCCGTTTTGTACTGCCACTTGTGACAACTTGTGTGTGTACTGGTCGGGTGTCCACATAATAAAAATTGGATAAAATGGTGGATAGATATTTTGAAGTTTTCACCAAGTTTTGAGCATTATGCAATATTTTCAATCACAGATGGAAAAAATTATTATTTTATAGTGTTTATTGTGCAGTATGTGTAAATAACCTGTACCCATGCATTATTAAAGTACTTTTTCACCCACACAGAAGCACTGACTGAAGTTTCACCCACATTGCCCGAACCAAACATTAAAAATTATACCGATTTCAAGTTTGACTGCAAATCCTGCTTATATAATAAACTATAGAATCAGAGCTTACTTAAGAGCCAAATGTAATGTGAGAATTTCAGCAACAGGCTGACACATTTCACATTTTATTTAAGAGTGAAGACATTCTGTTTAACATTCAGGGCATTTAACCCAGCCTTACAGTACCTTAATCCTTATGGGCTTGCACATCTCATACATTTTTCTCTGAACAGTAATCGTATTGGTTACAGACGTTGGACTGGGAAGCCCAGTATTTCTCATTCTGATAAGTTCTTCCCTGAACATTCTTCTGTTTTCTGTTTGTCATTTCAGCCAACAAGACCCTGCTGGGTGGAGGAGGGAGTGAGTCTCTTTTTTTCCTGTAATTTTTAAAGAAAGGAGTAAAAAGAAAAAGATTCTTGAGAAAAGTGTTTGAGTAAAGTAGATTGAGGGTAAATTATGAGGAGAAAGTGAAACAGCAGGAGGAAACCAATGTGAGAAAAGGAAAGAGATGGAGTGTAAGTGAGAAACAGAACTTGTGCAATGAGCATGGGGTTTTGCACTTTTCTTAGATATCAGAGGTGTGTTTGTACAGGAGGAACACACATTTCTATAAGGAGCAAGAATGATTTCTAGGTGGAATGTGACACAGGAAAACTTCTTCAGCTGATAGTACAACCTGTTGCCACGTAGATTATACACACATTTGCGTACACATCACTTTGGTTTGACTTCCTGTCAGCCAGGAACAGTTATCTGAATCTGAAAACATCTGATTCACCCAAAATGTCCAAGTGTCCAAGTGTGAGCCCACTGTACTGTATATAATATACAGTGCCTGGAAAAGTATTCATACACGCTAAACCTTTCCACATTTTGACACGTTACAGCCACAAATATAAATTTATTTTATTGGGATTTTATGTTAGAACACATAATTGTGAAGTAGAAGAAAAAAATATTTGTACAACTTTTTACAAATAACAATCTGAAAAATGTGAAAAGAACGCCATAAGAAGTCCCTGTGGGGGGACAAGAAGGTGCTCTGGTCAGATGAGACCAAATTTGAACATTTTGGCCTAAATGCAAAGCTCTGTGTGTGGTGGAAAACTAACACTGTGCATGGTGGTGAAAGCATCAATTTTTGGAAATGCTTTTCCTCAGGATGGACAGGGAAGCTGGTGAGAGTTGATGGGAAGATGGATGAAGCCAAATGCAGGGCAATCTTAGAAGAAAACCTGTTAGAGTCAGCAAAAGATTTGAAAATAGGGAAGAGGTTTACCGACTGGCAGGACATCTACTCTAAACATACTGCCAGAGCTTCAATGGAATGGTTTAGATCAAAGCATTTTCATGTGTTAGAATGGTCCAGTCAAAGTCCAGACTTAAATCCAGTTGAGAATCTGTGGCAAGAATTAAAAATTGCTGTTCACAGATGTTCTCCATCCAATCTGATTGAGCCTGAGCTATTTTGCAAAGAAGAATGGGCAAATATTTCTGGTAGACGTACTGTAGCTTTGCACATCTTCGCAACAGAGCGAAAGGTGGGCCTACAAAGTATTGACTCAGGGGGGTTGAATACAAATGCATACTTATTTGTTAATAAAATGTTGAAAACCATTTATCATGTTTCCTTTCACTTCACAATTATGTGACACTTGATGTGTTGGTCTTTCACATAAAATCCCCCACAAATACATTAACATTTGTATGGAAAAGTTATGAATACTTTTGCAAGACACTGTATGTACGTAGATAGTATATATGTGAAAAGTTGTTTATAGGATTTGATTACAGCTTTCAAGTGAAACTGGACATTTCAAATGTCTATGCAAGCAAAGTACTTCTAATTATTATTAACCACCATACATACTTTTACATAGATAATTAGAATGATTAAAAAAATTCTTTTGGGATTTCCCTTGGCACTGAAAACAAACATGCTGTTTTTGTACAAGCACACTGAATTTTGTGTACAAGCATACTGAACACCGCCAGGTCATGTCATGCAAAAGAAAAAAAAAAATAAAGATGGAAATCAGCCCGTGTCTGGTAATTTTACATTGGCTTGTTTTTGAAAGCAATATTTCCAAATCCAGTTTATTTTAAGTAAATATGGGGTTTCCAATTAAACTAAATGATTCAAAGTTAAGATTTCGTCAAATGACTAATTTTGTTTATTACCTAGGTTCAGTCTTCTACTGTATTAATATGTAAATACATTTCACATTGAATCATAAATACCTTTAAGTAGTGTCTTAGGTTGTCTAAGCTCTCATCAGTAGTAAAGGCGTGTGTATAGTCTATACTAGAGCTTAGTGAGATTTATTCCGGACCTTGAAAACAGAAGCTGACTAAGTAAGTAATAGAATGATTGCTGTCTATATTGGGAAGTAAACATATTTTAAAATCTATAGGTATATCATTCGCCATGGTTACACGGGCAACCTGCGTGTATTAGAAATAATATAACAGTGACATAAAATTGCAGACATGATACATCGGGTAATTGTAAGTTGCGCCAGTGTTCGCATCATTGTTTAAATCTGGGTCAATGACTGTGTGGATCAGTTACTATAATTAGTACCAGTGCTGTGTAGTTAGAGACTGCATACCTTATATTGTGGATTATGTTTTAAAAAATTAGAACTTTGATGTCACGTACATCTAAACAAGAAAATTACAATTTACTTATAGTTAATTACTACATTACATTTATGACATTAATGAAGGTATAATTTAATATGTGTCCATGAACACGTATCTGTCATTTAGGCTGAGAAAAGTCATTAAATGCTACGAAAGATACATAATTAGTGTTAGAAATGTTAGCATTTAATACATTTAAAGTTGAATGCATATTTGTTTCTTTTTCTAATTCAAAGAGTAAACTTGAAAATGCCATCTTTTTTTGCTGTTGTGGGCTAGATTTTTAAAACCATGAAAAATCCGAGCAACTTTCCAAATTTGCCATTAGCAAATAAAGGTCAGAATTTTAGAAAGGTTTTTCACTGCCGCTACACGTATAAAGCACAAGACTGGCATTTTGCAGCACATTTAGAGGTCAGAGCTGAGTGTCACTCGTTCTCCGACATTACAAGATTGTAAACGTGGCAGAAATGACAATTGCATTACGGCTATAAGAGCTCATTTGAGACGGCATCTAGCTTGTGTTTCATCTGTATTGATGACCCCGTGCCTGGTAGATAGGCAACCCCATGTATACCTTGCATACATTTGTGAAGCAGTGGAGGCCATCTGCGGTACACACAATAATATGTATATTTGCCTATTCCAGTGCTGTAAAGAGTTGGGTGAAACATGTCTATAGAAATGGAGGTGGACAAATGCATTTCTTACATCTGGTCAGTAATGAAGAAACATCTGTCAGGCGGAAGTGCACTCACTGTCCAAGCCTGGTAGCGTGAGGAGAAGCACACTGACAGGTTTTAGAGCTTGTGTAGCAGCAATCTTAGCTCCCATGTAATTTCCATTATGTGTGGGTGTTTTTTTTTCTTTCTTGTAAACAGGATTTTGAAATGGACAGACAGAAATTTATTAATGGTTCAAAATTGTGACTCATCTCTCTTATGGAGAGAAATAATGACTAACTCAAATTCTGTTGATTTTTCTAAAAATAGTTCTTAGAAACGGTCTGCAGTAGGCATACCAGGAATGCCATTACCTCAGTGTGGCTGTTCTCCATCATTACTCCCTGCTTAACCTTTACCAATATGTGACCGCTTCCATGCCATGAATGATCACCTTAAATACTGCTTAATAATTTAGGAATTCTTTGGAATAGAGTCTTACTTATACATCTTGACAGTAAAAGAGATTCATGTAATATTATAAACCAGATGATATATAATGATGATTATGTATTTTTATTTAGTCACAGACATCACTATGGCTGGCTAAAAACCTACGCACTCTAATCTTACTTCTACCGCCTTTAACTTTGATTGTAGCGCACAATGTACCCTTCTTACCCTGATGCACTCATTGCTCTGGAATAGGGTAAATCTGGACCACATGACCTTTTTCCATTGCTCCAATGTTTAATCTTTATGCTGCCTAGCAATTTAAAGCACTTTTTCTGATTAGTCTCAATAAATAGGTGGCTTTCTTATAACCACACAGTCATGTAGTCCCAATCCTGTACATTCTCTTGCAACATTTAAACATAGCTGTGATTTTTACTGTCAGTTTTTACAATGCAATCTTAAGCACTTAAGTGATCTCTGAATGAGGTCATTCCAGATTTTTTTCCAGGTTTTTTTCAACCCAATTCCAGTATTCTTAATTTAATATTCGCTTGATTTTGGCCAATCATAATAAGTTTTGTTATTCAGACATGACATCAACTATAAACCTGAATGTGTCTGTCATCAAATGATCTATATTGGAATGTTAAATAAGGTACTATCTATTGAAAATATGAGCATTTTATTGACTGTTTAATGTAGCTATTTAAAATACTGTAGTAGACCTTTAAAAGAAGTTGGGTTTATTAGGGTACTTTATTTATTTATTTTTTTATTTTTTTGGTATTAGTATAGTTAATTATTCCTACTGTTGGTATAAATTGCAGTTAAGTTGATTTGTTTGGCTGTTTTTATATTAGATCTCAGACTTTTTTAAAACCCAGATACTCTTGAAAATATAAATTACATTACTACATGTTTATTTTGAACATGATGTGTGCAATAATGTTTTATACATTGTAGAATAAATAGAGCTTTTTTTCGATCTACAAAGTCCATTATTTATAATAATAAATATTATATAAAATAAATTATTATTTATTAAATGTATTCACCAAGTGGCCAATCAGATGGGTTAATAATTATCAGAATTCAATACCATTTGATACTACTGGTCTGTGATTTCCACCATTGTCCTTAAAATGAAAACATCACAGAGAGCGCCTGTTTATATTATTTCTGTATTTATATTTTCTGTACAGTACCTCAGAGTATAACACAGCATTTAAATAGGTCCTTTAATGCCCTGCTGCGTTTTAGTACCGGCAGCTTCTGGCTGTAAGAATTCACCCGGCTTGCACCCACAGCATCAGATAATCAATGCATACCATCTGGGCAGATAAAACACACGCGCACACACACACTAACAAAAAGCATTCTCTCCATCCACTGCTCAACACCCAGCTGTTACCTTAAGCATCCATGCATTCCCCGTTCATATTTAAAATGCAAGGCATCCAATCATGATTCAAGGTGGACATTAAATCTCCCTTGAAAGGTTTGCTTTTATTAAGCGTCATTAAAATATAATTTATAACACAAACAAATGTGACTTACAAGGGCTAAAAACACAAAATACGGAAGCACAAATCATAACAGCTTGCGGATGGTGCAGTATAATAAGAGAGGTGAAAATGTATTCATCTATTTTACAAGAAAGGCTTCAAAAGGGGTAAGATGGCACAGCGTGAGCAAATTCTGCATCACTAAGCTCGTTATCCAATTTTTAATAAATGTCATGCTGAACATTACATTTCATTTTTGACATTGAATGAAATGACTTGATTTATTAGTCATTAATTTGTACATCACTGTTATTTATCGCATAATAATTTTCAAACAGAGATAGAAAGAAAAAAGTCAAAGTTTAGATTAATATCTTTTTTTTGACAATGGTGAGAATTTGGAGGCCAAATGTTCAAAATGATAGGAAGTATTAAAGACTATTAACTAAGGACAACTCATTTGTTACTATCCTGAATTTCTATTAATTAGCATTTTCTTGAATTAATATTTCACCTAATACTGCACAGTGTATATTTTTTTATATTTCATTTTGAAAGTGAATTTTGGCATCATAGAACTTGAGTCTGCTGCTATGTACTGTACACTTTGTAATTAGACACACAGTTTATATTGTGACGGCCAGTGATTATTATTTAGCTATCTTGTGTTGATGGAGTTATTATGCTTGCTGACATTCAAGAGATTAGATATAAAGCTGTTGTTAGTAAGCTATGGTTTTAAGTGTTCGCATCATTGATCACTTAAAACAGGTAAAATATTAAATTAGTGTGTGATTTGTAAAATGTAAAAAAGTTTTTATGAATCTGAAAGACAAAAACAAGTAACTAAATTAAAAGAGTTTATAGTTTTTTTACTTTAACATGAGTGAACACTCCCAAGCTGTGGTTTAACAAGTGCATTGATTTAGATGAGTAGTCACGCGTTTACTTAAGATCTTTGGTACTTCTTTTACCTCGGTGCAGTTCTTTTGTGCTTTTGGTCTAGTGTAAAAGATTAACAGCGAATACATTTCCGCAACTCCTCACATTTCTCACCAGCTTCTGCCTGCTAACAAGACATCCTCATCCAGTCTGACCAGTCCCAAGATGAATTGTATTTTAGGCATTAATGTTGTCAGAGATGTGATGGGTTCTCTTTATAGTATATTTTTAATTTCTTATTTTGCTAGGATGACACTGATTATACGTTGAAATGGTCCTAATTGGGTTTTTGACAGAAGGTTAAGTCACAGTCACAAGAACACCTGGACGTTCTTGCCTTTTATTACATTTTTTTATCCACAGGCAAAAACAAAAGGTTAAGAGTAACAATCAAATAAAGAAATATATTGTATATTGTATGAAATATATTATATTGTAAAATATTGTATATATTATATTATATATAACAAATATTACAAATAGCTTACTTTTTGTATTTAAGCAATTTGTCATTGATCCTAATGGGAGTCTAATAAAGTGTTTTATTGCTTTATTAAATACCAGAGCTCTTCATGGATAAATCATTTAAGCTTTTAAAGAAGAGACACACAGACCGTGCTACCACTTAAAAGAAAATGTGTTGTGTCTTCAAATGCTTAATTAGAAAGATTAAGGCCTTTGGGAAAAAAAATAATGCCCAGTAAGATCTTAGGGGTTTTACACAAACTACATAATAAATGTTCAGTTTATTTACATATGTTCCTTACTTAGAATTATTATGTTCAAATGTTAGTACTCTTTTTTTTTTAATTATTATTATTATTCTGTGTCCATCACAGCATTTCAATTGGGTTGAGGTCTGGACTTTGAAGCAGAAGCAGACTAGGCCATTACAAAACCTTGATTCTTTTCTGTTATTATATATTTTTTTGCCATTATGATTTAGAATTGATGGTTTGCTTTAGATCAGTGTCCTGTTGCATGATCAAATTTCAACCAAGCTTTGGCTGTCGGACAAATACTGTGGTATACAGTGTTGTTCATGGTTGACTCGGTTACTGCAAGGTGCCCAGGTCCTGTGGATGCAAAACAAGCCAAAATGATCACCCCTCCCCCACCATGCTTGACCGTGGGTACGAGCTGTTTCTGCTGAATAGCTGTTTGGTTTCCCTCAAACAGGCTGCTGGGCATTAAGGCCAAACAATTTCACTTTGGTCGCATCTGTCAATACGATATTGTATAGAGTTGCAAAACTCAGTCATGCTTCCATACTTGTTCCATACTTGTTCAGTCTTCTTCTAATTGTGCCTTGTGAGTCTGACCTTGGGGGTGAATGTGCTGGGAAGATTGACAACTGTCATGTATGCTTTCCACTTGTGAATGATCCTTCTCACTGTAGAACGTCAAACTCCAAATTGTTTGTTAATGGTTTTATAACTCTTTCCAGTTTGACATCCAGCAAAAATTGCTTCTCACCTCATGATCAATTCATCAAGGCTGATGAGTAGCAGCACCTGGATGCAACTTCCCGTCTTAAATCCTGTGGAAGCAGTAGGGGGGTACTTGGCATTCCCAACGTTTTTTAATTTTTATTTTTATAAACAATAATAAAAATAATGATAATGGTAATGATAAAGGGGAAAAAAGTTGTTTGTTGTTGATCATCTGAGGATGTATTTATCCAATATCAAGACTCACTATGATCAGATGGTATATATTATGTTTTTACAACAAAAAAAACAATTAGAATTAAAACTACTTATTTTGACCTTGACTGTATAAGCCCTCAAATGCTTATAAGTATATTTTTTCGGAAAAAAAAGAGAAGGCATTTAATATTCTTTAATAACTATGGTATCAATACCCATTCAATTTCTTTTCTTTATAAGCTACTGAGCTTTCATTTGTTTTTAAACAGAAGCTCTTAGCTTTCACTGAATCTCAGATTTCATTCAATTCCATGCACTGCAAATATAATAAAATATAATAAAATTTATTCTAGCACAAAAATACAATCAAGTCTCTTTGTATGTATGCATCTACTGTTCCAAAAAATATATAGTACAAGTCCGGTTTCATAATATTTTTTTGCTGCCATGAGCCTGATTTTGATCTTGGGAATCAGATTCTACTTAAAAATCCACAGGCAAGTACATAGTATACAGTACATGGCGAAATTATAAATGTGCAATATTCCAGGCTTTGATGTTCAATAAAAGAAAATTCTCCTACGGAAAATGAAACTGTAGGTGAGGAAAAAAAAAAGGTATAATAAGAAGAGCAGAAGCAGACTGGATTCCCTGTGGAGGAGAAAACAGTCTTTTCTTTTATATAGTAGCTGTTGGTCAGCACTGTAGGTTACTTATCATCATGAGTGGTGTGAGTGTGTGAAAGATGATTTCTTCTGCAGCTGATGGAAGTGGAGTGCGGTTAGAAATAAACTGTAATTTCTTACTGTGTTGACTCAGGAGTTTGCTGTGTGTGCTTGCGTGTGTGTATGTTTGTTTGTGTGTGCCCTGGTGTTAAGTGCTTGGCTGTGAGGTAATCAATACCAGTGATAAATCTATGCTTCACATTTCTTCTCATCAGAACTACCACACACTCTCTCTCTCTCTCTCTCTCACACACACAGAGACAAATGCAGCACTGCACTTTGCTGTATTGATGTGGATTTTATGCAGTCTCTCAAACACACCGCTCCTGATTTAGTCCTGACCATTACTTCACTGTCCTTTCCTGATATATCACTCCTTTTTTCCTTCTCCCATTCTTCCCTCTTTCACTCTACTGTATCTGCCCTTCTGCTCCTTCTCCTGCCAGCGCTCTAACACGCTTCTCATTTTAACTCCCTATTTTTTGTCACCTGCCGCGCACCCCTTCCTCGTGTTCTTCACACACACTCTCTCCAAAACACACATCTTCCCTTCTCCTTTCCTATTCTCTCCTCTCTCAAATTTTCTTTAACACTCTCTCCAAACACGCCCCCTCTTCTCTCCCGTCCTCTCTTATCCTCTCCTTTCTCGTCAGCGCTCTCTTCCCGACACTTTCCTCTCCCCGGTTCACGCCACTCCTCTCCTTTTTCTTGCGCTCTCACACCCTTCCCATCTCTTTGTGTTCTCCACTCTCGAGGTTTGTTAAGACCTGCTGAACCTGGGTGATAATTAGCCAGGGACAGACTATGCAGCAGGAGAGTCTTTCAGCATTAAGGAGGGAAGGAGAGAAAGGGAGGGCAGGATGAGAAATGGACAGTGACACTCAGGTTTACATCACATTTCGGTGTGGATTAAAAACTCTCCCCATACCTTTGACCTTCTAGGACCCGATGATAAACCTGTGAGGATAAGGCTGTGAAGAGTTAAATCCAGAAATAAGTTCTCTTTGACTCTGTAAAATGTCATCTCATGTGAAATGTGCTTCTGTTGGGTCACTGTCTTGTTTGTATAGACAAAAGAAGATACTATTGTGTGTGTCTTCAAGTGTGTGCACTTGCCTAATCGCTATAAGAGCAAATGTTCAAATAATAAAAAAAAAAATTCTGCAATGTTGCGTCATTCCGAAAGCTGTCTCACGTGGTTATGGTGTGGTGCTGAGGTAGTCATGTTGTGCAACTCGTGCAGCATTAGACTTGCTTACAGCAGTTTAACCAGCTCAGTGACGAATCACTTAAGAATGAATGATTCTCCCGATGCTGTGATCCATCAGCAGAACAACACAGATGAAGTGAGTGTCAGTAACCGTTGACTGGCCCACCTTGACGCTGTGCCTAAAGCAATATCTTGCTGCTCACATTTTGCCGAATATAAGGGTGTGAAATAATTCTTGGGCTTTTCCAAGGCTACAGGAAATACTGCTTAAATAAAAATGCACCAGTGTGCGGTAGTAAAGTTTATACACCCTCGTGTTGCCCGAGCACGTTAGATATCACGGTTGTACTGATATTCAGCACAACAGCATGACCTTGAGTGTGATATTGTTCAGCTATACGCTTATATTGCTTTTATACAACAATTTCAAAAACAGCATTTATTATCAACAGATTATAATTTGTTTATTTATTTAAGTTATTATGCTCGACCAACATGTACACTGACAGTACAGTTAGTTAGTGTAACTAGCAGGAGTGAAAGTAGTTTAAGGCAAGTAGTAGGCAAGGGATTAAGGTAATGGATATTGATAACATTTGTGCTTTGGAGTATAAGCTAACTTACATTTAGGCATTTGGCAGACGCCCTTATCCAGAGTGACTTATACCTGTATTTCATTATACATATGAGCAGTTGAGGGTTAAGGGCTTTGCTCAAAGGCCCAAAGGGGATAACTTGGCCTGGGATTAGAACCTGGAATCCAATGCCTTAACCACTGAGCTTTCCCAGAATCATTCACACTTTTGGGTTACAGGATTAAATCCCAAACAGTGTTAAATGGAAAGCTAGTGTATTTGGGTGTTCCACACACCAAGTAGTGCCCTTGATCATGGGTTTAAGTCGATGATTCAACCTTGTGCTAGAAGCTAATTAGCGTCGTACCTTACATTAGCTATGAACAAACGATCACGGGCATGACCTGGAAGCAATTACTAATGAGACATAATGTTGTTTAAAATGACAACATTATCAGATATGTTTTCTTGCTGAAAGCGTTCCCCTGACTCATTTGGAATGTTGGGTTTTGGCAAGTAGTTGCTATGCCCTCTTTTCAGCACTGCGAACAGTACAGAACTACTCTCACCCATGCTGGCGACCAAGATTTAGTGTAATTAACAGTTATTAGAAAACCTGTGACGCAAGGTGATTCATATACAAGTAGTTAAACGTCCCAGTGCTGTTACTGCCTATTATCAGCACTCTTGGAAATCCTCTTCTCCAATCACATTACTCGTTCAGAACTTACTGTTTATTTATTGCAAGATTTCTTTTATTTTTGTAAGAACAAAATCTCTAATTATTTAACTTATTATTAGTAATTAAATGCAGTAATTAAATTACTTTTATTATGTAGTCAGACATTTTTTTTGCCAGGAACTGTCTATCCATGATGGACCCACAAACACATGAGTATTAGAAATAATCCAAATGCACATGCCGATAGCTCCCTCTCTCTCTTTATCTCTCTCTCTCTCTCTCGCTCTCTGTTCTTATAATTGCCTTTGAGCATGCAATTATTTTGTCCTTAGCCTTTTGCAAGTATTTTTTCAGTTACTGCTTCAATTAGGTGATTAATCAGCTCTTTGCCTTTGAAAATAAATCTTTAATCTTTTTAGCATTAAAAGTTTGATGTTTGTCTTCAGAATCTGGTTCAAATCTCCTGGATATTCTTGAGAAAAAAAAAGAGCGTTCCACTAGTAGAAAAAGAATGTAGATAATCTACTTTTTTGACATTCATGGGTTCCTGGGTTTTTTCGACCTTGATTCTTAAACATTTATATAGCCTATAAATAGAATATATAGAATATCCTATTTTACAAAATTTCTGACCAGAGCGCCAGATGCTAAACAATAGTACATGGTTCTGCTTAATGCTACAAGGATTTTCGAGCGTAGGTGTTTATCATCGGAAAGTCAGAATCAAAAATCGCACCCATCCGCTACTCCTCATCCTCATCAAGTCAGGTATTATAAATTAAAAGATGCTGGAAATTCCTGCGTTGGCACTTGCTCTTTTAAGCCGCTTAATGCACAGCACGGATAACCTCTCGTCTTCTCTGTAAGCTGCTTCATCTTCAGATGCTCCCGCGCCACTGCCGTACAGCTGCTTCACTGACTTCTTAGAGGACTTTAATATAAACCATTTTACATGCTGCTTTATAAGACTCCCCACAGGTGTCACCTCCTCTATTTTTCAAACGGTTCCCAGTCTTATTGATAGTGACATTTGTAGTCATGCAGCCAGCTAACTAATCGATAAAAAAAATGTTGGCCAACATGTTAAGATTATTGATGTAATTGTGGCAACCCTAGGAGACATTTTTGTTTCGGAAATCAGGAGCCAGAAAGAAGGAGCAAGTGTGTTTCAGAGGGAATTGTGGCACTGGTAAGCAGATGTTGTGGATCCAATCAAACGTTTCTGCTAATGGCTGCCATAGTAACCAGCTAATCAGCCAATGAAGGGACGTCATTCACCAGTCAGCGATTCTGCATGCAAGTCCAAGCCAATCCAAGATCAGACGTGAAACTGGGCAACTGTTAATGAGATACTGGTGTTGACCTGCATACTGTCTCTCTGTGTGTGTATGTGTGTGTGTGTGTGTGTGTGTGTTTATGCAAAAACATTTGTGAGGCTTTGTCTCAGAGAAAAAAAAGCATGGTGTAAGAGCATGTGCCATAAGATTTATTTTTTTTCCGCAAGTTACCAGGTCCCTAATCGGGTAAGCGCAGAGCCAATTAACACCCGCTAACAAGAAGTCAGCATTAATCATCGTGTGTGTATTTATGTGTTACAATTACACAGGAAGTGCATCTATTCCCCTCGGCCATCTTTCATCACCACGTTCGCATTGTCTTTATTTCTCCTTTCTTCTTTTGCTCTCGTTTTGTTCACTTTTGATAAAACAGTTCGTGTGTCTCTTTCTCACTCCACGTCTCACCTACATTCTCTTCTTCTCTGCTACTCCTGTAGATGTTCCCTTTTCATCTTCCTCTCTTTCTCCGTATCAGAGGCTTTCTCTTATAGATTCGGACCGCAGTGCTCTTTAAGCAGGACGATAAAAGCCCTCGAGCACTCCAACAAAATGCCACTGTCAATTCTGAGAGAAAACAGCTGTTTCTGCACAGCATCCCAAAATGCACCAGAGAACAGCAGCTCCCCAGAATGCCACAGGAAGCAACACACTTTAGCATGAAGTGCCGCAGCTCTCGATGTCTGAGCTTGTGTAGAATTGCATTTGTATCCAAGGGCAGATTTATCATAGGATTAACCTGTTCTCTGTTGATGGTTATAATGACATTTTCTTCTCATTTACATGCTGATGTTTCTCACCCCTGCAGTGGACGGAGCCATCCATCGTGGGGCAGGTCCTCTCCTGAGGAAGGAATGTTCCACTCTGGGAGGGTGTGAAACCGGAGAGGCCAAGATAACCGGAGCATACGGCCTGCCAGCCAGATGTGAGTCACTTCTGTTTACACACGGTTAACTCCAGATTTATTAGCACCTTTTATGAACATGAGCGAAAATGAATAACACATGCAATGAGTTGACATTTTCCATACATATGTTTGTTTCCTTTTTTAAAAGTGCAGATAGGCTTGGCTTTACTGGAGTCTCCCTTAGAGCAAATAACACAATTAAACGTTTTTAAGTCATTTCCAACAATATTGAGACACTTGAAGAAAGATTGTGGTGCTTTCCTCTCACCCTCTGTATAAAGAGGTTATTCAGTGCAAAAGCCTTCATCAACCCACATTATTTGTGTGTTGATTTGGATGTAAGTTTGTTCTCATCATCTCGCTGAGAGATACGCCTAAAAGCAAGCATTAACCTCATGGCACAGAAAGGCCGGATTTGGGCAAAAATTCCTTTGTGAGGAGTTATGAGAATAAAAACTCCATTTGATTCTCCATATAACCCACTGCTTCACTAATGCACTTATCCCAGCGTTTCACTTGGAAAGCGTGCTTGGATACAATAAAGGCAGAACGTTTGCTATGATCAGACTGTCTGCTTCAAAAACCAATTGACATTTACAGAAGGCTTCAAGCACTGTCCGATGATAATACTCTTAGCAAACTTTTTAAAGAAGGCCTTAACTCTGTACTGTACGTTCCTGTAATGTGCTAGTAGTGTTCGTAAATGATTGTCTGTGGGAACTGTACACACAATCATTCACGAATATCACTTTACAGGAACTCAGCTGTGAGTTATTGTACAGTCCTGACCTCGCCACATGTTTGGGAATGGATTAAAGGATTTCCTGTTTGGCTAGCGGTTTAGATGTGAAGTAGCGTACTGAGAAAACTTTCTACATTGATGATATCCAAGCACTACTGAAACACTGGGATAAGTGCATTAGAGTAGCAAGGGATTATTTAGAGATATAAAGGTAGTTTTTACTCTCAGAATTGTGTATTCCGCATGATCAAAAGTCACGGTTTGACTAAAACATCCCCTATTTTAAAGGGTGGCCTAGCGTGTGTTTTTGGTACCGTACATCATTAACTGTAGGTAATGTAACTGATCTGAATCTAGAAAGAAAACCTCATAAACACATAGCAAGCAATGTTTCTCTCTGTCTCTCTCTCTCTCTCTGTCTTTCTTTAATCAAATTTAGAGAAACATACTGTAGGTCTCAATTGCGGTTTGTTTGTTAAAACAATATTTGCTGGAAATCATGCCGTTGAAAACAGAAATGAATAAATGCAGGGGTATGTAGGGGAAGCTTCCTTCAAGCAGTGCAACAGTAATTGAAATCAGTACACATTTAATTTATCCCACTTTTATGTGTTTTACATTTATAGCACTTGGCAGGCATTCTTACCCGTAGCAACTTACAGAAGTACTTGCTTGTCTACTTGAAAGCATCCTTATGCCAGTGCAGATGAGTTTTATGGGTATCAATGCCTCGGCGAGTTTGTGAGTCATCCAGTGGAAATCAGATGCACATTATCCAGCCAAGCGCACTTTTCCTGTATCTTTCATGATCTTTCTCTCATTCTCTTTCCTGCCGTATCCATTCCCTTCCTCCCTTGCTTCCTCTAACAGTGTGTTCAGTAATTATGTAGTCAGACAGTGTTTACAGAAGCAAGTGCACTTTAATTTATTCGCACACTTAGCAGTAATTTCCCTGCCTAATTTATGACCCTATCCCCACCCCTCCTTACCTAGCTACAGTATGTGTGGAGATCAAGCCAGAGATAGAGAGTGCATACTCAACTGTATATACTGCTAGATCAATACACACACACACACACACACTCTTAAAAATGTACTATGTGGTTTTTGTTAGACTCATTATTTCCATATAATTTCACACTGAAACTAGAATAGTAAATAATATGTTAGTAGCAATCATTGGTGTGTCACGTTCAGTGTGTGATTTGTGTTTTATGTACTACAGTCTGTCAGACACTTTCCGATCATGTAATAATTATTTGAACTGCTTTCTGAGTGACAGAGACAGCCAATCTTCAGATTACTGCTGGTTCCTTGGCTTAGGGGGCCTACCAAGGTTGGGGGTTTGAATCCCGTCTCTAGTTTGCATGTTCTCCTTATGCTTTGTGGGATTCCTTCAGGTGCTACGCTTTTCTTCCCAAAGACATGCGCTGGTTGCCGCTTTCAAATTTCCTGGAGTGCATGATTGGGTTTCTGTGTGTACTCTAGTACGCTGTAATGCACTGGCATCATGTCCATGATGTCTCCCACCTTGTGCCCTGACCTTCCTGGAATAGGCTCCAGGCTCCTTGGGGGCCTCTACACGATAAGCAGTAAGTAAAAATAAATGTATGGATAATAGTGGTACCAAAATAATATTAAGGTTGGCTGTGGGGACAGTGGTGGCTCAAACAGTTAAGGCTCTGGGATTACTGATCAGAAGATCAGAGGCACCGCCAAGTTTCCATTATTGAGCCCTTGGGTCTGACCCTGCACTTTGACCCCAGCTTTCCAATACTGTTATTGTTGCAGCGCATTCGAGTAGTGGTTATCACTGTGGGTGAGGGGGGGGTGTGAGCGTGGAGTTTGCATGTTCTCCCCGCAATCATGGTTGGTTTCCTCCGAGTACTCTGGTACTGAGTGTGTGAGTGCTTGTGCCCTGTGATGGACAGATAGACTGGCACCCGATCCGCGGTGTACCCCGCCTGTTGCCCCAAGTCACCTGTGATTGGCTCCGGGATAGAGAATGAGTAAGTGAGTTATAGCACTATTATAGACAATGTGAACTTATTTTTGTAGATTCCATCTAATTAATAATTACAGTCCTCTATACATTCTGCTATATTTGCCTACTACATAAAAATAAATGAGTTAATATAGTGACAGGAGATGACTATTTAGGGAAAAAGGTGTTGGTCAGAAGAATAAAAAAGAAACATCTTGCATGATTAGCGAGATATAAAACCAGTTTGTGCCGAATGTATCCATCTTGGTTATGTCAAGTGCATCTCACAGAAAAGATCCACTTTCATTTTAACCTTTCAGAAATCAAGGAATGATGGATGCTCTAGACGTTTAAAAAAAAAAATTCATTGCTATAGTTTACATCAGCTGCATTGTATCTGCAGTGGGAGATGTTTGGGGGAAAAAAGTAAATGAAAGAGGGTAATTCTGCAGGCTGATTAAATTAAAAAGACATCTACAGTCGATATAAAGCCAAATTTTATTTTGTAATATGACGCAATCTCATGTTTGTGGTTTTCTACATATTAATTAATGACACAATAAAATGATCATACCTCTGTCTGTGACACAGACATACACACCACCCTAATTAAAACTAATACTGTGATGTGAGAGATATTTTTAGATTAGTTTGTCACAAAGGCTACACTTTCAAAATGTGAGGTATGTTAAAAAAAAAACTGGGCTTATTAAAAAGTGGTGGGGATGTGACCTGAGTCGCACCTATGAATCACTGTCAGGACAGGCGACATTTTTCCAATCTTAAGCTGTCCGTTTTGGTGACTCTGTGCCAGCTGTAGCTTCAGATTCCTGTTCCTGGCTGACATTTGAACCTGATGGGGTGTTCTTCTGCACAATCATCTCAACATACAGCATGTTGTATGTTCTAAAATGCTTTTCGGATTAGCACAAGTGTAAAGAGTGTTTATTTCAGCTGCCATATTTATTCTGTCAGCTTCCATCAGTCATTTCTACTGTCTGAACTGCAGAGGTAAACTTTTGAAACTCCCTAGGAATATTCCCAGCATTATTTTATTTTAAATACTCAAGCTGGCACAACCAACCATGCCATGGTCAAATTAACTGATTTTTATCAGTGCTGATACTTGATGTAAATAAGTGACACTACTGTACACGTCACTTCTTACCCTGACACGCCCATCTCTCTGGAATCTGGACTTATCAGGCCACATGACCTTGATTCATTATTTAAAAGTCCAATCTTTATGCTCCTTAGTAAATGAAAGCCTTTTGTTATGATAATCCTCACTAACAAGTTTTTTTTAATGGCCACACAGCTGTTTAGTCCCAATCCTGCATTATGTGTGTGATTTCTATTATAGATGTTTTTTTCCCCCCTAAACATAGCTTCACCAAACAATACCTCCAAACATTGTCTTTCATTATTTTTTTCTGACCATGGTACTTCCATGAAGTTAAAGAAGTTGACTCCTTTTCCAGGTTTAATAATGTGTTGGACAGTTTCCAATCTCCTCAGTTGTTTTCTTTGTTTGATTCAGTCTGATAATTTGAACCACTGAATAATTTGAACCCCCGACATGGTTCTTTAAGTAATGAGAAGTTACGGAATCTTCACTGCAGTGATTATCCAAACAGAGGCTCTTAAGTACTTGCTTATTGAAATCCAATCTGTGACTTTTTTTTTTTTTTTTTTTTGGCCAGGCAAGATACATTAGAACAAGTGCATTAATATAAAGCAATCATTTGAATTACAAATCTGGAGCTACTGTCAGATGTGCTGTTATGGAAAATTAATGCACAACTTCAGATTGAACAACGCTGTAGTTGAGGAAACTGTCAACACCGCCACTCAGGTCTATAATCAGGTCAAGTTTTTATACATAGCTTGAATAATCTTTAATATGACAGCTACTGTATCCTACATGGCCCAAAAAAGGGAAATATTTCAGACAGGTCATATTGTTCCCCAGTCTTAAGCAGCAATGACAACTTAGAGAAATTTGAATTTCAATTTGTTAAGGAGCGAAATATTTGGCTTTGGCGTGTCAGAGGACGAAAGGAAGCGCATGAAGTGATGCACCCATCATGCATAGTGGCCACTGTACAAGCCTCTGGAGGCAGTGTTATGATCTGGTGGTTGCTTCAGTTGGTCAGGTCTAGACTCAGCAATGTTATGTGGCAGCTGATGACCTGAATGACCAGTGTATCACATCTATAGTTTTCTTCCCTGTTGGAACAGCCATATTCATTATGCATTCGGCAGACTTATCCCTTATCCAGAGCGACTTAAATTTTGAACTCAGTTGAGGGTTAAGGCTCAAGGGCCCAACAGTGGCAACTTGCTGGTCGTGGGGTTTGAACCTGGGACCTTCCGAACCGTAGTCCAACGGAACCACTTAACTATCCCTGACCCCAGGATATTCCAGGATTTATTCCAGAGTGTAAAAGAGTGTTTATTGAAAACAAAAGGTATAAGGAACTGTTCACACATTTCATACAAATTGTCACCATAGCTGGTCACACACGAATGTTAGAGGGTCTGACTTTTCTTGGCTAGTCAGTGTTTTTAAAAAAAAAAAAAAAATTTTACATTTGCAGTCATGCTGTACAGTCAGTTGCTCTGTGATTCCCATGTCTAGCCAGTGGGATGTGTTTACATAATCTTCAAGCATTAGTGGAAAAGATCCAGTAGCAGGGATCAGCATCTGGCCTGCAAATAGCAGTTTTTCTTATCTGGGTTTTTAAGGCTTTGCTCAAACTGTCAGATCTTGTCTGCTTGTGTGTGTGTGTGTGTGTGTGTGTGTGCGCGCACACTCAGAAGAGTGTCGCTTGTTTGTTCTCTTTCTGTTCTCACTGAGAGGTTGGGCAGCATGTCTGTGTACATTATGTTGTTGTTTTGACCACATTAATCGAAGTGCTGTTTGTGTGCGCATGTGCACCATATGTCTTCCACTTTGTGTGTTTGAGGATGCGTGCGTGCGTGTGTGTGCATCTGTTTGTGTTTAGTGCTCAGTGGTGGGCGGTAGAAAGATGCAATTAGGCAGCATCCAGTGATTCCAGGTGTGTGTGTGTGTGTGTGTGTGTGTGAGAGAGAGAGAGAGAGAGAGAGAGAGAGAGAGAGAGAAATGGAGGTAGCAAAAATGCTGCAAGGGAAAATGGCAAAGAGCAAAACACAGGAAGGGATTGAAAGTATGGCACGAAATGTGAGGAGCAAGGAGGTAGAACAGGTGGGAACCAAAAAAAAGAATCATTAAAGCAGGAACATTACCACTTATTGCAGAATCAGAAACAGAAATGAAAAAGATTTCCGATGTCATTAGTGAGATTTCTCTTTGATATTTCGGGATGATTGCCAACGGATCATTGCTCAGTCGCGTCTTATAAGAGGATATTTCGGATACTAATGTTATTTCAGTCGATAGTATCTCATAACCATAGTGCAAAGGGTCCACTGCCCATCTTTACCAAGGACAGATCGGATTTGTTACGCATCACATGGTATTATACGTGCGTATTGGGGTAGTTTATCTACGAGTCTTGAGATCCATGAGGGAAAGAGGAAGAAAGGTGTGAGAGAGGTCTGTAGGGTGGCTGACCCAGAGGATGTCAGCAGTGTGTGTGAGGCAGACCGTGTGTGTTCCCTCTGCCCACCTGTGTACCAATACAGGACCTGACCGGGGATTTAACCAGCGTACAAACAGCAACCATCACTAAGGAGAGGAGAGGGGAGGGCTGAGTGGCTTCAACAACACACACACACACACACACACACGCACACACAGGTCTCATTTCCCTTAGTGGCCAATTAACACTAATTAAAATCCTCACAGGCCAGATGAACACCACTTTCCTCTCTTGGACTCATACCATTCCTTTTTTCCTCAACATATTCCTCTCTGGCTTTAGTTTTCTGAATGCACAGTCTGTACTCTGTCACACGTACAATTTGCAGATTTTTATTGGAAAATACTACATTTGATGTTTAGGTCAAACCTTGTAATGAATGCAAGCTGTAGAAAAAAAGTGATATATAGTGGAACCTTGGATTACAAACACAATTCGTTCCAGAAGCGGGCTCATATTTCAAAACACTCGTAAGTCAAAGCGAATTTTCCCATAAGAAATAATGGAAACTCAAATTATTTGTTCCACAGCCCCCAAAAATAAATACATAAAAATAATTAACACAAAATAGAAAGTAAAAATAAAACAAATTAACCTGCGCTTTACCTTTAAAAAAAAGTTTTAAAATAAATCCCGACAGATAAGTGTTTTCGTTTGTGCGCGCAGGCGCTGTGTATGTGTGTGTGTGTGTGTGTGAAGCTAAAGTAAGGAGCCCCTCCCCCTCTCCCCTTTCTCGTCTTACACAGTTACCCTTCCTCCACTCTTTTCCCACACGCGTGCGCACAACGGAAACACTGTTTTATCGGAAAAATAAACAAGAAATCTCTTTAATGACACTCGATTGAGCGACACACTAACGGAAACCTGGTGTAAAGTAAAAATAAAACAAATTAACCTGCACTTTACCTTTGAGGAGAATCGCGACAGAGCAGTTCTGTGTAGAGCAGAGAGAGTGTATGTGTATCTGTGAAAGCGAAAGTAGGAGGGGTCTGTGTGTGTGTGTGTGTGTGTGTGTGTGTGTGTGTGTGTGTGTGGGGCACGGTGTCCAATGACGTGCGCACACACAGACACAAGAGAGAAACATACAGAGAGAAAATCGATCTTTAACCTCTAATGAGACTTGCTTTTGCTTTACACGCGCGCTGTACACACACGCATACAGACACAAAATAAAATATGTTTTAC
>JAOVVA010000037.1:13983926-13998831 GCA_028565275.1 Leiocassis micropogon | reverse complement strand
AGAAAAACCGTTGGCTCAGTTGTGATCACGTGATGCTCGGCATCAAAACAAGAAGCGCATGCGTGATACATGATACTTGGTACTCATAAAACAAGACTTGTTCGTTTTCCAAGTCAAAATGTATTAAAAATCTTTGCGAATACTCGCAAACTGCGTTGCTCGCAATCCGAGGTTAATACAGTTAATAATAAATAACTTTAAAGCCATCAATCTCAGTTCAACTTGGCAAGATAAGGCAAAAAATGTAAAAGCACAGAAAGCAAATGAAAACAGAAAAAAATTCCCATTCACACCAAACACGTTTGAGTCTTTAAGGCGTTAAAGAGCGCCGCCCCTTGTCTCCTCTCTCCTCCCTCGTTCTCCTTCACTGCCTTTTTTGAAATCGATGCACCTGCTCTCCATCCGGCTCGGAGGGGGCCAGGCGGAGCGAGAGGGTGGAGGCAGGTGGACGGTTGGCCTATAGAGGAAGGGAAGGTGAAGAGCCCCATATTCTCTGCCTGTTCCTTCCTCAGGCTTTGTGTTTCAGATCTGGGCCTCCTTTTGTGCTCCTTTGCTTAGCTGCTTATGGATGTGCTTCAGTGAGCACAGAAGACCGAGACTGGCTAAGGTCGGCTAAGAGAGTGGGTGGAAAGAGGTGCGAGTCCATGCATATGTGCGTGCGTGTGTGTGCTGTGTCTTGATGTTGAAAAAAAGACTAAGGTCAAAACCCCTCAACTTATAACTATTTTTAAGTTATTAACTGATGTTACTTGAAGAAACCAAACAAACAAATCTGGATGATCTCTAACAGGGTTGTGGTAGGGTTTATCAGTGACACCAGTCAATAACTCAGTGATGGATCACTTCAGGACTTGAAGATGTATTATATTGTAGAGAGCACTGACTGAGCAGCAACATGTTACAGTAATATGAAATAATGTACCTTACTACTCCAGCCTGGTCTGACTTGCACACATGCAATTTATTAGTGGTTATTGGTATATAGTACAGGTTATTAGGCTTTATATCAAAAGGTCACCTTTTTTGTCCTTAGAAGACATTTTAAAAAAGTTATGGATATTATCCATTCGATATCCTGTGAACTTCTGATAAAGATCTCCATTTTACATGCTTTGTCCAATCAAATCATTCCCTCGAATGGCCAATGGGATTTGTCACTGTGTACTATAATAAATAAATAAATAAATAAATAAATAAGATACCAATAACTGCAATTGCTTTAAATTTTTTGCAACGTTAATTTTTTTATTGGTGGCATTGTGGCACGATCCTACCTCACACACTCTGAACTTGGTGTACTGTCTGTGTCATGTTCATTGGTTTCCTTGTGGTTCTCAGATTATACTCCAAAATCATATCAGTATGTCAGTTGGTGACTCATAATTGCCCCGTGCTCTGTATTCACTGCAAGAACTGACCAGATTAAAGCCGTTTTCTTTTCTTTTTTAATCAACAGTGTTTTTATTAATTTCAAACATTGACATGAAGCAAATGTAGTGTGCGTTTCAAGGCACATGTGTACAGTTGTACTGTATTAATAAACCCCTTACAAACACCTACACCCCCCACCCCCACCCCACCCATCCCTAAGTCCAAGCCAGCCATACATGGCTAAGAAAGGCTAGACACCAGGCATATTTAAAGAAGGAAAAGAAAGAAACAAAAACATGGAACTGGAAGTCTGGGTTTTATATGCACACCAAAGAGGAGGTAAAATCCTGTTGAAATTTCCAAGGACAAACAGGACATAATATTCCTGAGCCACTGGGCCTTAGTGGGTGACGTGGCATCCTTCCACTTTAATAAAAGAGAACGCCGGGCCAGGACGGATGCAAAGGACAGTAATCAACGTTTAGCTGGAGTTAGACTCTTATCTTCCTCATCAGTAATGCCGAAAAATGTGCTCCTGTGCATTTTGATGAATGGGCATCCCATTCAGGATGTACCCCACCTTATGCTCTTAAGGTTCAGGTTCCGCACAACTCTACACAGGGTAAGCGGTATACATGATGGATGGATGGATGGACCATAATAACTCTGGTGATCAAATTGTAGACCACCTGTATTTAACCAAGGAAATAGGGAAGAGCCTTCCACTGGATAATTACTGTAGTGATTAATATGGTTCAGCTGGAAACAAGATAAACGTATTATTAAAAACCTGCAGGGATAGTGGTGAACCAGCATCTTCGAAAAGAAAATGTGGTCAGGAAAACATCCTGAATGAGCATGATGGGAGATCACTTAAACACTTAGTGAAATCAAATAATAAAAAAACAACAGTAGAATGCATAGCTTTGATCATTAGTGAAAGTAAGTGCCTTTCACACACACACACACACACACACACACACAATGCAAAGAGAACTCAAGGGATTGGGACTAAACAGCTGTGTAGCCTTAAAAAACACATCAGTGAGGGTAATTGGGGAAAAAAACAGGCTTCAATTTGCTAGGGAGCATAAAGAATGGGAAAAAATTTGAAGAAGTCATGTAGTCTGATGAGTCTAGATACCCTGTTCTGTCATGCCTAGTGCCTGCTGTGCAAGCCTGTGGGGGCAGTGTTATGATCTGGGGCTGCTTCAGTTCAAGTCAGCAACATTAGATGATGTGTTCAGGTCAGATGATGACCTGAACATTGCAGATGTTTATCCGTCAATAGATTTATTCCTCCCTGATGGCACAGGAATATTCTGAGATGAAGATGTCAGGATTCATCGGCTCAAATTGTGGAAGAGTGGTTCAGGGAGCATGAGACCTCATTTTCACACATGGATTGTCCTCCACAAAGTCCAGATCTTAACCCTATTCATAATCTTTAAGTTGTGCTTGAGAAAGGCCTTTCGCAGCAGTCATCATCAATACAATGGAGAGAAGTTAGGGGCAGGGGTAGCTCAGTACTTAATGGGTTGGATTACTGATCAGAAGGTCCCAGGTTCGAACCCCAGCACCACCAAGTTGTCACACGTACTACAGTATACGTTGGGCCCTTGAGCAAGGCCCTTAACCCTCAACTGCTCTGATGTACAGTATATTAAGATAAAATGTAAGTCTCTCTGGATAAGGGCGTCTGCCAAATGCCATAAATGTAAATGAAAATAAATGTGACTTAGGCCTGAAATAAATGCTGTGACATTGCATAAGCTTATGGAAATGATGCCACGGCAATAATCGAAGCAAGAAGCGGTCCAACAAAATATTGGAGCTTGTGCCTTTTTTTTGGCCGGGCAGTGTATTTATTTTTCAAGAAATCTAGCGAATTCACTTGTATACTTTGAAAACCCTCGGTTCTAAGAGAAACCGTTGCAGCTGGGTCGAGAAGGAGCATGGCAGCAGAACAATAGCAGTGATGAAGCTCATGTTTTGCCTTTTTCACCTTAATGTCTCACACCTCAGGCATGCTGAAAAGAGACAGATGCTAATAGAGAATCAGCATGTGGAACGACCACAGGTGTTTGATTTTCTCTCTCACACACATTCACACACCCACACACACATAGACACACACGCCTGCACACACAAACACAGCTACACGTGTGCGTATACAGACACACACATGCACACACAGCATGTTAGTCTAGAGCCATTAAAAATCATGGGAGGGTACAACAAATTACTGGGAAAGCATGAAAAAAATAGTCTCATTTTGAAGTGACAAAATGGGCAATTAACAAGCAATCTGCATGTTTTCTTAATGTTACCAATTACCAGTGCGTTTTCTACTTTAAAAAGGGCATTTTGAAATTAGCACTTTAATTTGTGTGTTTCTAAGGCAACGGGACACATCTAAGGGAGTGTAGGAGAAATGATGGAGACAGTAGATGAGACTTCAGCGGCAGGATTACGGGTAGAGTTGGAGTCGGAGTGAAAATTGGATTAAAGGTGATTATAGGGTTGTTGTGCTGATGGATGATGATGATGATGATGATGATGATGGTTAGTAAATGAATGAGATAAAAATTATCTTTAATATTTTCTTTTATATCTGCGAGTGAAAGTCCCTGAAGAGCCCTTAGGTTTTCCCCAGAGCCCCAGATTTCACTTTTTTTTTCCATAAGTGATGCCTTTTCTTAGAAAGTATTCAAAAAAGAGGCAAGCTGGTTGAAAGAAATTGGAGACTTATGAATGTAAAATAATTAATTTTTCAAATGCTCATGCTGAATATAGTGGATTTTCCATTCATTTGTTCGAACCCCCTTTGGCGTAATGCCTTGCTAGTCAAGAAACATTGTTATTCTTCTGTTTGACAGACAGGCACACACACACACACACACACACATATGACAAAACAGCATGTGAAAGAACTGCTCCTTTACCCCCTGGGCTTTGTCCTTTAGCAGGCTTTAACCTTTAACTGCACCTGGGTTTCCTCATCCTCTCATCTCTCTCTCTCTCTCTCTCTCTCTCTCTCAATGAACAATTTCGGCACATTTCCCACTATTTCTCTTGTTGTTGTTTTTTTTATTTTAAGTTACTAGTTTTTTTTCACCTTAGCACCTTTATAGCTAAAGTACATTAGGAGTGTGTTCTCCGTTCGACACATGTCCTAGGGGAAGAGGTAGACACTGAGAAGGTAGATCCACGTGTTACAGCTCTTCCGGACTGGCAGGGGGTTAAGTGCTTCCCTTAAGGGCAAAGCAGGAACCGTCAGTGGACCAGGGTCATTGGAACACGATTCTCCTTGTCAACAACAATCAGTAGCCTAACTGTGAATCGAGATCGCTTTGTTTCTCTTTTCCACAAAGCTCCCCCTAACTTTTTTTTTAAGCTTGTTATGTCCGTGCTATTCTATTTCCTGCATGTTTTAGTCACTGATTTGATGTATGGCAGTGCTGCATACATCTGTTTAAGAGATTCGAGGCAAGTAAACACAGTGCAAGGCCATAAATTCTGGCACTGGACATAACCTTGATGAGAGGACTGAAGAGAGAGAGATAAAGGGGGAGATCCTTGTGGTCAGAAATAAGGAAACGAGACGGATAGGACCAGGCAATGTCATGACATGTTCACATTCGGCAGAAGGTTTGACATTTGTTGTGTTCTAAGATGCTTTTCTGGTAACCACAGATCTCTGGAGACTGTAGTACAAATCCTAGGAAATACTCAACACAGCTTGTCTGGTACCACCAACCATGGCATGGTCAAAACCCCTGAAATCACTGCGATTTTTATTTTCCATTCTGATGTGTGATGGGTACAACTTGACATGCGCCTACACGCATTGGCTCACTG
The DNA here is from genome assembly GCA_028565275.1 of Leiocassis micropogon. NCBI lineage: Eukaryota > Metazoa > Chordata > Actinopteri > Siluriformes > Bagridae > Leiocassis > Leiocassis micropogon. Next base: position 13,993,599 of record JAOVVA010000037.1, on the reverse strand, counting down.
AAAAATTCAATTTCTATTAAATTGGCCAGTGAGTGTGTAAAATAAGCTATCGTGAAGATCTCTTCAGTTATTTTGGGTAAAATATTTTTGCAATTTCAGATGAAGTCAAGGATTAGAGAAGAAAGCAGAAGCACTAGTATGTGACTCAGATGCATTTATAGACAGACAAGGAAAGGAAGAGAAGAGAAAGGTTGAAGGAAAGAGTAAGGAGCAACGAGGTTATAGTTTAAAGATGGAAAGATGGCACAATGATTAAAAGTGATGAAGAAAAATTATTAGAAATCACCGATATGTGGAAGGAGGAAAAACAAAAAAAAGCAAAGGATCAGAAATAGCAATGGAAAAGAACGCTGATTAGCTTAGGGGAAGAACGTCTAGACAGAACAAAACACATGAGGGTGGAAAGATGACAGCCAGCAGCTGACGTGTGAAATAAAAGTTTGATGTCGCGGTCATTATTTTTCTCCTTTTCAAAATGATGTGTGTCTTTGTTGTGGTGTTGAGGTAAAACCATGAGTAACACCTGATTACTGCTAAAGTCCTGCCTCTTCAGTGGAGTGTCTATAGACGAAAAGGAAACGTGAAGAGGGTGCTTAAGCGCTACTTGTGTGAAGGGTCACACGAAGGTTTGAGAGCGTGTGTTTGAAGTCACGCTCGGTTATGATTAGAGCCAGGATTAAAAATGGAAGAGGGAATGTCAGAATAGTTAAATAAAGGTTTTTTTTTTTTTAATAATTCATAACTATTTCTGTTCTTCTTTTTTTCTTTTGTCTCAGACATTATTCACACCGTGGGGCCAATAGCTCAAGGCACTGTGGGAGAGAAGGAGAAACGAGCGCTCCGAGACTGTTATTATAACTGTCTACGCACAGCGACTGAGAAAAAGCTACGGACAGTGGTGAGAGGACAACACTCGAAAAAAAGGACACACACTTTTAGGGCAGTAGGTTTCTCTAGATTATAGATGCACTGAATTCTGTCTGCAGTTCACGTACATATAGATGTGCACCTGTCTGCTGTGACAAGCCTGAATAAAACCACTCAACTATGGCTCATCTGTCATAGATACATATATCCAGAGTGTATTTGCTGGTATTAAAAATAATTGTACAATGCAATGTGTTCAAATGAAACAGAATAGAGTCTTTGCAGTCAAGTGATCGCATTCTGTCATTCCATCACAATGACAATCCGGCCCTGTCTATCCACCAGGATTCGGCACTCAGACTACCACAGTATAGCAGTTATAATCCTCTGCCTTGTGCTCGTTTCAGTCTGAATCCAAATAAATAAACACGATTAGTTTATCGAAATTAACTTCAAATTAACTAAAAAGGGTGTCAATGCAGAGCGGTAAAACAACAGACATGTAGATTCATTCATTTTACATTCCCAAACGTGGGTGTTTGATTTATTTATAATTTAAGAACAGAACAGTCAGACATCTACTGCATCAGATGTTCAGAGGATAAAAATATAAAATATAAGATGGAAACCTAATCGAGGCACACAGCGCCTAAACCCTAGGTTGGATATATTGAAAGGACCAATATAATTTCCACCTGGATCTGTGGTCTGTGTCAGACTCAGCGGGAATTCTCTACTAATGAATATTTTTCTCTTTGTCCCTCTGCTGAGAACATCAGTACACAGCATTTATGGTTTTATAGGCTAGTAATAAGGTTGAATGGATAAAATGGAGGTAGTCCAGAAAATATCCCTGGGCACTATTCCTGTTGGTGTCGATGACTCTTTGAATGGATTCCATGGATTTTCAGCATCTTTTGTTCTTTACAAATGGACTCTTTGGAAACGGCAGTTAGCGTACTATGCACCGCTTTGGACCGTGGGAGAAAACTGGAGCACTTTGTGGAAACCCACCAAGCATGGAAAGAACAGGCAAATTTCATGCACACCAAGGTGGGACTCAAAGCCTTAACCCTGGAGGCGTGAGGCAACAGCGCTAACCACTACGCTACCCATGCCTCCCACGAAAAACACACTGATATATGAAATATAAATGTACCTCGGTTTACAGTATACGTACTGTATTTAACTTAGCCTGAAATTGACACATCACTTAAACTTCTCTCCAAATGGTGAGTGACACTAAATGAATTCTATTCAATTAATGTCTACTAAGAAGAGCCTTCCACATCTACCAGAAAGAAATAAAATACTGGATAAAATTCTCCAACTGCTTGGTTAGTATATTTATCACATATTATGATTAGGTTAATTGAAAATGTGGAAAGGCTTTAGTTTATTCGGGAGAATGTGCACATGTTCATGTTTTTTGCTTTAAGCCCTCATACTTTCATGCATCATTTAATATTATCTGCATGACTATAACAGAGACATTTGGTTGAGATCTGATACTCCTTCTGGGTACAGAAATCTACAAGGACTGCCTGAAATATGGACTTTATGGATTTTGTTCAGGTAGAGCTACGTTTTATTGGCCGGACTTTCTCATTTCTCTGCCAGCGCTGTTCGTTACACACCTCTGCCCACATTGACACATCATAACAAATACCTGCAAGCAAACATACAGTGTGTGTGTGTGTGTGTGTGCGCGTGTGTGTGTGTGTGCCTTCTGTGCACCCTTCACCACCATGGCTTCAAAGTTTTATCAGAATATATATACAGTTGTAACAAACTTTAAGGGCTTTTTTTTTTTTTTTTGAATGTGCTTTAAAAAGCTGGCGGCTGTGGCACAAATCAAGCTGAGCTCTCAGGTCCTAAGCACTTTGTATTATATGTTGTCACCATAATTGTTAGTGTGTGGCTGAGATCTGATGGTGCTCTGTTTAACTTATAACCGGTTTGAAAGCCTGTCAGTTTATATCAGCATTTGTGTATCATATGAACTTTGACATTAATACTATAAATAGCCCTTAGAGTCTTAATTTAGTTAAAGATGACTTAAAAAATAGACTTTTGATAGACTTTAAAGGGTAATGTCTTTACAGTATATGTACTGTACAGTATATACCTTAATAGCCTTAAATTGACACATCACTGGAGTCTCTCTAAATGGTGGGTGACATCGAATAAATTCTATTCAATCAATGTCTACTAAGAAGAGCCTACCATATCTACTATACTATAAAGACATAAATTAATGGATAAAATTTTCCAATGTTATTGCATATTATAATTATGTTCATTTGAAAATGTGGAAATATTTAAAATACTTTAGTTTGTTTGGGAGAATGTGCACTTATTCATGTTTACATACTTTCATACTTTCACCATTTAATATTGGCGGGAAAAAAAAATCCAGACACCAAAATTTCATTTAACCTGAAATATGTCTGTGTCGTCAAGGAAAAAAAACATTTTTATCACCTGGTCATTCAGTACATTCAGGTCGTGAGCTGATTTCATTTTATTGCCACATAGCATTGCTAAACCTAGACCTGACCAACTGAGGCAACCCTAACACTGCCTCAAGAGACTTACTGTACACAGTGGGCACTATGCTTGACGGCTGCATTGCTTCATGTGCTTCCCTTCTTACCCTGACACGCCCATCGCTCTGGAATAGGGTCAACATGCACTCATAAAACCACAAGACCTCTGAATCTCTGATCACAGTCATTAATGTTTTTTTTTCAACCACATTTAACAACTTGTAAAGCTGTCAGTTCAGCATTATCATTTCAGTTTTTAATATAAATAATTTCAGTATATTTAGCAATTTCCTTAGTAGTTTTTTTTTTTTTTTTTGCTTGATGCAAGGCAATTATTTAACCCTCTTGCATTGCTGTACACCATTATATTTTGTTATATATCCTAACACACATTGATTAATTTTTTATAATAAAAGCCGTGATAGTAGTGCCAGCTGCTATTTGAACCAAGGGTATATATTAATGCTTTTGTTCTTATGTTCTAATGTCTTTTCACATAATCTAAGCTTCATGATAAACAGATTTAGCAGTTTGGCACACATGTCATTAATTGCAATTTTTAAACATCAAAGTGCAAAATAAAAATTAACTGCCGCTATACAGTGTTATATTTGGGCATATTCCTCTATCTATCAGTTATTATTTAGCCTTTTATAGACCCCAGGGATTAACCCAAGCCTTCTCAGGACAGAAGCGCACGCACACACACACACACACACACACACAGTCAAGCACTATGGACAGTCTTATATCACCTTAGCATTATCCAAGCCAGGAGAACATTCAAACTCCCAATTCTACCACCACACTGCAAAAAATTAATTTTTTGTATATATTATTTCTTTAATATATATGTCCGCGACCCTGAATACAGGATTAAGGGGTATAGAAGATGAGTGAGTGAGTGAGAGAGTAATATATATGTTTTTTAAAGGTTATAAAAAGTATTCCAATCATTATTGATATTTAATTCATTAAATAACATCTCAAAAAAAGTACAAAAGAAAATAATACCTCTCATGGCTCACTTTAGCTTCGCAGTTGAGTATTGAATATTTTAGGATTTTATTTAGACATTTTTAATGTTGTTTTCATTTAAGACAATGGACAGATGTTTCTTGTTTGTGTTATAACTTCTACAATAATAAATGGGAAGAATAAGTATATATTTCTTCTCATTTCCCCTTGTTGTTTTTTGTCCCTGATCCAAAAAAATGATCGAATTGGTGACCAAAAACAACTGTATGACCTGAACTGAGTTTTGTGATGTGTTACAGAACAGAATTTTATTCATTATAAGTAATTGTTTAATTATAAATTTAATAGCACTTTCTAAATACAGAACTTTCTATTGTGCTTTATTTCTTATCTATCACCTGGCTTTATGGTACTACTGTAGGTTATTAATTAATACACTTTTGATAGCACTCAGTCTATAAAAAAGCAATTACTACTAAAGCTGTAATGTCACTGCCACTGTAATGGCACCTTTGCTACCATAACTTGTCAGCACAGGTACTGTGGGACTGCAGTTTAGCATTACAGCTATGGTTCATAATACAGCACACACTTTGGTTTTTTTTCCATATCTACAATGTTTTTAGTGCAATAAAAATGGTAGATTTGTTTATTATATTGATATAGGTCTATCTGTTTAAGTTATTAGAGTGGCTTGATTGGCTATAAAAGGTCTTCAATTTCACTTCACTGACAACAATGTCAAAACTTAATTTCAGCATTCTTTCCACTTAAATCTAATTCCTTTATCTGGAAGTGACTGTGAAGAAGGCTTAGTCACATTGTCATTTATTCCGTAAAAGCTTGTTTTTCATGATGTGTCAATTTATTTGTCATTAAGATACGCAAATTTTTAGAAGCAACTTTTTAAACCATAATTATTAGTGTGCAAACATTAATGTATGCACATTCATTCATTCAATATTCCAATAAATGGCAGTAATTTGTGCGACATGGTATACTCCAAAATGGCAAAATATTATAATGAGATTCAATAAACTGTTCTGTAAGAATACATTTTCTCAAAAGTCTTCACGGTAATAATAAAAATCTAATAATAATGTTAATTCTCTAATAATGTGATCGAATAATGTGTTTCATTAAATATGCACATTTTTGCCCGTTTCATCAGATTAATTCTGAGTGGTTTGAATACATTTAATTGTAAAATGTGGCTATATACGTAAGCAGTGGTGTGTTATTTTAAAGGATAACCCTCTAGTGTTTTGCTTCTGAGAAATCACCAAGGCAAACCTATAAAGTGTCATATTTTATTGTGTAGCAAAGATTTAATTGTGTGTATTTTAAGTGCATCAGAGTGTGTAAACGCCTAATTCCTTAATCTGTCTCTCTCTCTTACTCTCTATCTATCTATCTGTCTGCCTATCTCTCTCTCTCTCTCTCTCTCTCTCTAGGCTTTCCCCTGTATCTCCACCGGGGTGTATGGTGAGTGACAGAGCTAAAGACACTTAGTTCATAAACATATAAAATGTTTCATGCTCATTTGTAATGTAATATTAATTTAGCTAATTATTTCAGTTATTCCCAAGAGCAGTTTTGCTCCATTTGGATTTCCACATAATTCCAGTGTATTTTTGTTATACATTTGTGAAGCAGTATTTTTTTTTTTTACTAATAATGTTACATTCTGTGATGCCTGTGGTTTTTCATTAGCGCTGCTTATAAAGATGCTCACAGTTGTTCATCATGATCAGAGCTTTGCAGCTGTTTTTAAGACAAGAGCTTATTTCTTTCTGGATTGCTTTCAGTGGATATCGGTTGCAGTAGCATGTGGGATTATTTAGATGAACAAACGAAGTAGATGTTGAGATTAAGCAGGATTGGGAGATTGAACAAGTATGTCAGGCAGATTGTAATCTGTGTGCCCTGATTAAAGTAAGATCCAGCACTAACTCTCAGAAATACTGTACAACATCAGTTTTTATGTTTTTGTAAGTGCATATGAAATTCGTACTGTATGTATAGAAGAAAGAAATAGACTTGGCACATAAGAATGTTAGGTATTTCATTTTCTCAGATCTTAAATGATTGTAATTGGTTTCCACAGTCACAACAGGAGGCAGGAGATGGTATGGAGACAGATGCTGACAGAAATCACTGATACTAAATGAAAAGATCCTTCTGGTCTACTTTCAAATCTGTTCCTGAGTGTTCTAAATGAAGTTCACTAGCATTCTGTTAAGCTGAATAAATCCTCCAGTGGATACAGTACGTAATTTAGCTGTTAGTTGTGAGTGAGAGAAATTATCTACACTGTAACACAATGCTGAAGGCATCCAAATTATGCAATAATCTCCTCTGAACAGTTGATATTGAGATCTATCTGCTACTTATGCTCTGTAAAGCCTTCATAACGGCTCTAAGGTGCTTTAATGGGTGATTTTTGAGGCTGGTAACTCTAAATGAACAACAACTCTGCAGCAGATGTAAGTTTTGCCAGAATGTATGAAATAAATCCAGACTTGTTTTGACTGGTGTGTGCAAACTTCTGACTAGTGTATATGAATTTAGTTTTTCTACGTTCTGAAACTATACTGGAGATTTCAAAACACTTATGGCATTAGGTAATTAAGTAACAACAGCAGCAATGAAAGTCAGTCACAAAGGTCAGCTGTTTTGGAATAGTTCTTGCAAGAACAGTAGGGTCAAGTGCATTTGCAAAAACCATGCCAAGCACCATGATGATACTGTCTCTCATGAAGACATTCCCAGGAAAGCAAGACCAAAACTTACCTCTGCTGCAGAGGATCATGGACTTAGAGGTTTTGTCCAATCCTTAGATTGGCACTGTAATAATAATAATTATTATTATTATTAATATTATTAATAATTATTATTATTAGTAGTAGTGGTAGTATTATTATTATTATTGTTATTGTTGTTGTTATGATCAATAATGACATACATTAATAATTTAATTAATAATCCATACTACTATTAACAATAATTCATATAATATTGCTGTTTTTGTTAATAATAATAATAATAATAATAATAATAACAACAACATTAGCAATATTATATTCATAATGTATTCATTCTTCATTTATCATATTATATTATGTAATTATGGGTAGTAATAATAATCATCATCATAATAATCATAATAATAGTAGTAATGTTATTATTATTATTGTCCATAATTACATAAATAAATATTAATAATTGATAATAAATACTATTATTAATAATTATTACTATAATATTGCTAATGTTGTCTGTTAGTTATCTAGACAAGGATCATTCCTCTTTATGGATTGTAGAGGTAGTTAAAGTTAATAACAGTCAACATCAGGTCACAACACTATTGAATCCTGATTGGTCAGAAGGCATTCGTTAGTTTCTCCCTAAAAGTGCAGTCATTCCATTGTGAGATTGCACACAACATTAAATATACTGTAACTATTAGCAAATTAAAAGTACGCCATGTTGTTCTTTATTGAGCATACAACAAATCATTGGAAAATCTGCTTTGGTGGATTAAAACACTTCAGGCTAATATAGGAAAATAAATTTTAAGGTAAAAAACAGCTTCAGTTTTTTATAATGCTTTGTATAATATCTTGAACAGGAGGATAGACCGGGTATTACTGCAAAACACACACATTACTTTCCTTATCATCTAATAATAAGAGGTAATGTTTCTTTTATTCAAAAAGGACACTATGAGTTTCCACATATAAGTTTTAGAGATTACGCATTCAAATCCTTACAATGACATGACTATCAGTTGGTGTCGAGGGATTAAAACTGGCTGCTGTCTTTTTGGGTGGAAGGAATGGCATACTATCTGAGACAATCACAGCAACACGAGAACGCAGAAGAGGGCCTATAGTCTGTCCTGTTTCAGAGGAAGCACATGTTAGTCTGACTAGTGGCAGAAAATTGTCACATGACACAATTAAGAATAGCTTTGTTTTGATTGGTGGTCAAAGGTCCTATGTGCAGATGTGTTTTATTGCACTACAGTCTATTAAGAATATATGTGTGACGTCATTAGTGTGTATCTAGTAACGTTTATATGTTGTCTGTGGTGTGTGTGATGAAGGATATCCACCTGAGCAGGCAGTGGAAGTGGCTCTGAAGACAGTAAGAGAATACCTGGAGGACAACCCAGCGCAGGTGTGTGTGAGCGGGGCAAACTCCCTGTTGGGGTTCTTTTATAGCTGCTGCTGTTTTTGTATGAAGCTGAATAGTGCATCATGTTGTCATGGTGGTCACAGAGGGACGTAGGTTCTGTCTCATCTTTATCACATGCTTGCATACTATTCTAGGTAAGTATGCTTAACCGTCTGTTGGGTTCACGCTGAAAAATAAGGAGAAAGGTGGTATATTAAAATTGAAAGAACACACCGTTTTAACTAATCTGGTAAGACAAGGTCGGTTTCCTAGTTCCTATCTGCTGTGTGCACTGTCTCATATAGTACGTACACACACACTCACAGAGGAGTCATTCCTTGGTGGAAAAAAAGAAATCCCAAGGTAGATTTAACACGTAATGAAGCATCAGGTGAACTGCCTGCCTTTTTTGTCTCTGTCTGTCTGTCTGTCTCTCTCTCTCTTTCTCTCTCTCACTCTATCTTACTGTCACTCTGTCCATCCAGTCCTAAGCCTACATGCTGACTCGCTGACAGTTCCTCAAGCCTCTACAGTTCTGTGCAGTGACAGAAACGAGCTAATTAGAGAGTCCTAATTAACAAGCCTTCTCCTCCCCCCACCAGCCACACTACACCAACAACACACACCAAATTAGCGAGCACGGGCGAGACGGGAAGGGAAAGAGAGATAGGCGAGAGATATCTGCTAAAGGAAAGGGAAAACTAAAGGAAAGAGGACAAAACAGGTTCACTGTTAGTGAAGAGAGAATTTTCACTTGATAAAAAGAAAGCAAGAACATAAGAAACGGTGGTTATGTGGACAAACTGACAAGTCAGATCATAATTCAGTATATTTTCAGGAACATAAAGATTTTTTGCTTTAAATCAAATAATCAAAACATTGTAATAGTAAGTCAGATGTAAAACTATAAAAGTATTGGACAATATTGCATGGAGACATTTTTTCGCAAATGTAATATAATACATAATAACATAAAACAATATCATATTTAAACAATTACTAAGATGGAAAAATGGTAAGCACTAAACAAACATCTGAAAGAAGATATATTGTTTTTAAGTCTTGTTTATTTGAACATTGCTTATTATAATAATAATAAT
>JAOVVA010000037.1:13959376-13973221 GCA_028565275.1 Leiocassis micropogon | reverse complement strand
TTTGGATGATCCAGAAGAGGATTGGGAGAATGCCATATGGTCAGATGAAACCAAAATAGAACTTTTTGGTAAAAACTGAACTTGTCATGTTTTGAGGAGAAAGAATGCTGAGTTGCATCCAAAGAACACCATACCTACTGGGAAGCATGGTTGGGGCTGTTTTTCTGCAAAGGGACCAGGACAACTGATCTGTGTAAAGGAAAAAAATGAATGGGGCCATGTATCCTGAGATTTTGAGTGAAAACCTCCTTCCATCAGCAAGGGCATTAAAGATAAACGTGGCTGGGTCTTTCAGCATGACAATGATCCCAAACACACTGCCTGGGCAACAAAGGAGTGGCTTCATAAGAAACATTTCAAGGTCCCGGAGTGGCCTAGCCGGTCTCCAGATCTCAACCCCATAAAAAATCTTTGGAGGGAGTTGAAAGTCCGGGTTGGCCAGCGACAGCCCCAAAACATTACTGCTCTAGAGGAGATATGGAGGAATGGAGGAATGGACCAACTGTACCAGCAACATTGGGTGAAATCTTTGTGAAGACTTAGAGAAAACGTTTGACCTCTGTCATTGCCATCAAAGGGTATATAACAAAGTATTGAGATGAATTTTTTGTTATTGACCAAATACTTATTTTCCATCATAATTTGCAAATAAATTCTTTAAAAATCCTACAATGTGATTTTCTGGATTTTATTTTCTTATTTTGTCTCTCATAGTTGAGGTATACCTATATAAATTACAGGCCTTACTCATCTTTTTAAGTGGGAGAACTTGCACAATTTGTGGCTGACTAAATACTTTTTGGCACCACTGTACATTGTGAAAGGTTTGACATCAACACATTAAAGTTGAGTATCAGTTATATACCAGTAAACTGGTGACAGGATCATGGGCAGCCAAGGTTCATTCATGCCCACAGAAACCAAAGGCTAGCCACCAAAACATTCAGTGCCGTGCATGGGGCCTAGCAGGCAAAGTGCCCAAGGCTGCGGATCTGGCCTCCAAACTGCCCAGATACCAATACAACTGAGTATCTATTGGAGCATTGGACAAACAAGCCAAATCCATGGAGGCCCCATTCCGCAACCCATAGCACCCAAGGATCCGCTGCCAATGTCCCCGCAATCTGCCCCAAGGGGCCAGAGGTGCCCGGGTGGCACAAGGGAAACCTATTCAATGCTGGGCACAATGTTTTGCGTTGTAATGTTACAGTTGATTAATGTATCATTCCTTGTGTATGTGGGAACCAACATGTTACTTCTTTACTCTTATTTTACTTCCACCTTATTTCCATTCAACTGAACTTTAAATCTGTGCAGCCCCCTGGTAATGCAAATATGACTGGAACTTTTCAGAAACTACAAAAATAGCAAATAGTTTTTATTCTAGCTGCACGCACAAACAATTTTTAAAACAAATAATTTATTCATAAATAACCCTGCAATGTGTAAAATTCCTCGATGCCAAAATGAATAAACACTAAACTGAAAGTAGCATGAAGATCAAGGAGATATGGGCTGTCAAACGTTGTAAGTAATTTGCATTTACACCTAAGATTTCCACTGGGATGATCACACAAAATTCATTGCTAGAGTAGGGTGTATTATGCAGTGCTACACTGTGTGTGGCATCGATCCCTGTGTCTGCAGCTGCATCGCTATCTGTCTGTTAGTTTGCTGCATTTACTTACGTCTTTCTTTAACACCTTCATTTCTTTAATCTGCCCGCCTATTCTTTTTTTGTGTCTTTATTGATTAAAGGCTAAAGCTGAGTTCCCACAATCTTTTCTACAGATCACTAAGGGTACTGAACCAGGGCCAGGCTCTATCAACATTAACTATGTAGCCATGTTTAAAGCAGAGCTAAGGCAAAATAAACTTGTGCTACATAAAGGCACAGAAAAATCATACAATTTGGTAAGGGCACGGATAACACTGATTGTTTAAAAATAACTCTACAGTACATTGTTACACATCCCTACAGAGAAACATGTGGTTACCAAGGAAATGCTATGGGGGGCATTCATTCACCTTCTATAACATATTCTTATACTGTGTACAAGGTCACGAGCCTTTCCCAGGAGACTTTAGGCACGAGGCAGAGTACACCCTTAATAGCGTGCCAATATATAGCAGGGCACATCTTCTATACACACACACACACACCAGGATATTTGGGAAAATCAATCCGGCTAATCTGCATGTCTTTGGACTGTGGGAGGAAGATTACCTGGAGGAAGCCCACCAAGCACGGGGAGAACATGCAAACTCCATTCACACAGACCTGAGGCAAAAAACAAACCTCTGACCCTGGAAGTGCGAGGCCACAGTGCTATATATATGAAATTCTCTGTTCATTACTTTGTGGATGATACTTGTGGATGGTACTGATTTCAACTTATCACAGTTATCATCCTTGAGATACCATACCAACTCTTTACTGTCACATGACAGAGCTGCCATGCATAAGATTGAATATGGAAGGCCAGGACTGACCACAGGAAGGCCCATAGTGGACATAAACCAGACGGTTATGGTTGCATAAAAAGTCGTAGCTCGGCAACAAATTTTTTAAGCATGTTTCAAAAATATTTAGCCCATGCTGGCAGGATTACTATGGATCACTCTGATACACCCCGTCAAGCCACGATCATACCGTATCGCTTCCCAAGGCTCATCACGATTTAGAGCCGAGCTGCCTGCTCAACAAGTAGTTATTATGCTAACAATTTATTTATTATGTCACCAATCACCAAGAATTCTCATGGTTCTCCCAATCAGCCACTCTGACTTTGCTTGCTAGGCATTTAGAAAAAATATGGATGGTGAGCATTAGCTAGCTAATGACTGAGCCTCAGGCCTGACAACCCCTACACATCTCTGCATAAGTGTTCTGCATTTTAACAGGAGTAGGCTGCTGTTTTGTATGTTGTGATACACTAAAAGGTTAGTCTTCTTGTATCTCTCCAGTATAAAACAGCAGATGATGTATTCGGCAAATCGACTATTTGTAACTCAATGATATTAACCGACAATCTATGAAAGCCTTGCCCTCATCCTTTCTCACATTAGTAATCTTCCAGCAGAGACGCCCGTCTCGTTTTGATTTCCGCACTTGAAAGATGCTTTGATGTGGTACCCCAGCTTGTCATCTGCAAGGTCAGTGGACAAGCTTCTGAGTTCATTACAGTGAAACGAAATCCATCCATGTCTGTTCAACTTTGCTAACATCACGGAAGTACAAAAAAGTTTCAAAAATGCGCACACTCAAACAGTTTGTGATGTTTGCAGATCAGCAGTGAATATAGAGGCTGCATGGAAGCGCTTCACAGGTTCTACCAAAGACATTAGATAAACGAGTTGTTTTTAATACCCCTCGTGCATCACCCCCAATTCTTAGGCACGATTGTGCAGTTTTAGGTTTGCGTTTCTACAGGCTGTTGATGTAACTACCTAGCACAAAGCAACAACATTTTTACATGAACAGTGTAAAAGAAAAGCAAGAGTGATAAAATTCATGACTGTGAACTTTTCGTTCAGAATTTTTTTTTTTCAGTCTGGTACATCAAAAGTAATAAACTATAATGCTTCAGGAAGTTTAGTTGATGACCAGATGGATTCGCTCGCACGGCATTGTCTTGTAAGCGTTGTCGTTAGAGTTTTTTTTTTCCAGAAATTTGATTTGAGCAGGTGTCTTCAGCACATTGCAAACATTCATGTTGCCGGCTTACTGTATTCTACAGTACATACTCTCACATGAGTAAGTGTAAGAGTAGTATGCTGTTTTGTTGAACACAGCCTTGTTCTTGTAACACCTACAAGTTTAGTTATAGAGCCATCACACCACACATAATTATTAGCTGACATCAGGTGTGTGGAGCAAGAAAGCCATTTGACGTTGCATTGTTGGACACATTCACGATGAGAGGTTTGTTTTTTTCAAGCTACAATTAAGCAGAGGCCAATGCAATGCAATCAAAAACGAAAATGGACCTTGTGAGCTACCCGGAGAGAGTCACGCTCGTCTGAGCCATGTGTGCGTTTGGACAAGCAGTGCTCGGTGTTGTAGGTGAAGTCGTGGGGTGATGTTTATGGATGCTGATGGAGAGGGCAGAAAGGTTGTGTGAGAGGGGGTTGTAAACCGCTAGTGAAATGAAAATGGCTCTTTAGCAGAAACCAGGACGCTCTGCTGCCCCCACAATCAATGTGTTGATTTACTAGCTGAAAGCTTGTCAGACCAAGAGAAAAGTGTGTGTGTGTGTGTGTGTCAGTTTGCGGTGACAAGAAGTTCAACAAGGTGGGAGTAAGATTGAGGTAAGATTTAGACAGCAATAAATGAAGGTATGAACATTTTCATTATATCACAGCTCGACACAAATTTACGTAAACCCCCTTCCGCTACATAAGGTTATGTGAGACTCCCCAGTACATGAAAGCTGGTGCCATGATTAGTCGGGTACGAACGTTGCACCTGAAAGCTCTGCTCGTTTTTCTTTCTTTTTCTTTTTTTTTTGATAAAGTGGATTATATGTCTCCGTCTAAACCATACGCTACGATAGGCTTGAGATGAATTCATCTGTGTTTGTGAAGTGTTACTGTCTTCCTAACAGCCCGCTGTGTTGTCTACCTGCTGTGTTTCTCACACTGAATTGCGTCTAATGAAATATTTATCATGTTTACTTGATGGTAGTGTGCTGTATTGGAAGACGTATAAAATATAACAAGTCACGAATATAAAGTAACAAATCTTCTGAGTATATATAATATTTTCTCATTCTGTCTTACACCCAAACACGTGAGTGTGTGTGTGTCTGTGTGTGTGTGTCTCGATCCAAATCAAGCGCTATTTTCTAAACATACTGCGTGTGCTCATTCACAGAACTAATAACACATTTAAGTGTCTTCACACTTCATTCTAATGAATAAATGTTTCGACGGAACTAAATTCCAAGGAATTAAATTTAAGCTCTCTAACTCGGATTAGAAAATTACATTCATGCAAATTGATTATTTGATTCTTTTTTTTTTTTTTTTTTGCAAATGATTTTTTTCCATCTGGAGTAATAAAAACATGCATGATGATGTGTCTACTTCTTTGTGAGTGTTGTAAAGACAACATTTCTGTTGGAAAATAAGGCAGCCATTACTCACCCTATTTGAAATGTAATAATAGATAATAGATAATAATTTGTTTTTGTTTTTTCAAAAATAAAAAAGTTGCATATACAAAATATTTATATATTAAGCCATCTATACTGTATTATGTTATAATAACATTCATTATATTATTTATTATTTAATATTATTTATATATTATTATATAAATATATTTCGTATTATAATATCTTTAAAATAATTTATTTTTTAAACATTTAATCCTGCTTTAGAAAACAACATTAATATGCTAGAACTTTACAAATAATGTTTTATTAATAAATGGCTTTTTAAAAAATTGCATAAATTAAGTATTAAATTAAAAGTAAATAACTTGTTTATTATATTATTTATTAGTATTTATGTACTATTATATAAATATATTACTTTATAATAACTTTATAATTTAACAAATAATGACATTATTTGAATAATTTTTTAAATAAATTATTCAAATTATTAATAATTAAAATTGTTCATATTAAATCCATTAAAGGGAAACACACTGCCAGTGGAAACAACTAACATTATGTTGCAATAAAATAAAGACAGTTGAAGACCTAAATGCACTAAATGACCAGGGTATTACATCTATAGATTTTTAATTGGAATATTCCAGAACTTACATTGCAAGAGTAATTCTGGCAGCATAAGGAATCATTTTTTACACAGGAATAGGCATTGCACTGTGTAATTATTAAAACTGTAAACTAAGAGAAGTCAAATGAATTATTGGTGTATGCAACTGTTTTTGACCAGGCAGTGTAGTACAGGGTCACAAAATATGCCCCTGTATTCAAATGCAGTGCATGTAGGACCAATATTCTATTACTTAATATAGAAAATAATAATGGTTATTATAATAAGTTAATAACCTACTTTCTAATGATACCCTAAAATTTTGTAAGAAATGAATGTGGTGGTGGTTTATTTAGCTGATATTTGCTCATTTGATTTTTTTATAGACAATGATGATGATGATGATCATATAATGTTCACCTGGTACTTCATTATCCTACTTGCTTTTCTTGTTCACGGCCTGGTGTGTTCGTGTATTAATACAGAGTTGAATTGTAGATTTTTGGTGTATTCAACCAGCAGTCTTTTTTTTTCCCCTTTTCTGTTCACACTCAAGCACAACAGATGGTCTTCATACAAAGTGTTGCTTTGGGTTTCACTTTCCTCTGTAATTATAAATCCATTAATAATATTCCCGTCGAAATGTAGGATTAAGAGAGGTGAAGCTCATTTACATTTTCACAAAGCAGATCTGAGCCACTTCCACACAACCTCTCGCTGTGTAAAAGCTGTGATAGTGGGGTTCAAAAATAAATGGAGCATTTCAGATAGTGGCTGTGGAGGTGTGTGATGTGATACGTGTGTGTGCGTGTGGGTGTGTGTGTGATTCGCTAATTAACGAGACTCATTTGACACATACAGATGCAATATACTTGCAACACACATGTATTATTCATGTAAACGGAAACATATTTCACACACGGCATAAAAACTGATGAGTTCTGTTTTTGCCGCCCCCGTCTCCTTGTGCTTTTCTTCAAGTGGCTGAGTTACTAAGAGCCCTGAGGATATGTGCATTTATCAAGTGTCCATCCTTACTAATGCATCCGTGAAAGTGAAAATGTGTGTGTCTCTGGGAGCTTTGGCTGTGTGTGTGTTTTTGTTGTTGTTGTACAAATCTAACACATCTGTGCATCATAAATGTAAATATCATGGGGTTTAGACTGGGATCTTAATGCACTTGTTTGACTATGTGTGAGTGTGTGTTTGAAAGAAAAAGTAATTGAAACACACAGGTGTGTGTGTGTGTGTGTGTGTGAGCAAGAGAGAGAGAGAGAGAGAGAGAGAGCTCTCGCGTAGACAGTACTTGAGTGCTCTCCCCTCACCCAACCCTATTTTGTTTTATTTTATTTTTATTTTGAGCGTTTAATGTATTAAAAGGGCTGTGGTAATGAATTATAATCTTTAATGCAGCGACCGATCGATACGTCCACAAAATAAATCAGCTTTTTACTGAGAGCGTCAAAGCCTTTAATACACTGGGGGCGAAATGGTGGAGGGAGGAGGAGGAGGAGGAGGAGGGGAGGCTGGCTGACAAGAGCTGGTGATGGAGGAAAGAGAGAGAGCGAGAGAGTAAAACGTAGGGAGAGAAGGAGGATAGATGGGAGTGCTTGAAATGTATATTAGTGGTGACTATGTTTAAGAGCATGCCCATCGAGACCATACATTCTTAATGAATGTCTGTGAGGTCAAGAGGTCAGGACTTACCACCACACCATGATGCTGTTCCCTCAGGTTCAGCTTTGGAGCCACAAAGGCTTCCAGTCACTCTCGCTCACATTTATTCAAAAGGTAACAACCACACAGGCAGTCTGGCTGACTGATTGTGCGGATGACTTTGGCACGATCGTTGTTGCTTTGCTGATATTTGATTCTACCTTCTGGCAAACGAGCAGAAACGCTAATGCAGTTTCTTTTCAATAGGATCCCGTGCCCTTTTCCTAGCACTTTTATTTATATGCACGCCTACAAATCAGTCGCTTAAAACTTTTAAGCAGAATAGCTCTGACACGGTGTGAACCGCGGACAGCGAAACGACACTGCCTGATCGTCAGTGAAGAGTCAGACATGGTATATCATCATTTTATAAACAAAATGCTCCTTGCACTGATGCATTTTGATGAACGTCGCCATGACAACTGCATAATTCATGAATTGTATTAGCGCTCCATTTGTCACTTTTGAGTTACAGTTCTCCCTAGGGATTGTCAAAAAACCTCTTCGCTTGCACCCATGATGTTTTAAGATCCTTAAACCCAACCAACCAACCAACCAACCACCACCACCACCCCTCCTTCCAAATGTCAGCGTCAGCTGGTGTGGTGTGATGCAGGCCGAATTAATCTGCCCTCATAAATATCTTGTTAGCATCACTTTGTGCGAGATACACACTCGTATTTATTCTACTGGCAGCGACAGCATGTTCAGCAGCTCCGGAGCATCATTGCTGCCACCGAGTGGTGATGGAGGGGAGTATAACTGTCATAATGTTTTATTGCTGCTCTGAAATGACTCAGAAAACAGTGTATTCAGTGTACAAAAAAAGAAAAAAAAGAAGTAGCTGTATTCAAAATATTGCTTTTAAATAATAGTGCAAATGCAATTCTGTTGCAAATCGATAAAGTCCCTCTCCGCTATTACAAGGTTATAAAATATAAAACAGTATACATAAAATAGTATATTCATGGAGAAAAAAAAACATCAAACACATCCAACAGCTGCTTGAATCTTGCCGCCGTGCCTACTCCTGGGTCTTGTCAAAACTGGAATGTGAATCTGAGACAGAGAAGGGGAAATGGGCAGTGGTTACTTTACAGAAACTTGCCTTGGTTGGGTGAGTTTCTGAAGGCTGGGCATGAGAGATAAATCATTAATGACCAGCAGAGTGCGGCTCGCTCTAATGTACTGACCTTCAGCTCCAGAAGAGACACGACTAGCATCTGAGTACTCGGGAGTGATGTTCTCTTCGCTCTCACCTTAAATACACACATTTCATAATCACTCAGAAGGCTTTCTAGGTTCAACAAATGTCAGAGTTTAATTTACTCTGCTCTTCTATATGAATGTTTTTTTATGTGTCATTCCTGCTTTTGTTTTAAAGGAAAAATGGAAAAAATGGTCTCAAATTGATTGATGATTCCTGAGTGTTTGCGGGATTGTCGGAAGTTGCTAATGACTAAATTGGGAGAGGAATTTAGTACAAATTTCCCATTTGAATTTGACCATTTAATGTGCAATACAGTAACATCAGCCATTGATCAGCCATAACACCAACACCACCGCCAGGTGAATTGAATAATATTGATTATCAATTATATATCAGCAAACTGGTGACAGGATCATGAGCAACCAAGGCTCATCTATGTCTGTGGGGACTAAAGGCCAACCTGTCTTTTTTGATCCCACAGAAAAGCCAATGTAGCACAAATTGCTGTAAAAAAAAAAGTCAATACTTTTGCATGGGGCTTAAGCAGACGAACAGTTCAAGGTTGTTGATCCAGCTTCCATATTCCCCAGATCTCAATCCAACCGAGCATCCATGAAATGCACCGGCCGATCCAACCCACAGCACCTAAAGGATCTGCCAATAATTTCCTGGTGCCAGACACAAGAGGTCTTGTGGCGTCATGCCCCGAGAGGCCAGAGCCACCCCAGCAAGGGGAACCCCCCAAAAAATTGAAAAAAAATTGTCATAATATTTTGTGTTTTAATGTTATGGCTGATTGATATATGATATTTTTAGACTATAATGACCATACTATCGTTTTGTGTAAAGTTAATGAATTAATTACCTTTAAAATAATAATAATACTTTACATTACCAAAGTAACCCTACATTCTTTCCTCTTCATTGCTCTCAATTTCCTTTGTTCCTCTCTCTTACTTATGTTTTGTCTTTCCTCATCTTTCTCTGTCCTCGACATCCCATCTCTTTCTTACCTCGTCCCTCCTCGCTAGGCGTTGGACTCCCATCCAGGTCTTTTTCCCACAAGGCACTGGATGGCGTGTTTAGGCGCTGGATTGGCCGTGAGCGCCGGTCTCCCGGACTGAAGGATTGAGACACGCCTCCGTCTCGACCCCTGCCTAAACCCCAGCCATGTCTGGAGGAGCCCAGTTTACGGCGTGCTGTCCTCAGGACCACTTTGGACGGCTCATCTGTGTCTCCCTGAGAGGACGCTCTCCTCATGGTCGACGGAGACCCCGGGGCACTGCTAGGGTCTCGCTCGTGACCTGTACAGATGCGCTCATTTCAGATTCTTATTATAGCGCTGCTTATAAATATTGTTAACAGCCACACTGATAAATTATTATAGTGGTCACTTGTGAGATATTTGCTTATCCTGTGAGGACATTCAGAACAGACTTCCACAGCACTATAAAGAATTACTGCTCTCTAAGGTGGGCTTAAGCGAACACCCCTGGTAGAGGTCCAAGAGTGAGAATTATAGCAAGACTGCTTTAGAGAGCAAGCCTCTTATTGTAATGGGCTTTGTAGGTCAGAGTTTTACAGAGTCCGTAGCTGTGTGTTTGGTGTGTGTTTGGTGTGTGTGTGTATGTGTGGTCTGAGTTGCATTAACTCTGCTGTCTCTTACTGTGAGCTGATGTTAGGGTGGAAGGCAGTGCAGTGTCTCCCGTCTCTTCCTGTACATCCATGCTTCCTATGGTGATAAACTGAGCTCGACCTTCCCTGCCTCCTTTAGGCTTTATCAGCTTTTTCATACGGTCCGCGATCCAATTAGACTTCCTGCGGAGTCAAGAAATAGGTGTACGGGCATGAAAAACACTTGTAGCCAGAAGGCAGAACAGCAATGAGTTAGATACCAAGTAGAGACAAAGAACAAAGTCACAAACAAGTTGCTAAGAAATGGAAGTTTACATAAAATACCCTGAGGATGCATATCTAGTAGAGGCACTGGTAAAACAAAAAGTGAATCAGAAGTAAAAGAAAAAAAAAAAAAAAAAAACCTTTTAGTTTGGTGTCTGACATTTTCTACTATACTTTTGCAAGAAACAGACATCAATCTTATCTGTCCTGTGAATATGTGTCCAAATGATAAACTACAAAAAACAAGCTAAATGTTAAACTGTTCTAAAGCACATCAATAAAAGTTTATGACATTACTCCGAGGGAAATATTTATAGAAGAGAAGAAAAAAATTGCGGAAGGATAGATCTTATTACATTTTGACTTGCTTGAGTACAATGCAAAAAAAAACGACCCATACTTTAGACATAAAACATGTCTTGGCTGATCTGTGGCAGGAGGAAAATTGTGGACATTTAATTTCTAAAATCGTATTTAAATCTAACTAACTTGGGCTGTTTGGGTCCAGACATGCCAGGCTCCAGAACCCGATATTGATCCATTATCTTCTCCACCAATTTCTGCTTCTCTCTGCGTAGCTCGTTCAGTTTATCGCTGTAAGACGATAAGGAAGAGGAAGAAGGAAATACATTACGTAGTCATTAGAGAAGTAATCAATGGACTTTGGGAGAGATATGCTGAGGGCGTATGTTGTGTAAGGGAACAAATGAAGTGCAGTAGGAACTAGCTATGAGAATTAATAATTTGACGGAAAAGGCAAGCATTAGATACGCACAGATACTCTCTCTGCTGGTTGTGGTGCTGGTCTCGGCTCTCGAGGCTGCGCTCCAGGAGAGCTCGGTTCTCTTTGGCTAGACTCTGGTTCTGCTCTACCAGGTGCCTGTTCTCCTCCTCCATATTCCCTTTCAGCTGAGTAAGAAGCTAAAAGCAAAACACACATACAAACACCTTCAAAAAACAATATGATTACCAAAATGTTTATAATGTTTTGGTGTTATTAACATAGTGCGTGCGATAATCCATGTGTCACAACATTGTGGCATTCTTAATGCTGCTCTTCTTCACAACTGTCACTGCTATTAATTAAAAATAACACATAAAAAAAATAACTCTTGCTGGATGTTAAAACAGCTAAATGTACAGGGATGTTCTCCATCTGTACTCATCTGGCAGCAGTGATGTGTGGTGTTTTGTTCGACCTGGTATTGGCTGTTGAGGCGGACGTTGCTGAGGTCCAGCTGTTGGTTCTGTTCTTTGAGCGTGTTGAGTTCTCCCTCCAGTTTGGTTCGCTCTAGCTGGGCAGCGCTTATTTCACTACGCAGGACCGAAACCTGCGCCAGTAATTCCGACTGCACCTGGACCCACTCCTTCTGCTGGTTCACATACCTGCAGGTAATTCATTTTAAAATCAGTCAGGCAGTAAAGGAAGGCCTCGGTCCACTCCACCTGCTATCTTAATGGAGTAATCACTCAGTCTTAATGTATTTTTATTTTTTATTTTTGCAGATTGTACTATAAATCATTAACACAACTAAATAATTAATAAATATCGCTTAATAATCAATCAACTCCATTAACCAAAGCTAAGTTCATCTAGAAGTAAAAGAAACACATTCATTTTTAATCTGTGTTAATATGCTAAAAAGCTTGTATTAGTGCTGTGAAAAAGTATTTGCTCCTTCCTGACTTAAATCCGATTGAGATGCTGTGTCTATGACTGTAAACAGGTAATTCATGCTCAAACACTCTCCAATGTGTCTGAATTAAAAATAAAATCTGAAGAGTGGAACAAAATTCTGTAAATGAATGATTGCAGTTGCTGCCGTCAAGGGTGGCACAAACATTTATTAGGTTTATAAGGCAAATACTTTTTCACATAGGGCCAGGTAGGTTTGGACAGACTTTTTTCACAAATTTTATTAAATGAAATCATAATTTAAAAAAAACTGCATGTTGCACTCTTTGTGTATTATTAAAATTTGTTTTGATGATCTGGATCATTTATGTGTGACAAATATGCCAAAAAATGCAACAAAAAAAATAAATAAATCAGGAAGGGGCACATGGCACTGTATGTACAGTATATGCCACCCAATTTATCATTGTATACATTACTCTAGTTTATGCAGGAGATGCAATAGTGAACCTATAAAAGTAAACTTTACTGGTAGACTTCACTTAAACAGGACTCAAGAAAAGAATTCAGTCGTGGGGGAAAATACATTTACGTCAAGCTGAGTTAGAGCTGCTTGTCGCTGCAAAGAAAATGATTCGAATATAGAGTCGCATGTAGCATAACAGAAAGAAGCCACGATAATCAGGTTCAAAGACACACAGAGCCCTGCAAACAGCTTACACTTAGTTGTGCTGTGTTCCAATAAAATATATGCAGAAAACAGTTAGACCATGGCGCCAGCATAGCAGAAGAAATGTATCAAACTTTCGGAGCAATTTGTCATAGTTAAACTGGTAGCAGTCAGGAATGGGATTATTTAAAATAGTGCACAATACCGAAATCCAGCAGCTTTTAACATTACTTAAGGTTTGTTAATGAATTGGTAATGTCAACTAATTGTTAAGAACGTTAACATATACCACATTCCCGGTGTGTCAAATAATGGCAGTGCAAATAAATCTGTCTGTTTGTTATCGGTGTTTTAAGTTGCCAAGCAGCACAAACCTACAAATATAGAAACTGGGCCATGACTCAGATCAAACAGTGCATCTCTCTGACTCACTCATCTGGGTTTAGTTTTCTCTGTGGGTTCCTTCATCACTTCCTGTCTTTATCTCCTTCTGGTAATGGAACAAGTGAATTTCAGACTTGCCTCTCGTTCTCCATTTTGAGCCTTTCCAACTCCTTCTCTCTGTCGGCCTGCTCCTGTACACCCCTCTCCATCCTCTCTCTCTCTGCTTGTACCTCTTTCTCAGCCTCCTCCAGCTTAGCTTTGCTCTCCATCAGCTCTTTATGTCTGAAGATAAATGGTGCAAAGAAAGCAAACGAAATCGGGAAGCGTATTATGTTATGAAAGCAAATTCATTTAGGACATATTGGAACTTCTGAGTCACATCAGACATCAGTGGATAGAGTGCAATAGTTTCTGAACAAATACAGACTTGGGTATGAATTGACTAATATTGATCAGGAATTATATACAAGTAAACTGGTGACAGGATCATGGCCACCCAATGCCATTATTGTGAGAATGCTTAGTATATACACTACCGTTCAAAAGTTTGGGGTCACTTTCTAACTCCATGATCGTTCCTGATTTTTATTTCTTTCTACA
>JAOVVA010000037.1:13914529-13937975 GCA_028565275.1 Leiocassis micropogon | reverse complement strand
TATATATATATATATAGTAAGAAACCGAAAAAAATATTGTCAGGGTTTAAAGTTACTAAAGGGCTAAATTGATCATATAATTTCAATACCGTTATAGTAAATGAATAATAAAGATATAGTGTAGAGAAAGGTTGTGTTTTTTTTCTCTTTCTCTGGATTATGTATTCGTATCAAAGTAAAGTCAGAAATTCTTTCCACTGATAAACCCACAGGTCATTTAATTTAGCTGGAGGCAGTGTCTGCTTTCTCTGCTGACGCTGCTGCTTCTGGGTTGCCCGCTGGAGTAGCGGCCTCCACCTGAGCCTGCTGAAACAACTTTGTCACCTTCTCTTTCAACTCTATGGCTGTCTCCTTCACACCTTTCTCCAGGATGTAGCCTTCTGTCTCGATCTCCACATTCTCCTGGCCTTCAACGGCTTCCATAGAGGTCTGCAGGTAGCGCAGGCCAATCAGCACGGTCATCTACAACAGCGAGAATGGACAGGCACGAACTGAAACTCATTGTTTGCGTCTATTTAAAGGGGTTGTAATGTGATATATTTTGGAGTTATTTTTTTTTATAAATATTTAGTATGGGTATGTGTATTAGGTTACACAGCTAAAATTATTCTAGACTGATTTCTAAATAATTACAATGTAATAAGCAATAATATTTTAACAATATACTTTACAAATATGACAATTTAACTTTCTATCCAACTATGCATTAATATACAGCATTAATCATCTCACATCAAATCAGTTCACATTTCATCCAACTATGGAAAAATTTGTATCCACAGGCAGTCAGTTGGTATTGATTGGTTTATGGACTAATTTATTGGTTTTCTACCTCAGCGCACAAAATTTTTTAATACCCCAATACATATGTCAACATAATAGGGCAGTGGTGGCACAAACAATTAAGGTTACTGATCGGAAGGTTGGGGGTTTAAGCTCCAGGACCACCAAGCTGCCACTGTTGAGCCCTTGAGCAAGGCTCTTAACCCTATCCGCTACAGCAGCACTGTATCCTAGCTGACGCTGTGCTCTGAGCCCAGCTCCTTAACTGGCATATGCGGAAAAAAAATCATTTCACTGTGCTGTAACGTACTTGTGACAAATAATTAAATCACATTTGCAGCATTTGGGTTTGTGCAACATCAAAAAGTGCTGCTTTTAATAAGAAATGAAAGGTCTAAAAAAGTTTTAACGGATGTCTAAAGGTAGTTGTTTGGTTGTCCATAAACATGTACAGTACAGGATTCTTAGCAGATTACAATTTTAGCTCGTAAAAAAAAGGACATGAACATGGAAGTGTCTCAGTTGACAAATGATCATGCATAGATGTGGTGAACAGTGACCTTAAAATAATGTTGCATTTCTTTGAACATAATCTTCCTCCACTGTACCTGAATTAGAAATACAGACAGTACTGCAGGCCCAATCGTGTTCATCAGACCCATGTAATAGTTAACCAGAGCCTGACGACAGCCATGGCTATACAGATTCAGTTCCTCGCTTTGGTACTCGTAGTTGTAATGGGCCGTGT
Organism: Leiocassis micropogon; assembly: GCA_028565275.1. Taxonomy (NCBI): domain Eukaryota; kingdom Metazoa; phylum Chordata; class Actinopteri; order Siluriformes; family Bagridae; genus Leiocassis; species Leiocassis micropogon. The sequence goes on along the minus strand of JAOVVA010000037.1, from coordinate 13,936,444 downwards.
TGTCTAAGAGGTGATACTGGATGCAGGGTCTGGGAGAAGCTGGGTTACAGCAGCTGAAAGGGACTCCGTCCACTAGGAAACGGCCATCCACATTACTCTTTACACGGCTAGAAAAGAGGCAAAGCACCACAAGAAACACAATAAGGAGTTTGCTCAGATTTGTGTACAATCTTCTATAAATATATTATAGAAGAACTTATATAATAATAATTATGTTAAAATAAAAGGGTGTAATTTTTTTGAATTTTCATTCCTGCAAAAATAAAGTAGCCGGTCTGCAGTCACTGGGTGTTCAGGTCATTATTCTGGCTTACTCAAAAGGTTCTGCAATCACATGTGATTGATTTTAAACGACCGATGCAAATGATCTGTGTTGGGACATGTGATCTGCAATTTCCAAACATTCATTAATTTAAAAGCAAGGCTCCAGGACTATTGTGGTGCTTGTAAGAAACAGAAGAAGCAACTTCACACCACATGGTGCTAATGCTGTTTTCATGCCTCAATCCTTCTTCCTTAAAAATGTGCTAAGAGGAAGGATGAAGAAGTTTTTTTTATCTGCTTTTTACTCACTCTTTCACTTCCTTTGAGGTGAAGTCCAGGTAGCGGTTGTTGACCCACTGCACTTCGAACCAGTCCCTGTAGTTGGTGTTGCCACAGCATTGGAACTCTATCTGCAGATGGTCAATGGTCTCCTTCTGGAAGCACCGGCCTGGTGTGTCTGTGTCCTGTGTGATGGATTACAGCTGCACACTTAGCTTGTGCACAATAAGTATGAAACATTACAGATAGTTTTCAAATAAAGAATACAGTTAATGGAAATATTCATATGGAATTTATAGATATTTATATAGAATACTGTGGTATTATGCTCCGCCTTACAAATTTCTCTCTTAAGAACTAAAATTTTGAAAGAAATTTACTTTGGCATGCAAATCACTTTTGGTATACGAGTGACCAGAATGAGAAGTGAGAGGAATTCGTGTTGGTTTTTTTTTGCATTTTGTGCAAGATTTAGTGAAGACATAGTACCATGGGGCCCAAGAATGTTAGCAAGGATGGTAGCAAGAAGAAAAGGGAGCCATTTTCAGTTTTTAAAGCAGCCAGTGCCAAGAGTAATCATAAATTAAGGTTAAGTAAGGTTTAATGTAATTTACTTGTCTTTTCTATATGTTTTAATTGTTTTTATATGCAAAATATAATTATAATGTTGGAAATGGGTAATATTGTTAATTTTTTAGGTGGCTGGAACAAAAAAATCTGCTTTTACATTATTTCCTATGGAAAAATGCATTTCGCAGTACAAAATCTTGCCTATATATATAAATTTTCTCTATATAAAACAACAGTATAATCATATTCTCAATATCTCACATGTAACAACACACTGAAACTGCCATTACACTTTAATCTTGTAAATGATTATTCACTCAAGGAATATTTCTAAAGATCTATTTATCAACACATAATATGATGAAATGATGATTATGTTCAATCAACCAATATCATAACAGAGTAGTGGTTTATGTATGTGTAATTTACTCACTGTGAGTAATAAAGAAAAAAAACGATTTTATTTTGTCACCTTATAGAACCGAATGCCATTCTTCAAGCCTACTTTCAGAGACTCCTCCAGGCTTGGCTGCAGGGCATAGCTCAATATCATAGCCACCAGCAGTAGAGAGGTAAAGAAAAGAGAGATGCAGAAGAAGGGTGTAAGGAAGTTTTTCCAGCGTGGAAACCGCGAGGCATCCAAAGAATCCTGACACACTTTACCAGCACAGATGTTGATGCCCACAGATGTCAGACCCACCGCTATGAGCAGGTTGGGCACAATATGGATGTCATTGTTATGCATTACCTAGGAAATAAGAAAGGTCAAATAAATAAAAAAAATGAGCAGGGATTGTTTAAAATCATGGCATCATGCAGATGTTTTTGTTTATTAGTGATGTTTTGTTTTATTTTCCCACATCATTAGGAACATGATCAAATTAGAAAGCCTCACAATAAATATGAGAAACTGTGTGTCAAATCCCTAACATCATACTGCCAACCCAAACCCTGGTTTCTGTGTTTAAGGAATAATACATGACATGACATGCTGTGTATATTAAACACAGTGTAATTGTTACAAGTGATTATTTTCCTGCATGTTGAAAACACGTTTTTTTCCTATTTATTCTATTTATTATATCTATTTATTAATAAAGAACAAACAATATGGTTTAACAGTTTATAGTAAGGCCGAACTTAATGAAACATAAACTTAATGTAGACCTGGTCCAGTTATTCGATTGAAAGCATTTTTCTCTCGTTCTCTTGATATTAATAAGACAAAATACAAATCTTGCATGTCATGTTGTCAAGAAACCAGAAAGTCCTGAAGACTTTCCCGATGGAAACTTGGAAACTAGCCATTACAAATCAACAATATCTGAGAGTCCTACCAGAAATGACTTAAATAAACATCTCATGACAGAAAACATTACCATATAGATAAGTATACAATCTTCCTTGTTAAATGATAACACATTTTTATGAACTATTTTTAATGAGGCTATGAAGTGTAATGTATGCCTATACAACGGATATGTGAATGTAGTACATCCACTATAGAAGCCATACTCTATTTGGCTAAGTGCATTAATACCAAACTGGTAAGAGTTGCTTATATAAAAAATAAATCTACATATTTTGACCAATCAGCATAGAGAATTCAACAGCCTTTGAATAAAGCACTGATATAGTTGAATTTATTTGATAACTTTACTGCGTGAAATTGCATCACATCTCATTGATTGACCTCATCAAAGTTCTATCACTTTAAGTTTAGACAAAGTGGTTGGTGTTATGAGTTTACTGCCCGATATCTTGTAATGTACTACACAAAAACAAGAACACTTTCCACCCAACTCCTTTTTTTTTAATGCAGAAAAAAATATGATTACCTTCATAGATTGTTTAGCATTCTTTAATTGGGACTAAAACAGCATACTTTCTACAATTCTGCAGCCATTTTGTCGAGGGCTCAGGAACATAATATATCTGATTCAATAATACACATCTGGTTTAATAATAATAGTAATAATAACAACAATAATAATAATACTGACTTAAAATTGGGAATAATTGCTGTTTAACAGCATAAATTTATGCACAATTTATGTAAGTAATAAGTGATAAGTTTATGATCTGAACCTGCCACATATCCTTGAACCGTCTTAGCGATGAGCTCTATGACCTAAGAATTTTATTCTGTACACAGCTGCTAAGAGCTTATGGAGGTACCTTAGAGAATTGAAATTCTATTTCCAGAAAATCTGATATTTAATTTTTTTTTCATATAGTTAAACACAAAATTCACACATTCAGAAAACTCATAATAAATAATTAACTTATTGAAACATTAAATAACTGTACATGCCATCTCCTCTAAAGGCATTTGACCTGTTAAATATTTCTACACGAGGCATTTTAATGATGCATTGGCATGAAAAATAGGTTAATAAAAGCTTCCTCAAAAGTACCTCAGCCCTGCGTAAAAGCTCGGTCTTGAGGAAGACTCCCAGGGCAAATGTGGTGGTTCCAGAGACCATAGCAACCCATGACAGCAGCCACAGACCCTGGGCCAGACGTACTCTCTTCTGGAAAGGAAACTTGATCTTGAGGAGTGCCATACTAGAAGAAACAGAGGGCAAAAAAAGGGATGAGTTGTGGTGAATTGAGAAGAATAAATAAAAGCTCAAAATTATAATTATCCTTACATTGTCCTAGCCTACTACAGGGATAATGAGAGAAAAGCCAAGATTAAAAATAATGTAACATGCAAATCAAATCTCTTCATTTCTCCATTGATTTTTGTAAAATGTTTGAAATTCATTAATCCATTAATCCAAGCTTTGTTGTAAAAATAAAAAACCCAACTACTTTTTTTTACAATGCAGAAAAATTATGATTACCTTCATAGATTGTTTAGCGTCCTTTAATTGGGACTAAAACAGCACACTTTCTACAATTCTGCAGCCATTTTGTCGAGGGCTCAGGAATATAATATATATGAACACATATAATGTATTATGCCTTGAGTGTCCTAATCTCTCCTGCTCAAAACTGATCCAATTAAACTAACCAATAAGAAGAGCCAATAGCAATTAAGACACATGTCCTCTAAATAAGCCTGCCCTTGAACTGCAAAGCCAGAGAGAAGGCGGTAGAAGAAAGCACTCTGAGTTATCCCTTATGGGAGGCAGTAAAAAGAGTAGAATGGATGAGAGGAGAAACTGGAACAATGAGGGAGAAAGTTGTATACAGGTTTTCAGTGTGTAAGAGAAGTAGAATATGCCTTAGCACTTTTTGTACAGATGTTTATTATTATAGGAGTACAAGAATAGGAGTACAAGACAAGCTGAATTCCATTGCATATTAATAACCACAGCTGAGATATGCATGCTAAAGTCTCAGTCAGCCACACAAGAAGGTTCACAAAACAGTATAATTATTAACTTATAACTTGTCCCCAACCTGTGGAAGAACTGTGGAAACTGTACACATAATCATTCATGAACACCACTTGGGCATTACATGAACTCAGCTGGGTCATGTCATTGCCACATCCGCTGTACAGTCCTGCTCCAAGCCATTTCCACATGTTTGGGCCCTTAAAGGAAATCATGGAAGGCTGATGTCTCAGACGTGAAGCAGGCAGACTGAGAAAACTTTCTATGTTGATGGTATCCGATGGGATAAGTGTATTGGTGTAGCAGGGGATTATATAAAGAAATAAAGGGAGTTTTTACTCTCATAACTGTGTTCTGTTATTCTAGTGTTCTATTGACTTGAACAGCCCTTGTAAAAAGGGCTCATCAGGGATTCTTTGAATAGTTAAGAATTTTTATCCTCCTTGAGAGCTTCTACTAGGCCTAGGATTGAAATCAGGGGACGAGAAAAAGAATGATTGCTCTAGATCAGGTTGTTTAAAAGACAAAAAAAAACAAAAGTATTTTACTATTTAAAATGATTTAAACAATTATACTAAATAGTATAGTAATATACATATATTGATAACATTTATACAATTATATACTATCCTTATATTTTTGTACATTTAATACAGCTTTATGTGTAAGTAAATAATTATAAGCACGTGAATAACTGGAACAACTGGAATACTCAAATAAAGAGGGCATGACACCTTTGGGTATAACTACCAAAACATAGATTTAGTGGATTTGCATTTTTTGTTTTAAATTTATATTTTGTTAATGATGATTCTTAGTTGAATTTTTTTTTTCGGTTGTGAAGTAATGTGATGTAATACCCAGGAAACCAATGCAAAATTTCTATGAAGAAATAATATATGCATCACCAGTTGAAGGTCCTGTCTGATGAAGAACATTGTCCTTAATGAGAAAATTAATTCGAAAATCCCTATCTTAATTTCTCCAATTATACCCAGACAAGTCTGAATAAATTGGCCAACATGAATTAAGTATTAAAATTAGACTAAAACCCCTATCTATGACGTCTGGTGCAGTCCCATTTCTCATGGTCATTTTGTAACTGGCTCTCCTTTGGCTGGGGAGGAATTTGGCTTATAAAATACCTATGCTCTAAAAGATATATTTTGGACTTTTGTAGCTTTTATATACTAATATTGTCTAATAAGTTTAGCATACAAAATATCAATGGTTTCCATTACATATCATTATTTATTTTTGTTCAACATACATGTTTCAGTTGAGTGAAAATTCTGCCCTTAATTTAAATATGCTGATACACCAGGCCTATGGGCCAGCATGTTGATGAAGTTTATTTCTGTCTCTAAGTCTAACCAATGTCTTGTGACCCGGGGGAGGTGCTCGTTGGCCTTCTTGTATCTTCCTGCAGATGGCAGAGTTAACATCTACAGCAGTAGAGTGAATGTTGGAATTCCCAGTCTTAGGAAGTGGGAGGGCACTTGCATCTGTCTTTTTTAATCCAGCCCAGGGGTCTTGAATTTCTGCCCAGGGCAAAAAAGCTGCCACATGCTCCTGTCTGTCAGCTGAATCTCCCTGAACGGGAAGTAACCAATCAGTTATCCCGTAATCCCTTTTTCTCACAGATGACTGGTTGTCCCTGGGTCCTAAGATCCTATCTGATTTGTCAGTATCCATCTGACCACATGATGAGGACGAGAATAATAAGTTTGTCACAGCATCTTCTGAGGCACAATGTGTGTCCAAAACCTCCCCAATGAAGGAGGGAATCTGAAAATGGAATAGGAGGGCATGTTAAACCAAATTTATCAGTAATGAATGTAAATTATATTATTCAGATTTTATTAGAGATGTATCATTCATTTGTACAGTGATAAATATGTACAGATATGTACAGTCTTAAATGTTGTTTCTTGTCCCATGTTTGTGCTCACATTGATGGTTTCTTCAGAGATGATTGTATTTTTTCCTGAATCCAGTTGTTTGGTCAGCTCTGAAATCCTGTGGAAGTGTTCCTGTTGCTTTGAGGTCATGCTGTCCACCTTAAACCACAAAAAAGGGTTATTTCATTTGCTCATGTATTTATGGAATAAAACATGAGGCATGCTGTTATGGGAAAAATCAGTGATAGGGTGGTCATATGCATGTGGGAATTTCATCATATCCAATAGCAATTTGTCAACACTAAACATTTTAGTTTATTAAGAAAAAAAAAAAAATGATTTACCCATTTGTTAGTACATTTATTATTATTATTATTATTATTATTATTATTATTATTATTATTATTATTATTATCCTTCTTATGATTATCCTTATCTTCTATGATGTCCTTCTTATTTGTTTGTTTTCTTGTTGTTGTTTTTTAATGCTGTGTAGATCTTTTGTCGACATCATTTGTGTCTCACCACAGACTGAAGTTTTTGTTTCAGGACACTGTAGGCTTGCTGACAGCTGGTGTAGTTCTCCTGAAGCCTATAAGGGAACAAGAGCTTACCCATTATATCTGGGTTACCCCAGTCATGTACTTTACTCCTAGCAAAGCAAACAATTGCAGTATTGTTCTAATTTAAAATGTTAGACAAATATTGTAATGGGAAGTAAAAGTATATGGCAGAAAACCTTTCATTCTGTAATATTTCTCCTGTGTAATATTATCATCTTTAGGTTTACTATGGTGAAAAAATATTAATGTAAAAATGTTATCCACATAATATAATCCAAACTGTGTGAATTTATAGAAATGCTTTCGCCATCAAATCTTACCTTTTACATTTCTCTTTAAGACTGTTTAATTCTGTCTTGGAATACTGAAGCTCCGCCTCCAAGTTTTCGATACATGTCACTAAATGTGAGAAATTTTCATGTGGGTCCTTGTTGTAATTCTCCAGCAATCTGCAAGACATTATGGAACATTCCATATTTCAACCTACACTGCATTCATAATTAGAGATAACTGTTTTCATTTGAATTGACAAAAGATTCAACATTTTTGTGTGAACCTGTGTACAGCTAACTGTGTTACAAAACTGCTGCATCTACTATGGCCTCAAAAACAGGTAGTTTTCAGCTAACTGTCTGGCAGAATATGAAATAGGACACACAAAACAGATATCAGAATAAGGAGAATCAATAATGCAAAATAATAGAGCAGATAGGGAGAAAAAACTCACTCTGCCCTGTCCATGCTGCTCACTGAATCCTGAGTGTGGAGGCATAAGGGGATGAAAGATAAACAGAGAATTGATTGTTAAAGTCATGTGCTTCCAGATAGCACATTGATTTATACGGATTCACTGAACCAGGACTAATGAACCGATATAGACAACTCGATTGTGGCCTATTTTTTTGTCTCTTGGAATGAGCTGCCAAATCAAAATGCCAAATGAATACTAGACAAGTGTAAAATAATATGGTGATAATAATAATTTGATTCACTGATCCATGCTCACATTCTTCAAGCTGCATATATATATAAATACACCCCACTGCTATGAATGTGAGTGAGAAAGTAACAATGATTTCCAAGGATATATAAGAAATAAACATTTTATAGTATTTTAGTTAGGAAGAGAAATGTGTGGAATTACAAAAAAAACATATTTATACCTGTATTTAAGTTTCACACATTTAAAAGCCTTAGTAGCACTGTTGCTTCACACCCCGAGCACTGGAGGTATACTGTAAATCTTGACTGTGTGAAATCTTCGATGTGTGAACATTGAGTTTGCATGTTCTTCCCATGCTTGTTGGGTTCTCCAGGTACTCCAGCTTCCTTCCAAACTACACAGACATGTGGTCTAAGTTGATTGGTGTGTACAAGTGTGTGTATGTGCTTTTGTCATGCAAAGTGTTCTCACCCCATCTAGGGTATAACCCAACTTGTGCCCTAATTTCCCTGGGGGATTACATAAGGGGTATATATAACAGATGAATGGAAAAAGGCTTAGAGACAAATGTGTAATAATAGATCAGTGGTTCTTAAACTTTTTTGACTAAAATACTTTTTTATATGCCAAGTACCCCAAACTAGTAATTATTAAAATAATTAAAGTCATTATTATTTATATATTATAAAATATACTCCATCCTGTAAAGCATTTTTTAAACTCACCCTGTGCAATTGTCTGTAATCTTTGTATTTGTGCTTGCTGAAATTCTCCAAGTTAGAGGCAGTCATTGTGGAGGATGTTGTGAATTCCATGCCAATGTCAGCAGGCAAGGATGACACTTTGTGCTCAGTATTAAGTTCTCTATATATGCCATAACCACCATTATAAACACATTTGGCTTTGGCTTGATGGTACTTATCCTGCAGACTGGACTCAGGACTGGTGTTGTTACCTTCAGTGAGGACCTGGCTGTTTTTTCTATTATAGTGTTTTAGTGATGTGGTGCTAAAACTTTCAGGAGTAGAGTGCTGTTTCTCTCGACTGCGCTGTGGCTGATGTTGTGGTGCACTTTCAGTTTCACACCTATGACCATGATTTCTTCCTTTTCCATGGTTGGGTGTTCTAGGCTGGATGCTGTGCTGTCTGGATGATTTCTGAAAATGTACCGGTTCGTGGATGGATTCTTTAGCAGGCTGTCTTTGGTCTTTATGGGGCAACTTGCGAAATGTTGGTGTAGTGTGGGGATTGATCCTGAATGAGCTGAGCCTTGAGGGGCTGATAACCTGCCTGGTAATCTCATCCAGAAAGGCAGAGAATTCAAGCTTCTCTTTTACAAAGTTATCCCTCAGTAGCTCCACAGATCTCTGCTTATGAGAACCAGTATTTTGTCCCTTGGTGGACAATGCTTCCATGGACTTAGCTTTGCGGAAGTTTCCATGCTTCTGTGCTTCATCTTTGTTTTTAAGAATTCCCTTACTTGGCAGTTGAATAGATGAGGTAGCCCTCTTAGGTCTTGGCATATTTACTGTTGCAGCAGACTTATTGTTGACAGCAAAGTTTTGTCCCAGGCTGGTGGTCTTGTAAAGTTTTTGTAGTCTTCGATGTGGCCTAGGGTTGCACTCTCGACCCATACCCTGCAGAAGCCCCTCAACACTTTTGCTCTGGCATCTGTGTAGGGATGATTTCCTGAGACCTAGCTCTAACACCTGTAATTGCTCTTGAGAATGACCAAATTGTTGTTGTTTTTGTTTATAGTGGTGGACAGAAAGTGCTGAGTGTGTCAAATCAAAGTTCACAATCCCCGATGCCTCGTCTTGAAAAATATTGGCTTCTGGAAGATCGGAACAGGACACAGAATGCTGGGGTTTGTTTAGCAGGAAATGCCACTCATTGTCCCAGCTGCACTCAGAAAGCAAAGATGGAGAGGAAGAGGAAGAAGAGGATAAGTGGCTGTATATCGATGACCTAAAAAGGGTATTATGTTGTCCTTTGTGGGTTTCAGTTCCCCCAACGTTTTGAGGATGATTCAGATGGTTTTGGATGTCATACTTATGGACATCATTATTGTTCCTATAGAAATTATTGAGACAGGAATTATCTTCAATAAGCTGCACCAATTTACATCAAATGTATAAAACTGGAATATTTCAGGATTCACACTTAAATTTAGTTTCAGTAAATAAAAAAATAATAATAATTTAATGTACATACCCAGTTGATCTTCTGGAGTTATGTTGGTTGGGGTGGTGAAGTGGTTCATCCTCTTTAGGAAAAAGATGTTGATGTTTCTGGAGTTTACGTTCATCGTTGGATGATTTACGCATTAGTATGCTATTCCACACTGTTGCTATTCATATAAATCTAATAACAGTCTAAAAGTTTTCTCCCACTATAAAGGCTTATAACAGTATCCACTGGCGCATCCTAAACAGTCTAAGTCAATGTTGAATCTCATATGCCAAGTAACCCTCTAGCACTCGGTTGCAATGAAACTGTGATGACATTACGCTACATTGAACGTAATGACTTGTGTAAGGCATTACACAAGCGACTTTGTTGACAGGCACAAAATTGGGGAACAAAATTGATCAGGCTTTCGTGCAAAATAAAAAGTTTGATAGTCTTAAATGACTTCCCTGTTGTATAAGCATGAGAAATAGTGAAGGATTTATGTGTATATTTTGTGCTGTATTCATAATATATCTCTTTATAATATTTAAAGCTTGTGTAATGTGCAATAGGTTAAACATTAAATGAACAAAACATTCTCTCTCTCTTTCTCTCTCAGCAGGAGTTTAAAATAATCCATATGATTCATACAGCTCCATCAGATTCAGACCTTCAGGCAGTTCCCTACTGCATAATGGAAGAATCCAACATTATGATAGAAATCTCTTATCATCAATGTTTTGTGTAGCGAGACATATCTTTTTGTTATTATAATACAACCAATTGCTTACATAGTGCTGACAATATTCATATATACTGCACATGTTTATAAGCAGAGGTGTCGATAGGTCCGATAATTCGGGACTTTAGCTCAGCTAAGCTTAAGCTTAGCCCAAGCATTTTAGCCATGAGGTGGATATTTGTTTTTAATAAAGCAACAGACAGAGTTACAGAGTGGAACTTTACTTGCACTCAGTGTCCGATGGAGCGGTGGATTTAAGCGCCGCTTTATTGGCTAAAAAATCAAGGTAAAGTGACTGGCAAGTGAGTTGTTATTGTTCTGTTGCTCCCTTAGTTCACATCAATTGAGTTATAAATCACTGCAAATAATATTTCATACATAACTGATAGTGTCAGTTTTTTGTGTGTTCATATACATGTATGTGTGTACATAACTCTTTCTAATTCACTTTTCTATTATTTCTATTTAACCAGTCACAGATCCCAGAACCATACTTTCACAACTTGATTCCTGCAGTATGCCTGTTCCATCAGGAAAAAAAAAAGTCAATTGTGATGTCCAGGTCAGTGTTTTTCCTAATTAGTTTCACTAACGTGTTTTTTTTCTAATTGAGAGTTCTACTGTTATTTTATTTCTATGGATTTACGTGATCTCCATTCATGATTTTTTTATGACCACATTTCTGCCACAAAGTTAAAGGTTGAGCACAGCCCTTACAGGTTTTAGTAATTGATAGGACAGTTCTTAACCCAATTTCATTCATTACCATTAATTACAAAATTGTTTTGGCAGCATGGTGCCTTAGAGGTTAGCACTGATGCCTTGCACTTCCAGGGTCCAGGTTCGAGTCACGGCAGGTTCGATTCCTTATACAGTAAAGGTATACAAAAAAAGAGAAAGATTAGCCATGCTCATATTGCAGTGATTAAACTATGAAACTGTGACATCTTGGTATAAGCAGGGATTGTGCAATCTCTCTCTCTCTCTCTCCATCTCTCGCTCTCTGTCTCTCTCTCCTCTGCGTGTGTGTGTGTGTGTGTGTGTGTGTGTGTGTGTGTGTGTGTGTGTGTGCATGTATGTGAATGCTAACTAAAGTAACACTGTTCATACCTTTCTCCACCAAAAGGAGCAAAAAAGATTTATAAGGGATCCGAGACTGTGGTGAACTGCAAGAATTAATTTTAAGTATGAGTAATTGTGCATTGATCAAAACTGTGGTTTTCATACCAGTCCTCAGGGCCCCAGACAGACCACAGTTTTTCTTTATCCCAGTCCGGACCAGCTGAGGTCCTGATGACTGCTTTGAGAAGTGATGGTACTTACACTAGTCATTCACATGTAAAAACAAGACAGTATTCACTTACTTTCAGACAATACACATTTTTCTGCTTTGCACTGTCTCTTTGTATGCCTTGAAAGAGAAGGTGCAAATGGTCAGTAATTAAATACCTGAAGTGATTACCAGTCCCAGTGATTCATATGTTGATGAACAAACGAAGCTCCCAGGTTTCTGGCCTCTGCTGAACTGCTCTATAACACATTAAAAGCTCATTTAAATGTAAATATCTATAGATTTATATCTGCTTTTAAAAAGCACATGCTCATCTGTCTATCCTGAATTCTTAATAAATTATTTATTGTAAAGAATAATCTTGTCATAGTAGTATCCCCAATTATTATTTTCATTCAACACTATGCTTTTTGTGCCCTCTTGTGGGGAAAGAAATTAAGTAGTGTAAAATGAGCAAGGAAATTTCTGGAGGAAAAAAAAAAAACAGTTTACAGGAAGTTTATTGTTCATGTCAGATCATTACACCATTACAGCTAAAGTGTTGGTAACATACCATGTGATGATTTACACCTAATAAAAAGAATCATTGTTACACTGCTATGATATATCTGACTTATTTTATCAAATAATTTAACCCATGAGATTTTTTTTGTATACATGAAATATCTTTCAGCAATTTTTCTTCCTCAAATATTCTAAGGATCTAAAAAATGTTTTCAAAACTTTAAAAGTATTCCAGTTTTTTTATTTTAATAATCTATTTGCCTATATTTGGGTCAAGTTTTGCAAACTGTTTTAATTAAAGAAATACTTAAAATTATTATACACACACTATCAGTCATGGTCTTTCATGAATTTTATTTCTTTCTACATTGGAAATCAATGCTGAAGGCAGCCAAAATATACAATAATCTCCACTGAACAGTTAATATTGAGATGTATCTTCTACTTATGCTCTGTAAAACTTTTATAACGACTCTGATCTGAGGCGCTTTTTGTTAATTGTTACTTTGGCTGGTAATTTTAAATGTACTTCTTGTAGCAGAGGTAAGTTTTGGTTTTGCTTTCCTGGGAAGGTCTTCATGAGAGCCAGTTTCATCATGGTGCTTGATGGGTTTTGCCAATGCACATGATAATACTGTTCTTCCAAAAACTATTCCAAAACCGACTGGCTGTTATTGTTGTTGTTGTTATTATTATTACTTAATTGCCTACTGCCATATGTGTTACATTATAGTCTTAAAAGAAAATCCAGTATTGTTCTAGAATGTTAAAAAAAAAAAAAATCCAAACTTGTGTCCAAAATTTTGACTGGTACTGTATATTGTAATTATTTGAGGTAAAATATAATCTGAATTACTTTTTAAGTTGACCAGAAGTAGACAGAAATGAATTAAAGCACATTGGCACATTATTGTAAGAAGTTAAACGAGAAAGACTTGCCTGCAGGTTTTGCGACCCTAGGGGGTGGGGGTTGATCTTTTTAGGAGTAGCTTCTCCTGTTTCAGACTTTGAAAACTGAGATTCCACCCTTGTGTTGATTCATATGTGGACTAGACTAAGTGCTATTTATTTGTTTTTAACTGTTTTATTTCTCTATTTTATTGTTCTGCCCAATGTTCTATTTTGATATGTAAGCATTTAATTTGGTAGTTTAGTTACTGTTGCTGTTTAACTGTAATTGATAACTTAAATCTGGTGAGAAATGCAGATGAGGACTTTTGAGTCAAAGGAACTGCATTTCTGATCTGGCTGGATCTGTGTTGTTTAGTGTATGAAAGTGACTCTTTGAATCTACTCAGTTGATTTTTAATCCTTTGAATATTCGATGTATATGACACCCACCCCCAACGGGGTAAATACTGCTGCTGTGCGTGTTGTACGTGACCAAAACAAAGACCCGTGACCAAAACCACGTAGGCATACAGATATGTTGTGTATTTATAGTAACATTGCTTAACATGAATACCAGTTTTATTATTTATTATCTTGTCCACGTCATAACTACTGGCGTAATGGCATGTGTTTGCTTTTATTTCTGCTACCTCTTAATGTTTTAGGATTTACTCATACAATGACTTAAGAATTACAATACAATATAAAAACGTTAGGTTATGTGTGTGTGTGTGTGTAAAACTACTATATTTTACTGAGAAATTGTTTACTCGGTGGGGATTTTTCCAGAACATTCTGCTACATTCTGGACTAAACCAGAACGTTGTTTTCGTTTAAATGGCCAGGGCATGCGCACTGATGCACTGCGGTAAAAACAGCAAAGTAGACCCAGCCACAGAAACCGGTTTAAACCGGACTGAGCGAGGTCGCTTTACCTCTAAACATATTCATCCGCGCTGCGCCTGTGATGTCATTGTTTGGAAAGTCACTGGAGTCAGTATTAGTCATCAGTTTGTGTACTTTCCAAAAAAAAAACCTCACTATTTCTTTATAAAAACGAATTTGAGAAGGATGTTTTTCTTTCCTATAATACTGGAGACAAAAAGAATTTGATCAGCTTGTATAAGTGAACGTAAAGTGAAACATCACTTGACAGTCCCAAACAAGTTGTTACAAGAGTTTAGCTAGCCGTTAGTTGCTAGCAAGAATTTAGCTCCAGTTTAGGGTAAATTTATTTACTAATTTTGCCAGTCATCACATTTAAAGCCAGAACTCCTGATCCCTGTTTTGTGATCGCATCAGTGTCGGGAAAGCCATGCCACATTAAACCGAGACTGGCTCGCGAGTCAGTAAGGGGTTGTAGACCTCAAAGAACCCAAGAGAGAGACTAGAGAAGACTGGAGGAAAAATAAAGAGCCGGAGGAACAAAGGTAGCTCAGAAGCCCTCCTGTTGAGGATGACGAGGAGGGGAAGGATATTTCTATATAGGATATATAGTATATCTTCGTACTGTGTGGTACATCAAGCCCTCAAAGCGACCCACTGTGAAGCACCAGAGACCTCAGGAAGAGAAAAAGTTGTTCTCAGCCTTAGATGAGTGGTATAAGAAAGGTGGGCAGAAACAAATCAGCACAAAGTTCAGGAAGGGGTCGTGTGACATTTGCGGCGCTATGACAGACAAGAAGAAGGACTGTCTAGAGCGACCCAGGTTGGATCAAATTAATACTGGATAAGTACAAGGAGCACTGTCTGGATTACGATGGGAGGGGATGTAAGGGCTACAGAGGCGTACGGGAGGCATACGAGAAGGGGACGTATGTCGACCTGCAGGCTGATCTCACCAAGCTGGAGCTGCTACGTCAGTCCTTCAAGGTCAAGAAGGAAGGTTTCGAGTAAAAACAGAAAGTGTGGAGGTCGGGAGTGTCTTGAGGTTCTTCCGCTCAATCAGACAGAGGATTACGTGGAGAACTCTCGACATGGAGCCGCCATTAAAGGCCAATAGAAACCCATATCTCACTCCAAGAACTAAAAGTATGTCCTGTACCAATACAGCAAATGACATTTAAACAATCTTCAGCATTTCAGTGCATTATAGCTTCTTTACACAGATTTGAATACTTAAATGTTCATGCTTGAAATTAAATTACCTGAAAAAAAATCAGACAATAAACATTACTGCTATCTAGTTGTATCAGTTAAAATAATTGTAAATCTTCTGACCATGAATGGAGTGAAAGAAAGTGGACAAAGTGGTGAAAATATCTCTTTACTAGTGAGAAAACATGAGATAACATAAAACACTAAATATGAAACATCTAAGCTTATCCACTATTAGCACTTATGAAAGTATAAACCTCCAAAGCAGGACACTATTGATCTCGAATCATTTTATTATGCTACTTAATTTTGTTCAAACAACGCAGTTACTGTGATTATCTGCTTATTTTACAACGTAAAAATCGTAAGATCTGCTCCAAATGTTACGTAACTGGCGTCTGTGGATCTACTTTTTTTTATGTGACGCGGAAGGGTCTTTGTGACGAAGCGAATCACTTCAGCAAATAAAGGAGGGAGACAGGCGCTGCGTGTCACTCTCGGGCGGCGCGGCTGTGGCGTAATGTAGCGTTGGTTTGCTGAAGGGAGTCGCGATGGTCTGATTGGGTTCCTTTGTGTTCGTGCTTGATTTTAAAGACGCGTTCCTCAGCTGTAGTTTCTTGTTTTTAAGGGCTTCAGTTTTATTTATTTATTTTTTTACATAGAATTGTAGCAGACGTATTGTCTAAGTAGTCTCTGATTTGCTGAAACGGTGATTTTTTCTAAACAGTGTTTGACCTAGTCGTGTGTAGTTTAAATAAGACTGGTTAAATGTGCCGTTTTCATATCTTATTATTCAACTGTATTATGGTAATTTCAGTTTTTTAACGTTAACGTAACGTAAACGTTTATTAATTTGTTGGACGCGCAAACAGCGCAGTTTCTTCTTGTATTGAACAACGTTTTATTTTTAAGTATCACGTTATTATAATGGATAAGAGTGTTGTGTTTTTGATACTTTTATACAGATCTAGTTGTTTAGGACATTATGGTCTGACAGCCATTACATGAGGTTAGCGATCAAGAGGAAAATTCCAGGCCAAATTGCGCAGCCAGATATTTTATGGTGCATACAAAATGGCGCCGCTGTTTAACAAGATGGCCGCTTTAGATGAGAGCCGTATAGGGATTTATTTTTTCATTAGTCATTTTTATTTCTCGATTGATTTCTTTTAGGATCAATTTTCAAGTCTTATATTTCATAGCATTTATATTTTTTTATTTAAGGTAGATAAATTCAGTTTTGTTACAGTTAAGCGTTAAGTGCAACTCTGCTTTAAAAGCACTACTATCTTGGCAAATTAACGTTTTTCTTTGGTTTTAAGTTATAGTTTGAGATTTAAAAAAATAAAAATAATAAGTTTGCCAGAAAATGGACAGTTGTGCGAATATTTTTTTCTTCAAGCCTTTTTCCCCCTTTTTTTTTGCGTTCTTGGAAGATTGGACTGAGTTTATACAAAGGACTTAGTAAATTAGTTGTAACCATGGAAAGAAGATCTCGAGGGAGGAGTGAGGACCAGAGGAGAGCCAGGACAGGATCAGGAGAGCTCAGGCCAGGTTGGAGAAGAGGCAGCGGGGAGAAGGCGGTGTTCCAGAGAGGAAAAGAGGTCGACAGAGTAGCAACATCACAAGTGTCCACAAGAGGGAGCACAGACCAGCCGTAGACCAGCTGAAGCCAAAGACGACAGATACAGTGCAGAGGGAGGGAAAGGGAGACGTGCAGGGCCTCTACTAGCATCTCAAAGTCATTAGAAAAGGCAGTTTGGTTTGTATAACGGGTATAGGTACATCTGTACAATTTCAAGAAAAAAAAAAGGTATTTTCCCTTCTCAGGTTTTTGTAGAACGCATTTGCTCGCGAAGCTCTGTTCTTTCTTTTCAGACGTGGTGTATGAGTGCGTCATTCGCCATCAATGTGTGAGCCGTCCTGTTGTTCAAGTCGAGTTTCTGCCGAGATGAGTGCCTGTAATCAACGATGCACCCACGCTCCGTTCAGATGTAGCCTCCTGGGAGGAAAGGCGTGTCTCTCTCTCTGTCCGACTTGTAATCCAGTAGGTCTGTCTCAAGGCGTGAGCAACGTGAATGGTTGTATGGAGTCGAAGTTCTTCTGCGTCACTACACCGCTACATCATCTTCCGCTGCTCCTGTCACACCCCATGTTCTTCGTGTATTCACGGTTGAGGCCATTTTATCGATTGCTGGTAATCCTGATCTCCATACGTATATGCATGGTTTATAAAAATAAAATAAAAAAACTTAAACGCGCGCTTAATTAAAAGGGAGTAACTATTCCCTTGTAAACTATTGTAGACTTTGCAAATGCAGTCTATAAATCCTATTATACTATACCAATATATAGGGTCTTTGGTCTCTTGGGGGGAGGAGGGGGAAGGGCAACTGCGTTTGAGTTTTTTCTTTCACAGGCTCAGTCTCTTAAAGCAATAGCACCAAAGGCATCCTTTGCTGTAGCCCCATCCAGAGGTTTAAGTTTGTATTCATCGAAGTAATGATGTAAGGACCCAAGTGAGTCCTCTGCTTTGGTTGGATTTACAAAGGTACAATGTTGATTTGTGTATTTTCCTACATTGCTTATGTTATAAAATATCACTGTACTTTGTACACATTTTTTTGTATGTTTTTGGGCTATAATTTGTGTGTGGGGAGGGGGTGGGCGTTAACCGAACTCTCTTCCGAGCCTTTGCAGCTTTTCGGCGTGGCTTAGTTAGAGAACTGTGAGTAATGTTGTATCGGGATGGAACCTGCAGTCTGTGGATGTGATCAAGGCAGCTAGACCAAGGCATGGGACGAAGGAAGGAGTCCAAAGGTGTCAAATACAGACGTTGTATCGTAAGATGGCACATTATCAGGATTGTGTTGAATGTGTACCCATTGAGTTGATGGATATTAAGTCGTGGGGGTAATGGGGGCCGGGGACTGCTTAATTGTCACTTTTGCAGATTTAGAGACCCAACCCCTTAAAAACCGGTGGTTCATCTGCTAGCTATTCCCCCCTACGTAAGGAGCAAAGCTGCTGAAGACAGGCTCAGCACGGTTTTTACCTGGTCAAACGGCAAGTAATCGGTATTTCTATAAATAAAATTTATTTTAAGTTTATTTTACTTTAGTGAGCTGTTGGTTGTTTTTGTATTTGTTTGGGGTGTTTAAATGGGTGGGGTTGGCTTGTAGGCTTTTCTCCCCCCTTTTTTCAGTGTTCCGTGTCCAAGTGCTTTCATGCTCAAGATCTCCTGAAGATCTCACTCTAACACATTGTGTATCAAGGTTTGCTTTTGTATTTGTCAGCCTCTATTGGCCTTGCTAAGTCTCATATACCTTAACATTTCATTGTACTTAGTAATTGTCACTTTGTCTGAATGCTTGAATTTTGTAATTACACATTCTTGGTTAATAAATTCATAGCATTGTGATTGAAACACTAGTATGCATTTTTCTTGGTGTTTTTTTGGGGGGGGCTTGTCTTGGGTATTTCTTGTGCTTTTTCAGGTGTGAATGTTGAGCTTGGCGCTTTAAAGCACAGGGTGATCCCAGGGCTTGATGGCAACTCTTTTCAAGGTGGAAAGGAAGGCAGCAAAAGTCCAGTCCTACTGCTTTATGGGAAGCCCATGCGAAAAGGCAAAAGTGTCCAAATTTCAGTGTATTTAACTTGGCTTAATGTTAAATTGCTTGAATTGAATCTGTATTTTAGTGCAAGTATTATGCCCTAGTTTCCTTTGAAAGGAGTAGGCACAATTCTGATTAAGCTTTACAAGCATTTAAAAACATTTTGGATGCTATGTGAGGGATGGGCATGGGGTCTCTTTTTGCCTTTTGGTCTTTCAGAATCGTAAAGCCCTTGAAGAATGCCATCTATCCAGGAA
Organism: Leiocassis micropogon; assembly: GCA_028565275.1. NCBI lineage: Eukaryota > Metazoa > Chordata > Actinopteri > Siluriformes > Bagridae > Leiocassis > Leiocassis micropogon. The sequence continues at coordinate 13,917,009 of JAOVVA010000037.1, read as the reverse complement.
ATAGCTTGTCCAGGAGTCATCTTCTCCCTTGAGTTCCAACAGGCAGGACGACTGTAATTTGAGGCAAAACTTTAAGATGCTTGGCCATTACATCTGTGCAACTGTACAGGTGTTGATCTGTTTTTAAAGAAGAAAAAATGCTTTGCAAATGTAGAGCAAATAATTCTCAGCTGTCGTGCAACTGCACTGCAGACTTTAAATTTATAGTGGCTGAGTTAAGCTGTGCAACTGTTCAGCTAAAATTGGTCATGAAGTTTTGCTTAGTGTTCAAATATACAAGTGTGGGCTGGGGAGGGGACTCTGCTTCTGTTTCTTCTGCAGAAATCACACCAGTTGTCCAAAGCAAGCTAGATGTGGGGTCATGTGGAGCATGTAGAAACCAGGTGTATGCTAATTTAAACTTTTCTTAAAACGGCTAACCTGAATAACAATTACAAGCTTAAGTATATTAATTTTTTAAGCCGTTTATGGCAACCTTGATTGCTTGGCCCCCCTTTTTTTTTTTTTTTTTTTTGTAGTTTTGTATTGCAGTCAGTGTGGTGGAAGTGTGTGTAGAAGCTTCTTTGTTCCAGATCACTCGTCTGTCGACTCGATTCATAACTGCATCTGAATGCCGAGCTGTCTGTGGTCAAAGAGTGTCCTCGCTGAATGGCGTTCCCACCTCCTGTCTGCTTAAGAACTTGGTTCAACCCTCTGACGGCCTTCCTCCATGTTCTCTGCGTGCTGTGTGTTAGTGTGTGCGCGTCTTCCTCTTCTGTTTCCCCTCCATTCTCTCAGGTTAATTTTGCTTAGGGGCAAAATTTTGTCTTGAGTGTGCTGCCTTGGACAGCCCTAACTTTGATGGAGCACTGGGATATCCAGTCACTCTCTGATCAACCTGAGGCTTGTCTTGCTGCTATTTGAGCATCACTCTGCTGCTACCTGATAATGGAGTTAAGTAAACTTGGTTCTCAATTTATGGGTATGTGTAGCCTTGAATCTTAATTGCATGCACACCAGCTTTGCACTACATAAACATCACATATCAAATTGACCATTGTGAAGGGGGATTCATGTGAAAGTGTAGCTGTTGGGGTGATTGGGAGGGTGGAGGGGTGGGGCAACACTTCTCTTTTCCCTTTTTTTGCAGATGCTATCTTGCCGCAACTAATTTTGCAACTGTCCGGTAACCTAGAGTGGATGGATGTGTTGAATGGAAACATTCCTACAATCTGGAGTCGTTCCAGCTGTCTGCAGCAGTTTACAACACAATTTTGTAAATTTTGAATTATTAGATGGGTGGATTAAAAATAATTTGGGGGCGGGGGGGGCACATAATCTCTACTGTCTTTTTTCCTTTTATTGCAGCTCTTTATGGCGATTTGGAAGTTTGTAAGGCTTCGCAGAAGAGATCGATAAGTTTAATTCAACTATTAAGATTGATTCCTTTTGAAAAAAAAATCAAAAGAAATTGGGGGCTTGTTTGGGAAGGGACAACCTGCAACATCTGTCTAGTTACAGAAAAGGCAGTCAAGTACCAAGTTTGGGTCACATCATACTGTATCAGCCGTATGTAACTCGCCGAGCATCAGGACCCTGGAGGATTGAATGGTGGTAATCACTAAATTCAATATCGCATAAGGGGGATTGGGGGGGATATAAACATTGTGTGTGTTTTATTTTGTCATTTCAGGTGTTGACATTGGGAATGAACATGGTGATTGCCTTAAATGATCATCAGCCCAAAAAGTTTGATCCAGTTTGCTGTCTATGAAGTGACTATTTTATTTAGAGAACATGACCAAGCAATTTCTCTTCATTGATATAAATGTTAAGGGATTGTGTGGGGATGGGGAAACCTTCCGTCTTGTGTGTAGTTTCAGGCAAAAAGAAAAGCCAGTAAGGAAAGGCCGGAATATCATAGAGCAGCAGTTGCGAGGTTTTTCTTTTCCTGAGGGAATAATCTTGTTCCTTCAGGTTTTGCTTTTTAGCCTCAAAAGAAAAAAAGCAAAAGACTCCGGTGATGGCACTCCCGGGTTATCTGGGACGGGGTTCAATTCCCTGCGGTGTCTTTGCTTTTCAAACTGCTGTTCTGTTGATCTTACTGTCTTGGCTTGCCAAAATAAATGGGAACGAGTAATGGCACAGATTATAAACTTGCTTGATCATACAACGGAGTGGTTGTTTCTTGCATTGTCTACATGTTTGCTTGGATTCTAAGACTATATAGTCTTGTACTATACAAATTAGTTGAATATTGTCCAGGTGTGAAAGCCATACATGCAACTGTTTGCGCTGTTGGTTCCTCTTTGCTAAGATAATGTTCGTAATATCAGTGACCGTGAACACCTTGATTCATTTTTCATGATCAGTGTATGAACCACAAATACTGCAATGTATTTGTGTCATATTACCTGTGTACAGTGGTTAAGGCATTTTTACCTTTTTTAGACAAGGTTCACTTGTCAGCTGTCGTATAACTAGAATATTGATCATTATAT
>JAOVVA010000037.1:13896951-13910446 GCA_028565275.1 Leiocassis micropogon | reverse complement strand
GAGGAACGTTGTTTCGTTTCACTGTGTACTAACTGTATATGGTTGAAGTGACAATAAAGCCTACTTGAACTTGAACAGAGAAAGGGCTTTAATTTGCTTGGGAGCATAAAGATTAGACTTTATGGAGCAATGGAAAAAGGGTCAGAAGAAAGCACATGAAGCGATGCTCCCATCATTCATAGTGGCCAGTGTACATGCCTCATTGTCTGTTCCTCTATACATTTTATCCTGTAGGGTCACAGAGGGCCTGGAGCCTATCCCAGGAGATTTAGGGCATGAGGTGGTACACCCTGGACAGGGTGCCAATTCATTGCAGGGTACATGCACTCATTCACCCATTATGGGCAATTTGGGAACACCAAATACCTTAATCTGCATGGGGGGGGGGGACCCACCAAGCACTCCATGCACAATGACCCAAGGCAGGAATCAAACCCTGTGAACCTGGAGGTACAAAGCAACAGCGCTAACCACTAAGTCACTTTGCTGTCAGGTATCACATTTATGAATATTTTTTTTAATTCCTGAAAACAGAAGTATATTTCAGGGCTCAAATTGTAGTTCTGTGAGCAGCAGGAATTATTTTCACACATGAACTGCTCACCATATTGTTCAATGCTAATCGAATTTAAAAAAAATTCTAGACCAGGCAGTGTATTTTCTCATTTCCCCGCTCGTTACCCTGGTATTGGTAAGTGCCTCCCCCTGGCGGTGATTAGGATTTCCTAGCTCCGGTGTTAGACCGGTTACTAGCACGGCTCTTCTTAGTGTTTAATGCCCCTCAAACGATTGAAGGATGTGGTCTTTCTTTGCGAGGGATCCCGTTAAAGATTTCAACTATGAAATTGTACCAGACAGTCCAGATAAAACAGGTATATGGACGCTTCATCGTGGGAAACGCAAGGTGAGACACCAGAGAGTGTTATTAAAAATCGCTGTGTTGTCCGCGAATAATTACAGGCCGCGACTGCATCCTCGGTCTGGAGTTATGGAGCTAACCCGTTAGCATTCACATGAGCCCCCGCGATACATTACACATTAATATCAGGGAGTTGAACGACTTGATAATTTGTTCTTGTTTGTCTGTTTTTCATGTGTGTGTCGTCGATATGGTTTATCGTTTTTATATGAAAGCGTGTAATATGAAAATTATTTAACGTGAAACCGGTTTACAAATACTGATAAACAGCCACGTAGCTAGCTGAGAAAGCTAGCATCTTCGCCACGTCAGTCGGTCCACTGTGGCACCGAGCTAGCTGTTAGCTCGATTAGCTGGCTAGCATTAGTGGTGATGCTGTGCATTTTATCCCAAAGGGAAAATGACATTTAATGCATCTGAATTTTTTTAATAGTAAACATGATATTTTTTCGTTTTTTATCAGAATGTCTTGCAAAAATTGGCAAAACAAAACGTAAAAACCTGAAACTGTGAACCCTGTTAGTCTCAATGCTAGGCTTTAAAAATACACAGCGCTCGTTATCCTTTATGCTAAAGGGATAAAAGTGAATTAAACAGGTTATTAAACCCTTTGCACGTTTTAGTTAAACGTTACAGAAACATTTGCGATTAGTGGTTGATTAGTACTGTGACCTATTAAATGAACAAGAATTGTATAATCTGTATTTATTACGTTTAATTTATTCATTCATCCTCACTAGCTGCTGGGTCTGCAGAATCACACCATGGCTGCACCATTAAACTTCTTAATTAAGGCATTTATTAAAGTTATCTTTGAGTGTCTGAAATGTTTCAGTCGCTCTAATGCAGCTGCTCACTTATTTAGTATTTTGTTAAGGACACGCCACTCTCATCCTAACCTTCTGAAATACTGAACTGTTATCGGAATATATTTGATGTGATCCACTTGCCAGTTGCATTCTGCCGATAGCTCTAACTCCACCATAGGCCGACAAAACACATACATCAATCAGCCACACAACCAACACCAAGACCTGTGAAATGAATAACATTGATTATCAATTATACACCAGTAAACTGGTGACAGGCTCATGGGCACTCAAGGCACATTTATGCCTGCGGGGATTCTGGTCCGATCACACAGAGAACCCAGTGTAACACAAAAACTTTCTATGCTCGTCATGATAGAATGGACTATCACCTAGAATAACAGTGGATGGGGGTTAGCAGGCTAAGAGTTCAAGGTTGTTGATCGGCCTGCAGATTTCCTAAATCTCAATCCGCCTGAGTGTCCATGGAGGCCCCATCAAGCAATCCGTAGCGTCCAAAGGATCCACCACTAATGTCCTGGTGCTGAACACCACTAGACATCCCCAGAGGTTTTGCATAGTCATCCACTGAGGAGCCAAATCTGTCCCAGTTGCACACGGGGAAACCACACCAAATTGTTCGTGTTTTATGTTTATGATAAAGTTAAGAGTGTTCTGTGTTGATTGCCTGTGAATAGAGACAATGACATCAATTACAGATTAGTTTTATTTATCGGCATATTTTATTCTCTGAAGTTGTCCTTATGGTTCAGTTTATTATTTTTTTTACTTTACTTTGCAGACGACTGGGGAGCCAGTGTCTGTGTTTTTGTACGAAGTGGCCCAGGGTACAGAGGAGCAGACGCAGCTGGCCAAAGCAGCATTCAAGCGCATGAAGACACTGCGGCATCCCAACATTCTGGCTTATGTCGATGGACTTGAGGTGAGGACTGATTGAGGTGGATTAGGTGAACGTACAGCGGTGCTGACTCATCCAATACAGTGGAAGGCTCACAACACAGTTTTTGTTCTTCCTGTAATATTGTGATTTGCTGTTAGAATTATGGATTTGATGGCATATGTCTGAAGAAGCAGTGAGGTGTGTTTTTACATTTATTTGTTTGAATTCAATTCAAGACTGACACTGATTCCTTTAGATTGAATTTCACGAATGAGCTTTCAAGATAGGGGTGCTATACTGTTTTAATTTAACACAATGTTTTTATAGAATAGTAAAAACTATTTTTGCAAAGGGCTAGTTTCAGAATTATTGAAACACAGACAATGAATAAGTGAAAACTCTCGTGGGAGTAAGATCACTGAGACTCTTCTGGTTATGTTGGGCAAAGTAACAGCCAGGAGTCTTTTCATGTAAAGTCATGTAAAGTAACAAGCAGTGTACTTTTGACAGGGATCCTGGACCACTCCTTTATGTACATTTCATACAATTTAATGTTCTTGGGTAGGTATAGGGTACAGCTGAGGAAGCTGAAATGGTCATTGTGAAACACACACATTTTATTAGATTTTTTGCAGTCTTTTTTGGGGTTACTGTGTTTTAGAATTTTTTTTTTTGTTTTTTAATCCAGCCTCTTTTTTTTTTCTTTTTTTTTTTTGATGTTGAGTTACAATTTAATGGCACTTTGAGGTGTTTTTGATAGCAGCTGCAAACTACAGAACTACAGGCTGAGAGATTGTTTGCGTTTACTGTAAATATATTCCTTAAGGGAATCAATGTTTTTCCTACATGTATTTTTTTTTAAGGAAAATACTTGTCCACAGATGTCTGCATGTCGAAATGCTGCAAATCTTTGCAATTATGTAGGGTTTTATGTGTAATATAAAACCCTACATAATAGACAAATAAGCAATATGCACAAGAGGGAGGACTGTTGTACTGAGCATCAAAGCAGTGCTGATATTTAATACAACAGCATGACCTCGAGTGTGATTTTGCTTTTATACAACAGTTCTACAAACAAATTATAATCTCTTGATATTAAATTTTGTTAATTTATTTAATCAGGTATTTGGTTCCACCAACATACAAAAAGTCAAGGACTTGACTGTTGCTAAACAACACAAACACCATATCTAAGAAATAAGCAGCGAAAATGGTCATGCTTAAGATGTTATTTCTGTCCTGTGTCTGATGGCAGACAGAGAAAAGCTTGTACTTGGTCACAGAGCCGGTGACTCCACTTGCAGCACATTTGAAAACTCAGGCAGAGAAGGGTGGCTCAGGAGAGCTGGAGATTTCTTGGGGCCTTCATCAGATAGTGGTAAGTAAATGGAGTATCTCACACACATGGGTGTACCTTTTCCTATATAATATTTTTTCTTTTCTTTATTATTTACCGACTCAATTCTTTGTGACCTTTTTTTCTCTTTTTCTAATTTCTCATTCCTCTGCAATCAGAAAGCACTGAGCTTCTTGGTGAACGACTGCCATCTTTTGCACAACAACCTTGGCATTTGGGCTGTGTTTGTGGACCGAGCTGGCGAATGGAAGCTAGGAGGGTTGGATCATGTAACCTCAGAACAAGGAGAACCTTCCTCGTTGCCCCCTGCCAAAATAGTGAACCCAGACCTGGAGAAGTATGACCCACCAGAAGGCTCCAGAGGCGGGGGAGATAAATGGTGAGTGAGATATTAAGAAGGAGAAACAAGCTCACTTTCATAGGAAAACACAGGACTAAACTCTGGGAAAACCCAGGGGTTTCATAGACGGATCCTTTTACTTTTCTAAAAGACTATCAAACAAGGGTGCAGTTCTGTTTCGCTCTTTAGTGTTTTAACATTATGTAACTTTTCCAACATGAGGAGAGGTACAGTACCAGTTAAAAGTTTGGTCACACTTTCTAATTAAATGTTTTTTGTTATTTATTTTCTACATTTTAGAACAATACTGGAGATTTCAAAACCTTGAAATAACACACATGGAATTAGGTAATGAAATAACAACAACAGTTAGTTATTTTAAGACACAAAGGTCAACTGCTCTGGAGTAGTTCTTACAAGAACAGTATTTTGTTATGTGCATATGTAAAACCCATCATGCATTGTAATGAAACTGTCTCACACGAAGACCAGGAAGACAGGAAAAGCAAGACCAAAACTTAGCTCTGCTGCAGAGAAGTTCATTTATGGTTACCAGCCTCAAAAATCACCAATTAACAAACAGCACCTCAGATTAGAGCCGTTATAAAGCTTTACAGAGCATAAGTAGCAGACACATCTCAGTATCAACTGTTCAAGGGAGATTTTGCATATTATGGATGCCTTCAGCATTGTTACAGTGTAGAAATAAAAAAAAAATAATCAGGAAAGACCATGGAATTAGGTGTGTCCAAATCTTGGTTCTGGACTGGTTCTGGTTCATTTTTCTTTTTGTGCCACAGAGAATAGTGTCTCCAGTAAATCACTCTTGATGGAAATGAACGTATCTTTAATTACGCGTGTCAACATCTGCCTACCTTTTTTTTATGTCTATGATTTTAGTTTGTATATTTTCTAAAGTGGTTAAGAACGTTAAAATGGATATACATAAACATAAGACCATTTATAAATAATGCAAGAAAATAAAACTGTATTTTCCATTCTTTGTGTTTACTCAGGTCAGGGGATGTGTGGAGACTGGGTTGTCTCATTTGGGAAGTTTTTAATGGACCTCTGCCTCGTGCCTCATCGCTGCGATCTCTTGGAAAGGTAATATCATTTGCTAAAGTCCCTAGAACAACCCTACACCAAATTTGTAGCCGAACAAAGAATGGCCAGAGACTATTTTGCTGCAGTGTATTTTTATATAGATGTTTTTAGGCATAAAAAATACTTTAGAAACCCTCATGGAAATCCAGTTCTTTAAACGCTTTATTGCCCTTTATCAATACTTCTCACTCGTGGCACTGTGACTTATATGTAGAATGACAAAAGTAATGCAGATTGTGAGACTGATCTAATTCAATACGTGGCTGAACATGCTACACAAGTTCTACACAGAACCCAATCCACTATTCATCTTTCCAGGAACTAACACCTAAATTGTCTTTCTTAGATTTTTTTTATCTTTTTTTTTTTTTTAAAAACCCAAAGTAATTTATCAGTGACGTGCTTGTTTTAATTTCTGTACCTTCACTGTGCAATTGATATAAATGTAATTGTTTAGATAAAGAAATTATGTGCAAGAAGAGCAAAAATTTTTTCACGTGTGCAAATTTTCTGTGCGTGATAGGTTCCAAAGCAGTTAGTGCCGCATTACTGTGAGCTGGTAGGCGCAAATCCAAAGGCTCGGCCCAACCCGGCCCGCTTCCTGCAGAACTGTCGCACTCCTGGGGGCTTTCTGAGCAACATCTTCGTGGAGAGTAACCTGTTTCTGGAGCAGATTCAGGTAGATTTTTACCGCTGTGTACTTGCCGCATCCTTCATAATGTCCTACAGATAGATTTATGTAAGCAAGCTAGCATTATGTACCTAAGGGTAAACCAAGGTGATGTTAATATACTGCTCTTTCTTCCATATATTAGTTTTTTTGTTGTGGATTGTGGATTTTAATGTTTATTTGAATCTCAAGTAAGATGTGTCTCTGTGTTTAGATTAAAGAACCCTCAGAGAAACAACAGTTTTTCCAGGACTTGAGTGACAATCTTGATTCTTTCCCTGAAGATTTCTGCAAGCATAAAGTCCTGCCTCAGCTCCTCACAGCCTTTGAGTTTGGCAATGCTGGTGCCGTTGTCTTAACACCACTTTTTAAGGTATTTCTAGATATGGGCTTTTGGTGGTGGTTAATTCTTAGATATATTTTGCATTTGTATTTTTATTCAGACAAAATCTTGTTTGTTGGAGAGGTATAATTTATTAATCAGTGTTGTAAACTTTTGCAACAGTTTAGCATTTTTTGATGGATAAAGATATCTGAATGATGTAGTGATGCTGAAAATTCTTGATTAATGGCTTGATACAGTAGTTAATTAAATTAATATACTATTGCACAGTTTTAATCAGAAAGTAAAAAGGTGTATATGGGGAAGGTAACACCCCCTGAAAACTGACACATTCAGCCCCTCTCTGATTATATCCCTACCCCAAATAGATTAGGGAAATATAATATGTTCCTCTATATAATATGATTCTATATTGGGTTTTCCTGTCAGTCTGATTTGTTTTTCTATCTGGGGGTGGAAAAAAGCCTTCCCCATAAAAGATATCATGACATGTACTGTAGTTAATAAGAATCCTACAATAGAATGACCCCAAGGCAGAATCTGACTTTACAACTCAGCTTCATCAGTTTTAATTCTGATGTTTGGCTCCAGGTGGGAAAGTATTTATCTGCAGAAGAATACCAGCAGAAGATCATCCCCGTCATAGTGAAGATGTTTTCCTCTACTGATCGGGCAATGAGGATACGACTTCTGCAGCAGGTCACGATTTGCGTGCAAACCTTTGAACTCTCCATACATCCATAAGTAAAAGTCCATTAACTAGTAATATTAATATTCTGTGTCGTTCTTCTTTTCTTGCTTTCTAACACAGATGGAGCAGTTTATTCAGTATTTAAATGAAGCAGCAGTCAATTCCCAAATCTTTCCTCACGTAGTTCACGGATTCACTGACACAAATCCAGCCATTAGAGAACAGACTGTTAAGGTAATGTTTCACCTGTTTGTCATCTTTTTTTTATGCCTTTTACCCACTTAGCAGTATTTTTAGTATTTTTATTTTATTTTTTTTAACATTTCTACTGTTTAATATTCCTTGCTAGAACATTAGTTCTATTAATTGTCAAGTAACATCAGGTGAACTTCAGGGAAATTATTGCTTTGTATTTTAGACTACAGGTCCTTTTATAAAGTATGTAATCTGATGTGAATGTCTTGTTTATTTTTGCCCTCTGCAGTCTATGCTTTTGTTGGCTCCCAAACTGAACGAGGCCAACTTGAACCAAGAGCTTTTGCGCCACTTCGCAAGACTGCAGGCAAAAGATGACCAGGGTCCCATCCGCTGCAACACGACCGTTTGTTTGGGCAAGATCGCCCCCTATCTCAATGCTGGGGTAATTTATTTTCTAAATTCTGCCCTACTTACCCACATCCCGCAGACTTCACCCAAACACCCCACACAGGCACTTTGACTTTGTACTGGTTTAATTATGACCATATATATTATTATTGTATTTTTTCAAACCTTCTTACTGCTTAACATTCATTGATGTGTAGTGTGCTGTCTGTTATAATGTTCATTTTTTATTACTTTTTAACACAATAATAAGCTAAATATATACTTCCTAAGGAGCCAAGCCATAAACCCTATAAGCAATTTAGATTAATATTCTTTATTTCTTTAGACACTTTTGTAGTGCCATCCAATGTAACTGAACATTTGATCGAACTTTAGCCTTCTCTACTCTTGTTTACTATTAGCAACTGCTGTGGGCTTTGAGGGCTTATCTTCTTTTCCATCACATAGCATTTTCCTTCCTCTTCATTTATAGTCTACTCTTGTGTGGACATATGTAAATAACTGACGGCTGTGTTCCATTATGTGCTCCATTATGTAAAAGTTGCCTGATTAGATCATACAATATTATTGTTTTCAATTTTCCACTCCTGATTATACATTCCAGGTAAATCATAATACATGTACAGATCTTTGAAGATAAAATAATTAGTTCATAGGCCGCAATCTTGGTCCAGGACTAATATATAAATGTCACAGACTGTGTTTTTCCTCTTTCCGATCTGGATCAGATGCGTCAGCGGGTGTTAACCTCAGCATTCTCCCGTGCCACAAAAGATCCATTCCCTGCATCACGTGCTGCAGGAGTACTTGGCTTTGCTGCCACTCATCACTATTACAGTGTGAGTGAATGTGCCATGCGTGTCCTGCCTACCCTCTGCCCGCTCACTGTGGACCCTGACAAGAATGTTCGAGACCAGGTAAATCACCTCCCATTGAGCCCAGCACTCGTATCACACTGGAATACAATATATATATGTATGTGTGTGTGTGTGTGTGTGTGTGTGTGTGTGTGTATATATTTATATATATGTGTGTGTGTGTGTGTGTGTGTGTGTGTGTATATATTTAAATATAAATAAATATATATAAAAATAAATACTTTATTGATACTGAAGGAAATGTACGAAATGGTTCTAAATTTTTTTCAATTATCCCTGTAGGCATTTAAAGCCATTAAGAGTTTCCTGAATAAGCTGGAGACTGTTTCTGAAGACCCATCAAAGCTGGCTGAAACAGGTATGACTTATCTAAACATCAATTCCAATATTGGCTATGACTTGGCTTTTTCCTTTTCATAACCACGCTGTTCTGTGTGCCTTCTGTTTTAGAGAAGGATGTGACTGCATCTGCACAAGCAGGTAGTTCAGCAGCAACCTGGGCCGGCTGGGCAGTAACAGGAGTCTCATCTCTCACGTCCAAACTCATCCGGAATGCTCCTCCGGGCACTGAGGGGGCAACAGCTGAAAACGCCCCTGCTGCTCAACCTGCAGGTGGTACCAGTGCCACAAATACAGCAGGTAAAGTACACTCGGTCAAAAATGAAAGTAAGTAGCTTGTGCACTTTGTGTTGCGAAGCATTTCTTCACTTATTTTTTTATATTTCATCAGGTTCCGAGACAAAAGCAGACACAACCAGTGCTCCCTCCTCCACTACCGTTACTGACCAAACAGAGCGCACACATCATACGGAACAGACAGAAGAGCCAGTTGGAGATCGGTGGGACGATGAAGATTGGGGAAGCCTTGAGGTGATTGATTCAGCAGTCTTCCTCACACAAGTTATTTATATAATATTCTTCAGTGATGGTTTACAGATAAGGGTCTTTGGTTATTAGAAACACCTGTACATTTGCTCATTCATGCAGAACTCATTTCGCGCATTCACCACAATGAACAGAAATAATGCACTCATATCTTCAACACTTGTTTATGTACCAGCCATTTCAAGCCAGTTAGTTAGAACTGATGAAGCTTTTCAGACGAGAGGTGAAACATCTTAGAAAATGTAAAGCATGTCCATATGGCACTGAACAGCAGGCTTTCGGGATAGCCATGAGCTCCAGTAAATGATCAAGGTGACAATTTTTTTTTTTAAATTTTGGATACAGTTTTTGTTCTGAGATTCTTTTCACTATACAAGACAAAAACAAATGACATGTCTGTGTGTGTGTGCACGTGTGAGAGCGCGCGCGCCTTAGTCTTTGTGTCTCTTTTAACCGCTTACTTGTTAACACCATGTTCCCACCAGCAGAACTGCTGCTTATTGAATGTTTTTGTTGTGCAAATCCAAGGAGATCTTTGAAAAAACACAAATCAGTCAACCATGCCACAGTAAAATTGAGATCATTGAGATCATTTTTTCCCCTGATTTTAATATTTGATGCAAGTGAACAGTAAATGAAGCTCCTGACCTTAATTGACTGAATGAAATATAGTTCAAAATCACAGATCTTTCTAATAAAGTAGACAGTGAATATATTAAAAATGTTATTTTAACAAAGTTTTATTGTGCTGTGTGCTTGTAGGACCCTGAGAAAGTGCAGACAGACCCAGATGACTGGAACTCTGATTGGTCCACTATGTCTTCAACACAGAAGAAGAGCAGTGTATGTGCATCCGGAATTTTGTTGTGTTGGAGTAATATCAGAAGTAAAGTAAACTTTGGAGTTTAAAAGGATGATCTTCAGTGTGCTTAACATATATAAAGGAAATGGCAAGAAATCATAAATTATCACTAAAAAGAAATCTGCTAATTCTTATATTGCTAACTTTATATTCATTTAGTTTCACTTTCAATTCATTTTGAGTGTTGAATGATATCATTTGCTAAGTAAGCATGGTTAAGGATCAGAGAACGTCTCATGTGAAAATCTATTTCACTTTCTGTTATGTCCCCATAATGTATCAAATGTTCTTGCATTTGTTACGACTTTGATGTGTGTTGTATTATGCATGCAGGGAGTTTAGGGTTATTTAAAAGTTGTGTGGTTTGTTGGTTTTACTGCAGGCGGGGCGGACTTCCTCTGTAACCATGAAAAAGCAGAGCTCTGATTGGAGCAGCTCTGGCTGGGACGCCGATGATAGCTGGTCCAACGAGAAGGATACAGACGGTCAGGGTCAGAGTTCACCAGCAGATGAGGGATGGGGCAATGACTGGGAAGACGATGGGGCACTAGCAGAGAGTTTTACCCCGACCCCACGGACCACTGCTGCAGCCTTTCTCCCTAAAAGTGCTAGTCCTAGCCCTGGACAGGAAGGTCCACGACTGGCTAGTGAATATAACTGGGATAGTTCAGGCGCAAAAGGGACAACATCTGACCTGTTCTCTGGCATGTCCCAGAGGGCCAGCACTGCTATGGTGAGATTATGAATGAAAGAAAGTAAGGAGAAAGCAAGATGCATTTATGGGAAACTAAATGTTTCCTGTAAGAGCCATGGCATGTTCTAAACGTGCACGTGTGTGTGTGTGTGTGTGTGTGTGTGTGTGTGTGTGTGTGTGTGTTTGGTTTGTTTTTAGAAGACTGATGAGGGTTGGGGAACAAATGCTGGAAATGATTGGGGAGCAGAGAACTGGGAGTCCTTGGATGGTGATCAAGGTTAGTTTAGCTATATCGCCTTTCCATCACCGTTCCTGCACATGGTTTGCATTTTACAAACATAGCTTTAATAGGAAACAAAGACATGATAAATCACAGCTGGACAGTGGTCTAAAAGTTTAAGATTAAGCTCATTAATACTTCTGTATTTCTCCAGTAAAAAAATTGCATGAGCTTCCATGATAGCAATAAAAACTAAAGTGTAAAATGTAACTGTTACCTATACCTGTTACCAATTGTTCTTCAAATACAATTCTGCTGCTAAGTCATGAATATAAAAGCTCAATAGTGTGAAATCTATCCAAGTGTCTGTTGTGGCACTTTGCAGAGAAATAGATTTTTAGGTGTCATGAAGTCTAATATTTTATTTATACCTATTTTACATTTCAATTTTAATTTAGTTGAAGGGAAATAATTTATCCTATGAGTAAATCAATGCAGAAACGTACTTATGTGCAAGCTGGTTCATGAACTGGAAATATTAATAAACTGATAAGTAGTGAGAGACTTATGTAGGTTTCAGGACAACTCTACAACATTACATTCAATATTTACACAAATCTTTTTCACAGAAATACATTGTAACTGTATAAACCTATGGTATTATGTGCCAATAGTTTTTGAAGACAAATGTTTACCTTATTCTTTTTTTTTTTTTAGGTCTCAGTAAAGCCGAATTAGCCAAGAAGAAGCGTGAGGAAAGAAGAAAAGAGTTGGAGGCAAAACGAGCAGAAAGAAAGGCTGCTAAAGGTCCCCTTAAACTGGGTGCACGCAAACTGGACTGAGAGAGAGCGAGAGAGAGAGAGAAAACGCTATACTGAACCAGAGTCATGTCTGAGGATAAGGGTGGACCATCAGCTGAACAGAGACGAAGGGGAATTTGGTCAATGCTTGTTCTTAAGGCAACATTCCATGAAGCATGTGAAATGCAAGTTAGAGGAATCAGAGCTGTCTCTTCATTGGCTGTTGGTTGGGGTGGGGTGAAAGAGTGACATCGTACTGTTTGCTCAGTAACATAGATATTTCTGAGTAATGGATCATCCACTTTAAATCAATGACTTTAATCTTATCGCCTGATATTAGAATAGAGGAATGGTTCTTTTTATACGGTATCAGTACATCACTTGTGCATGGACACCTTTTGTTGGTAAATGGCACTGGGAGTTAATCAATTTTTTTTTATATTAAAAAAAAAATATATATATATATGTTCTTCAACTTAGATAATGTAGTATGTGTGTATGTTGAATATACACTTCATACTGTTTCCTCATGCCCCTTAATGAACAGCAATGATCTTTGAACAAGACTGGAAGGCTGCTTTTGTGTGTGTAGCAATCACAACCCTGTCCTGCTCCCAGGTGGACTTGCATAATTCCAGTGCATGTGTGGACAATAATAAATGTTACAATACAAAATACCCATGACAGCTGCTGTGACGGGGCCGATGATGATGTGAGGAGGCTATTCACTGTTTTTATTGTGCCTTTTTTTCATTTCCTTTCAGGCTGGGCGGAGATGTCTTAAGATATCGAACAATGTTCCCCCCCCCCCCCCCCCAGTGTTTTATTTTATGAAATAATTTCAGTCTGAATGTTAGTTTTATGATCAGGTGCAATATCTGCAGAAGGACAAATCCTGTATTGTAGACACACATTACAACCTTAAGAAACGATATTAATAAAATCCTATGGGAGCCTGTCTCTTCACATGAACTTCTGCCACTTTTACTCTTGCTCAAATGTAGTGTGTTTTACTGCCAGGCATTCACTAAGCATCAACAAATCTGTTCTGTCAGCAGAGCTGGACATGAATGACGAATGACTTTTTGAAACTAAATATAGGAGGTTAGGGATAAGGACTGTAAGGGACAGAAATGTCAGTCTTAAAAAGAACATTGGTTCACATATGGGGTCCGCTCTTCGTACGTCGCTAACTCAGTTAGCTGGATTTGATTGTTGTGAATTTGTCCTGATCTTGGATTGTTTCGTTCTCCGATGCGCATCTTGCATTTGTTGTCATAGCAACATGTCCGTAAGCTTGAAACTGCTCGGAAGCAGGTTTATTTGTAAACTAGATTTAACCTGCGCTCCTGCCGGGTTATGATTGGTTGAAATGGCGAGGTCACATCTGATTGGTTAAAGAGCACGACT
>JAOVVA010000037.1:13858828-13896851 GCA_028565275.1 Leiocassis micropogon | reverse complement strand
TCTGAGAGAGCTCGGCCAATCAGCTCTCTCTAGACCTCCGGCTGCGAGAGGTTACAGCATCACCCAGGAATCGAACTTGCGATCTCCGACCACTCTGAGTGCTTTACCACTGCGCCACTCGGAGGCCAATTTATACTAATCTAGCGCTTTGGATGTCTTTTATTAAGCTGGGTAGAAACAGCTTTATGTACAACATGTTCAAAGCAGCATTTACAAAAATTGGAGTTGCTGCAAATTCATAAAAATAGATTCTAGCTCATATCCTAGCTGTGATTTCGTCCTCTCAGCTGTTACATTTTATACCACAACTTCTCTGCCAACATAATCTACGACCTGAACATCGTGTTCTCACATCCAAGAGTTCCCTATGTGTCTCAGAACAGATGTCTTCACATTAACATTCAGTGGTGACTACAATCAGTTTATTTCTATTCTATCTTAGGCTTTTTCCATCTACTGTACAATCCAACAGGCAAGTTTTAAAGCTTCTACAGTAAATGTGGCACAATTAATACACAATTAAAATGTGATTTTTCTAATGCAGGTGTCTCAAAAAAGTGGTTTTCTTATGACCGCACAGGTGTTTAGTCCCAGTCCTGTAAATCCTTATCACATTGTGTGTGTATGGCATTTTCACTATAAAACATAGCTATGGTTTTATTATTGATTTTTTTCTTTTACAGTGCAACTTTATTAATTGTTTAAGTGATCTCCATTCATAAATTTATTTTCAACCACATTTCTTCCACAAAGTTTTTCAGGATAGTTTTGATAATCTTTTAAAGGATTCCTAATCCAGTTCCAGTAATTTCAACTCTCCTTAGTTGTTTTCTTCGCTTGATGCAGCCCAATAATTTGACCCTTCTGTAATGATGATTATCCTATCCATAATAAAAGTTTTCTGCATAATAAAATCCCTATATACTTTTCTGCATAATAAAATTTGAGTCCAGCTGGGCTTAGACTGCTGGGTCTTAATTTAACACTGGGGAATTTGCTGTGCTAACTTACTTAATTTACTTTTCCTGCAAGGTGACTTTGACATTTAAGATGTTTTTATATCATGTTACTGGCATTGACATAATTTCCATTTCTCCTTCTGAGAACGTTTTTCTTGTTTACTCATTATATCAGCTTCAAAGTTAATGCAACACATTTGCATATCCTAAAAGTCACGAGTGCTGAGGTTAGATCACATTTACACACAGTTACTCATGGGAACAAGGGCCTTGACCACAACTTAACAAAGCATAGGAAGCAGAGTTCATGTTTAAACATGAATGAACAACATGGTTTAACACATATGAAACAAAATAACTAAGTCACGGCCACCACATGGTAAGTGTGTGCCCACTTGTGGCATATAGGGGATCCACAAAAACCAGGACTATAGCTATGTTAAAAAAAAACTACCTTACTCGCTATTTGGGAAACCAATATAGTTATCTGTCATATGTTATTTAAGATATTGTTGGAAGTCTTTAGGACATTTACATTAGGCGGTCCAGGTCCAGGGTACAGCGCATAATTAAAGACACTTATCACCCAAATCAGCCACAATCACATGTTTCAGTGGCTGCCATCTGGCAAGAGACTCCAGTCACTCAGGGCACGAACTGAAAGACTGAACAGAAGCGTTTTTCACCATGCTATAAGGGCATTAAATACACAACCATAGCAATAACTGATACAATTCTGCACTGCTGGAAGGTCACACAGTCACTTTACAACACCATGACAATAAAGCTTACAGTTTGTATATTTGCACATTCATTTTATATTACAGTCTGTATATTTCCACAAAATAACTTATATTCTCATCTACTAGTCTCGTTACACACATAAGTTGTACATATTTATTTGTACTAGAGTGTTTATCTATTATTAAAATGTTTTAATCTGCACAGTCTGGAGTTGTTGTAATTGCATTTCACTACTGCTGTACAACCATGTATGTGACAAATAACATTTGTTTCATTGTTTCAACAAATTCACTGTACATGAATCATAGTACAGTGCATCCGGAAAGTATTCACCATGCTTCACTTTTTCCACATTTTGCTATGTTAGCAGACTTATTTCAAAATGAATTAAATTCATAATTTTTCTCAAAATTCTACAAACAATACATCATAATGACAACGTGAAAGAAGTTTGTTTGAAAATTTTGTAAATTTATTTAAAAAATAAAAAAAAATCACAATCACAAGTATTCACAGCCTTTGCCATGACACTCAAAATTGAGCTCAGGTGCATCCTGTTTTCGCTGATCATCCTTGAGATGTTTCTCAGCTTGATTGGGGTCCATCTGTGGTAAATTCAGTTGATTGGACATACTTTTAGAAGACACACACCTGTCTATATAAGGTCCCACAGTTAACAGTGCATGTCAGAGCACAAACTTCAACCCTTTTCACATCAGTGCTGAACTGTACATGATTCATATATGAACACGATCATACTGTAACAGCCCACAAAGATTCTCTTTGCCCTCACACCTTAAACATGTCCATATGCTTTTTATTGACTGTCCCCATTTCTGTACACTAAAAAAAACAATGATATAATTATAGTTACCATAGCAGAAATACAGCCACTGGATTAAAAAAAAAAAAAAACTCTATAATTTCCTAATATGGTAACAAGTTGTGTTAGAAGCAATTAGTTGCAATAGAAACATGGTTGGCTGTTAGTTAAACAGCCTTTTCTTAAAAGTATATTGTTCTTGGCCTCCTGACAATATCCTGAATCAAATGTATATTTAATGTAAAATTAATTTGCACTATATACACACAAGGATAACTATAGAAGCATACTTGAGAAAATCCATTTGAAGTCCAATGAATTGTCTGTAGACCTCTCAGACAGGATTGTATCGAGGCACAGGTCTGGGGAAGGGTACAGAAAATTTTCTGGATTCCAGACAGAATTTACTTTCCAGATGCACTGCATCCTCAATCACATCTCCTGTTTGGTACATTCTGTGTACTTGGTGGAAGTTACACTATCCAATGGCTCTTCAAAATATTGAAGTTTTATGGGATACCATGAAAGAATTTCATGACCCGATAGCCACCAGGAATCTAGCTAGGCACCTAACCAGTTACTGTCAACTTGACTGATACACCAATCACGGGCATGTGGCTCATATAGATCTTTAATGTACTGATTTTAAAGTATGTCTGCCTTGTTAAACATTGCATGTTGAATATACACACCATGACCCTTAATAAACAGTAATGATCTTTAATCAAGACTGGAAAGCTGCTCCTGTGTGCCACGATCCTGTCACGCTTGCCGTTTGACTTTAGTAAATTACAGTGTTTTAGGCACGGATTCAGGAATGAAACTTGGACTCTCCAGAAGATCCAGTAGGGCGTAGCTTTCCTGTTGCCTCACTTGGGAGTGACCAATTATTTTTGAATGCTTGCTAATGTAATCTTTGAGTGAAACTATGAGCTGAAGGATAGCAATGCTGGTCTTAAAGAGAACATCTACTTTCACATATGGGTGTGTTGTTAGGAAAATAGAAAATGAGTAAATAATCAGTGATGGTGTGATGAGTGCTGTTAAAAACCAATTATAGGCCAATAACAGCACAGAATGTTTATTTATTAAAAAATGATGGGTCATGTGTTTTATTTGTTTCTAACTAGATTTTATGTTGTGGACCCTTCTGTGGCAGAAAACATAAAGCTCACATAACAACATTTGTCAACGTCCACCATATACTGTACATGCCTGTAGATTGTGACTGTGACTTGAATTACAGCCAGCACTACACTTGGAACTGCTGATACAGAAATTGAATACCAATTCGACAAGCAGTGTAATTAAACATAAACTTAATTCAGACATGTTAAAGAACATTTGGACGTATGAAAGTAAATTAGCACCAACATATAAACTTGATCATAAAAGGGTTTCATTTTACATTACAAGCTTACTGAACATTAATTTCAACAATTCACTTAAATTAGCAACTCATCAGAAATAGAAGAGGCTGTACCAATGGTTAAAACATCAACTTTGTTTTTGTAACCATCTAGATTCTAGATTTCTGATGGTGATAAGTTTCATTAGAGACTGATACCTTACATTCCTGAACCACAGTATTAAATCTCCAGATTGGCCATCTGTATACCCTAATATACCCTATACCATATTAAAAAATATATATATATATCCAAATCCCATTATTTAAGTAAAACTAAGAAAATCGGTCTTGTGTTACACACTTGTTGCTATTTGGGGAGATCATCACCCATCTTTTTTTTGGCAGGATAAGGCATTAAAAAGTCGTAGGATACACTTGGTGGCAGAAAATCAATAAGCATTTTTCCTTATATGAAATTGGATATTTGTACATTTTACTTCAGACACAAGCTGGTTTAGAAACTATAGATCCAGGCTCAACACCACTGAACAGAATAACTGTTGAACAGAAGGATGAAACCATCCCTATGTGCAAAATGAGTTCTGAAACGTTCTTGTATTCAGTATTTTAAAATTAGCTTATGGATCCAGACGTTCCAACTGAATTGCTGAATTAGATCATGGTAATGGTTGGCTGTTTACTGGTGTGAAGATTTAGGTCCAGCCCCAAAACCTGCTGGTGTTTGTCGTCACAGCTACTCCCCATCTGAGGTCTCACTGTTTTTGCTTCTTTTCTTTGTTGCTGGACGTCAACTCAGCAAGACCTCCAACATCGAGAAGTGCAGCAACACTCACGCCTATGCCCACTTCTACAGCTTTCCGGACCTGCAAGTAGCATAGAGATGAAGTAAAACTATGCAAGTTTAAATAATCATAGCAGCTTTTTTGTTGCATATTTTGAATCTAAATGGTACTGAGTTAACATGACATACGTGATCAGTAAAAGTTGTACATTGTCTCTCTGACTTTAGACTAGACCCCAAACTCTTGATAGATTCATCCTTTACCTGTTGAGACTCAGGCTTCCCGTATCTCAAGCATGTTACAAAATGTTCACAATTCTTCGAGACCACACTATAAGGCAGATCCTTTCCCACAAAGCTTTCTGCTTCCTTTAGAATTTCATCGACAGGATGTGGCTTGTATTTTGTATCCAGTTGATTGTTAATGGTGTACCTGTCATTGCCAGCTACATCACTGAGCTTCTCTTTCTTCACCACTGCCTTGTTTTCCATCATACACGCCAAGCTGTTGGAAGCCGCTTGGGCAAAGTCAGCTATAGTGTGATAACAGGAACAATATAAATTAAGTCTCGTACTGAAGTCAATACAGAAGTTTATGGAATCCATATAATTGGTCATAATCATCAGTAACTAAATATATACTGCGTCCTACTGGAAATACTTCCTATAATAGTATATCTAAAATTATTTTTTTTAATTTATCCTAAGCTCATAGTATACTGTATGGAAATGATTTAAATAGCTTTATTATAAGGTGTGGTAAAATATTATTATGTGTTAAAAGACTTACATGAAACCAGGTGAATGATGTAGCCATCTCCAACATAAATGCCCCAGTGCTGGTATGCCCCACGATCAATCTCAATCAAGTCACCAGGCTCTGGTTTCCTCTCAGGCTAACTCACAAACATTGTAGAAACATTTTAAAATAATGGTTATTTTAAGTTATTCAAATGACACAACCTCAGGAAAACAGTAAATTTATATTTCCGTATAATAACAAAAGCATGAAAACATTTACATCTACATATAATTTGGGGCTTTTATACCTGGTCTGGTTCCATCGTAATGCAGAGGAAAGTTTCGAGTGTGTAAAGAGACAACAATGTGGTGAAGCTTTCAGTTTCATTTTCCCACCCTTGGAGAAAACAAGAGAAATGTTAAGCTAGGCACCGAACCAGTTACTGTCAACTTGACTGATACACCCATCACAGTCACACAGCTCATCTAGATCTTTAATGCACTGATTCAAATGTATGCTTTTTTATGCTTTTGTTGGTAAATGGCTCTGGTATTTACATGTGTTCTTTAACTTATAACAACATAGTATGTGTGCATGTTGAATATACACTCCATACTGTTCTCATGACCCTTAATGAACAGTAATGATGTTTAATCAAGACTGGAAGGCTGCTCCTGTGTGTCACAATCCTGTCATGCTTCCAGTTTGACTTTCGTGTGGGTGTATATGGGTGTGTTGTTAAGAAAATAGGAAATGAGTAAATAATCAGTGCAAGTTTGGTGTAGTGCTGTTAAAAATCAATTATCTTTCAATAACAGCACATTAGAACATTTATATGTGTCATGTGATTTTTTTTCTTTGTTTCTAACTAGATTTTATGTTGTGGACCCTTCGGTGGCAGAAAACATAACATTTCTCACCACATACAGGTACATGCCTGCAAATTGTGTCTGTGCCTTGAATTACAGTCGACACTACTGTTACAGGAATTGAATACACATCTTCTGACCAATCAAAATTAAGAATTCAACAAGCAGTGTAAATAAACATAAACTTTATTCAGACATGTTAAACAACATTTGGATGTATGAAAGTGAATTGGCACCAACATATAAACTTGATTATGAACCGGTTTCATTTTACATTACAAGCTTTTTTTTAATTCATTTCAACAGTTCACTTAAATTAACAACTCATCAGAAATAGAAGAGGCTGTACCAATGGTTAAAAACATCAACTTTGTTTTTGTAACAGTCTAGATTTTAGATTTCTGATGGTGATGAGTTTCATTAGAGATTGATAATGCTCGAACCCACACCCTATACCTCACCTCACATTCCTGAACTACGTTATTAAATCTCCAGTTTGGCCATCTGTTTACCCTAATACACCCTACATACACGCGCAACCCAATAAATTCGAATATCATCAAAAAGTTGATTTATTTCAGTCATTCGATTCAAAAAGTTAAACTCTTATTATATAGATTAATTACACACACAGACGGATATTTCAAGTGCTTATTTCTTTTAGCCAAAGTAAAACTAAGTAAATTGGTTTTGTGTTACACACTTGTTGCTATTTGGTGGGATCAGCACCCATCTTTTTTGGCAGTACAAGACATTAAAAAGGCTTAGCATATACTTGGTGGTAGAAAATCCAGAAAAAAAATTATTTATATGAACTTTAATATTGTTACTTTTTACTTCAGACACAAGCTGGCTTAGAAACTACAGATCCAGGCCCAACAGCACTCCAACTGTTGAACAGAAGGATGAAATCATCCCTACGTACAAAATAAGTTCTGCAATGTTTAACGTTCTCGTATTCAGTATTTAAAAATTAGATTATAGATCCACATATTCCAACTGAATTGCTGAATTAGATCATAGTAATGGTTGGCTGTTTACTGGATAGAAGAGGTATTTAGGGACGGGGGCCAAAAACCTGCTGGTGTTTGTTTTTAAAGCTACTCCCCATCTGAGGTCTCACTTTTTTTGCGGTTCCTCTTTGTTTTTTGAGCCAAAAAAGCTTGCTGCAACCGCTGCAAGAAATCCAGCACCGAGAAGTACAACACCAACGCCTACTCCCACTTCCACAGCATTCCGGACCTGCAATCATAAACGAGATAAAGTAAATCTATGCAAATTTAGTTCAAATAATCATAGCAGCTTTCTTGCTTTCTTTTCTATATACATATAGTTAGATTCTTAATGAAGAGCTGCAAGCTTAAACTTAACAGATTGATCTTGTACCTGTCGTGACTCAGGCTTCCCGTATCGCAAGTCTGTTACAAAATGCTCACAATTCCTACGGAACACGCAGTAGGGCAGCTCTCGTCTCAAAAGGCTGTGTGCTTCCTGGAGGATGACATGGATGGGACGTGGCTCGTATTTTTCATCCAGCAGATTGTGAACGGTGTACTTGTCCTCGCCAACCACATCGCAAAGCTGCTCTTTCTTCACTATTGCCTTATCACTTAGCACAGACATCATGCTGTAGGCACCTGCTTGAGGGACCTCACCTACAATGTAAACGCAGGGACAATATTAAAGGAGTCTTGTATAATACTGAATGACACAGGTACAGTACTGGAGTCAATACAGATATTTGTTTATTGGTTTGAATGGGTGATAAGACATCTTTAGGAACACCTGATACATTGCCACGAGTTTCTCCAACTGTTACTAAACAATCTAGGGACCTGGATGACTCCGGTCTTTATGACAGAAAAGTAAACAAAATAAAAAGCCAATTTCTTATGATCATAAGTGCATGCAAAAATGAAGGAACAACATACAGTAAGTAAATACAGGTGCATCTCAAAAAACTAGAAAATCATCAAAAAGTTATTTTATTTCAGTAATTCGATTGAAAAAGTGAAACTTATTATATAGATTCATTATGCACAGACTGATTCATGCAAAGGAAGCCCTGACCAAGTATTGAGTGCTGTACATGTTCATACTTTTCAGTAGTCCAACATTTCTGTGCTGAAAATCGTAAGTAATATTATGATTTTCTGAGATACTGAATTTCGGGTTTTCATTAGCTGTAATCCATAATCATCAAAATAAAAAATAAAAAATATTTTTTTAAAAAACGTGAAGTCTATGTGTAATGAATCTATATAATACATGAACTTCACTTTTTGAATTGAATTACTGAAATAAATCAACGTTTCGATGATATTCTAATTTACTGAGATGCACCTGTATATTGAATTCAATTTACTTCATATTGGTTATTGAAGTGATATACAACTTGTGTAATGGGCAACATTCCTCAGGGAGTGACAATGTTTTATCACCAAACACCAATTATAAATAAAAAACTAAAGATACATGAGTACATGTACTTATGCATGTCATGCACATATTTAATAATATTCATGATGCATTTGAGAACACAAACTATGACAAATACAAGCTATTATAGTCTAAAATTCTAGCAGCTTAGAGGAAATAAACCAAAACTTTTTGAGACAGATAAAGGTTCTAAGATGTGTGTGAGGGGTTTGGTCATTATATTGTTGCCTAAGGAATCCTCAGCTTTTTTCTTGATTTTAAACTCCCTTTATGGCTATATTTAGAATTGTCAAACAATTAGTGCTGGCTCACTAATCTTACTGGTAGAGCAGCATTCTGTTTATATATAAACAAATGCACACACACACACACACACACACACACACACACATACACACACACAAAGCAATATTGTAGTGGCAACTGTTTGGTTGTGCTGAAAATACTGATCTTCAGTACAACGCGGTCTTCATTTGTGATATTTATTAAGTAATAAAAGTAAATTATTTTCTCCATAAAATTCTCTCACTTTATTTCTTTTTACTCACTATGCTATCTTGAATTTAATCCGTTTTGTAAATACATTAAATGGTTGGTGCAAAAACTATTTTTTTCCACAAGAACCACGTTGTAACTGATATATTTTTTTGGACATTAAAATATATCAAAATGATCACAATGCAATAGTATGAAAACAAACTTTCCCTTAAAAAGACTTGCAACACTTCATATCCCTTCCACATACTGACTACATGCCTGAACTTTATCCTGTACTACTTTGATTATGTTAAATGATTCATAATATCCTATTGAAAACACCCTTATTAAGGTTAGTTTTATTATTAGGCACGGTGAAACATTTTCTCTATTATTAGCGTGTCAGTAGACTCACAGGGTGGCGCCAGGTGAATGATGTAGCCATCTCCAACATAAATGCCCCAGTGCTGGTACGTCCCACGGAATATCTCGATCAAGTCACCCGGCTGTGGTTTTTTCTCTAACTGAGTCAAAAAACTATTTCAATTCCACATTTTATTTACTTTAGATTAATTGTTCATATTAAAAATGAATGAGTGCTTATGTAATGTAGTGAAACTTTGTTACCTCACAGGTAACACTGGGTAACAAGGTAAGTTACATTGTTTTTGAATGTAATAGTTCCTTATCATAAAACACTTTATTACACTATATATATACATACACATTATATATACATGGCGTATATATTATATAAAACTTGAGGTGTACATACCTGGCCTGGAGCCATTGTGAAGCAGAGACAAGATGATGTGTAGACAGAAGTGTACTTTCCCTTTCGTTTCGCCTCCCTGTCTGGAGATTTAAAAGAATCATTGATTATATTCAATATCAGACAAACATCTAAACATGAACAACAAAGAATACGTTACTAAAACGAGCTACATGCTGTTGGTAACTAAAGCGAATAAAGCGGAATATTAAACTGAACACCCTACAGCAGGAGGCAGAAGGTTTTACACCGCAGCTGATAAGATTAACTTATAATAAACGATGTTGCTCTTTGATCACCCTGAGGCGCTTTTGCAATCAGTCGCCTAGAAGTCCAGACCTGACGAAATCGGAATAAAAGCACGAACCAGGACAGCGTTATTCCTCTGAGATGGAGGCGGTGTTTGTGTACGAGTGGACACGGGCAACGCTTTTAAACGCCAGAGATCAGCTGACGAGCCGAAAAAAGAAAAAGAAAAAAAGGGGGTGTCTTTAAAGCGGTCGCTACCATTTACTGAGAGCCGGGTCACCACCTCTGTAACCTCTCTCTAATCTCTCTATAACCTCTCCGTTACAGTTTATTGATGCCGACCAAAATGATGATGATGTGGAAGCAGGATGCGTGTTACAGACTGCAGATGAGATGCACGCGCTTTGCAGGTGCAGAAAAAATGTTGCACAACACGTTTGCGCTTCCTGTAAGCCCCGAGGGCTGAGGTTGGGTCACATGTCCACACAGACACACGCGCGCGCGCGTTCACACGCGGATTCCCGACGTTAAGTCATCGGTTCCACAGAGCGCGTGAAGAGTCCTCCCTACTCCCTGAATAAGGGAACTTATCCTCCACTCAGATCAAGTCACCGACTCAGGCATCGCTTCCTCTCTACAGTTGCTGCCACTGAGACAATTGTCCCACTGCTAAAATTAAATATTCAATCTATGTCGAAGCAAGAACTGCTACCATTACACTCACTCGTCGTCTATACCGCTTTATCATATGTACAGGGTCACTGGGGCCTAGAGACTATCCCAGGAGACTTAGGGCACGAGACGGGGTACACACTGGACGGGGTGCCAATCCAACACAGGGCGCACACACACACACTCATTCACACACTGCAGGCAATTTGGATACGCCAATTAGCCTAATCTTCATGTCTTTGGACTGTGGAAGGAAACCGGATTACCCAGAGGAAACCCACCAAGCGCTGAGGAGAACATGCAAACCCCACACACACAGACCCCGAGGCTGTGCAAAGCGACAGTGCTAACCACTACATCCCTGTGCCATTACAAAATGTATAATATTGAAATGTATACAACCTGTTAATACATTTATTTTATTAATTTATAAGATATATAATGGCACTCCTAAAGAGATTATTATTATTCTTATTATTATTATTATGCAGATTATTTACAGATCAATAAGCTATGGTGTAGTGGTTATCACTTTCTGGCCTTGTATCTCCAGGGTCGAGGATTCAATTCCCGCCTCAGTTCTGTATGCAGGGAGTTTGCATGGTCTCCATGTGTTGTGTGTGCCCTGCAATATATAGGCACCCTTTCCAGTGTGTACAGTGCCTCATGCCCTAAGTCTCCTGGGATGGGCTCAAGGCCCCTCAGGATCTATCCAATCTAGCACCGGGCACACAAGCACAATTTTGCAGAAAACTACTAGCTGATGGGAGTGGGCCATGGTCATGACTGATAAGGCTTAGGAACCAGATAATTAAGGCATAGCTATATCTTAGTAAGACATATGAATAGCATTCTTAAGTCATGGTCTCAATAAGGTAAGGGATAGGAATGAGATAATTAAGTCATGGTTTTGACACTGTAAGGGATAGGAATGAGATAATAAAGTTATGACCATAATTTGGCATAGGATTAAAATTAAATAATGGCCAAGGATTAGTGAATAAGTAGTAAGAGGACATTATGAGCACTTCAGGAGTGACAGCTCAAAAAGTGGTTAGCACTTTTGCCTTGCACCTCCAGGATCCGGGTTCGATTCCCGCCTCTGGGTCTGCATACATGGCGTTTGTATGTTCTCCCTGTGCTTGGTAGGTTTCCTCTGGGTACTCCGGTTTCCTCATACAGACCTGCAGGTTAGGGTAATTGGTGTTCCCAAATGCCCTTACTATGTGTGTGTATGTATGTATGGCCTTCACAGTCCCTTATTGGACTACAGAGTTTCCTAGATAGATGGATGGATGGATTACATCTATGAATTCTAGGAAATCATATAAAATCTGCTAAGATATCAATCAACTTTCAAACTGCAAGGCACACACAGATAGACTCATTCACACACTATCAGCAATTTGGGAACACCAAGTAGCCTAATCCATGCACACATAGACAGGAATCGAGCTTGGCCGGGAATCGAACCTGGACCCTGGAGGTGAAAGGCGACAGTGCTAACCACATAGGCGCATGCATATACAGTATATATGGGTAAAAAGTTTTTCCAGGTTTCTATATATATAATTCGGTAATTTTTAATTAAAAAAAGTATATAGCCTATATATATATATATATATATATAATTTTTTTATTACAAATTTTATATATATATATAATGTAAAAAAATCGGTAATTTTAAGCAAACACGTCTCACTTACCTTTGTTGTATTTTCGCACGTCCTTTACCGGAGCAAATTTCAAACCATAGGTGTGTGTAGAGAACTTTTGAGTTTGGCCCGCTCAGTAAACTCCAATACACTGCTGTCTTCACTGTGGGAAGGCACCTACAGTGGTAATTCAGTTTCTTAGCCAACAGAGGGCAGTCATTCCCCGACCCAGCAGAGGTGCGTTGATTGTCTCCGGCCCGGCAGAGGGCAGCAGTGTACTGAAAGCGCCACTTTGTCTAAGACTAGCGAGAAAGCGGTCGTGAACTTCCGCTGGTTGATGTATGTTCTCTATCATTCATAAAAGCCGTTATTAAGTGTAAACCTGGGGTTATAATTACATGAATAAGCCATTAAATCCGGCCAGTTAATAAACCGATAGTTGTACATGTCGTGTTTGGGTTGAGCGCGTGAGCCATGTCTGCCATGTTTGATGGGAGCAGTTTGTCAGCGGTGCAGCCTGCACAGTGCCACACTCAGAGTAACTACAGGTGGGAAACACTGCACTCCTTTTATATATTGTTATAGATAAACACAATGTTTTTAACAATTATATATCAGACGACTCAAGCACTTGCACAATAAGTAAAATAATGTAGAATGAATAATTTAGTTGCAGCTTTGCTTCATAAAGTGTTAGTTATTTATAATCCACTTTCCTTTATTATATGTCTAAGACTTTACTTGATTTTACTATAGTAAGTAATGTAAACAACATTCAGTACATTCTATCTTGTTCTTTCTACAGTCCCCAGGAACTTGCATTGGAAATTAAAGCATTCATCAGTGGGGTCGACCAGACACACGGGCGTAAACTCAGCGTCCGGGATCATGCCCGCTGTGCTGTGCGTCTCCTCCGCACCGTCCCTGCGTGCCGAGGTGCGGTCCTAGAGCACCTGCGGGGTGTTTACGACGAATACGTGGCATCCTTTTTTCAAGACCTGGAGGCTGAGAGTGACGGCGGTAATACGACTACAGGAACCAACGCCAGCGTGTCCAACCTGGAAGATGTGATTAAAGAGATCCACGGCGTGCTGTTAGAATTTATTCGGCTTAACCCGAAAGCCTGGGCTCCACTGGTGTCTTCTTGGGCTGTGGATTTGCTCGGCCAGCTCAGCAGCAAGCACGCAGGGAGAAGAGCAGCTCCTCACTCATCTAGCCTGAATGAACTTCTGCAGCTATGGATGTCCTGTGCAGCCACTCGCTCCCTCATGGAGTGTTACTCCCAGTGTCTGGCAGCGATGTTGGCCTGGTGCCCCGATGCTTGCGTCGACGCTTTGTTGGACACGTCTGTACAGCACTCGCCTCATTTTGACTGGGTGGTTGCCCACATCGGTTCTGCTTTCCCTGGCACCATCATCAGCCGGGTGCTTGCCTGTGGACTCAAGGACTTCTATGCACATGGATACTCTTCAGGTGAAAAATCCAGCCAGCTGCAAGTCATAGACAAAACCAGCAGGGTGCCAAAAATAGGCTCTGTGGTGGGCATCCTTGGGCATTTAACCTCCAGGCATTCTGACAGTATTAAGAGAGAGCTCCTTAGGATGTTCCAGGATAGTTTGTCCCCCCCACCGCAAAACGTGCCTCCGTCTTCCGGGGCTGCATGGTGGGAGAATTCACCTCATCTCCGCAGAGCTACTGTGCCTTTCTTGCTTCAATTGGCCGCCCTTTCTCCAACTCTACTCGGTGCCGTGTCAGTCGAACTGGTGGAGTTCCTCCGTCCGCCTGTGCTGCTCCAGCTGCACGCTCAGTTCCAGGGCTTGCCCAGAGAAGAGCTAGAGAACATGTTGGGCTTAGCAGTGCACCTGATCAGCCAGAGCCCTGCAGGTGGAGCGCGGGTGCTGCGCTTTCTTGCCGACACAGCCACGCCAGCCTCTGTTATCATTTCAGGCCCGACGCCCTCACCGCATGATGGCGTACGTGAAGCTTGCGACCGTCTACTTCAGATGCTCCTCCTGCATCTCCACAAGCTTGTGTACAACCGACCTGACGGTGAAGAACAGTATCCGCAGTCGACTCCCACCTGTGCAGCGCCACGTGTAATCCCGTTTCTCGAGGAGCTACAGGCACATGTTGGTGAGCTCTGCGCTGAAACGCTCAAACTTGAAAGAAAAAGGCATCTCTGGTTACATCAGCTGCTCTGTCTGCTGTCTGTTTATGGTGGTCCTAGTGTGGCTACTGAAGCCTTGTGCCAGTTGCTCACACAAGCCAGGAACCCAGAGGAGCTGGCATTAGCATCACAACTCCACTCCCCTCTTTCCTCCTCCATCCCGGGGCTCCTTCTAGCAGCTGTGGCACGCTGTGTTGCTCAGATCCACACCCAAAATCTGAACAGTAGAGAGTTAGTGCAGCTCCTGAACAATCTGGCCACAGCAGTACAGAGCCAGGAAGAAGCCAGTGCTCCATCTGGAAGTTCAGCACAGTCATCCATGGCAGCTCAGGTTGGAGCTGCAGTTTCCAGCCATCTCCATGATTTTTGCCCGCTTCTCCTTCACGGTGACACCATGGTATCCAGAGCAGCAGCTCGCCTTCTGTCCTGCAGCCAGCTATCGAAAGCTTGCACACCCGCGGAGCTACTAATGATATCGCGGGCAGCAGTGGCCCATTTTTTCATAGCTCTGAGACAAAGAGGGGAGGGACTAAAGGTTGGGGGTCAGGCTGGTGGAGAGGCAGTCGGATATTCTATGCGCTTGCTCTCCCACCTTTCAGCATTCTCCTCCATGACACTTAAAATTGTCCTGCAGCATCTTGTGGAAGGAGCGCTACACAAGGGCAACCAGGATCTGTTTGGAGGCCAAAAAGAAACCCCTGGTGAAGATGGTGCTCTCGCACCCACCCATGTTCCAGACTTGGGTGCTTCACTGCTGGACATCAACTGTAAATTCGGCACAACTGTGAACTTCTCTGGTAGCGTGTGGTCTGTGTTTCATGCTGGGGTGATCGGAAAAGGTCTGAAACCTCCTCATGTTGCTTCACAATCAGATCCCGATAAGGTTAACCAGAACTTGCAGACTTTGCTTGCCGTGACAGTGCAGTGCTGCAGCTCCGGGGCTGGAGGAAGCAGCAGTAATGGCTCAGGCTCGGGAAATCCCCGCCAGCATCATGCAGCTGGTGAATCCGTATTGGATGACCCCTCCCCAATCAATGCAGAAGCTGCCAAGGTTATCGCAGTAACTCTGGTGGAGAACGTTTGCCCGGACGTAGCAAATGGAGAACTCTCCTGGCCACCTGAAGAACACGCCAAGACCACCGTGGAACGGGACATTCACATTCGCAGATGTTTCGAATCCAATCCTGTGTTGTTCCACCTTCTGCGAGTGGTAGCAGCTGGACGCCCAGCTCTCTGTTATTGCTCGGCTGTTTTGAGAGGACTTCTGGCCACACTGTTGGCCCACTGGGAGGCTTCAAGAGAGCCCTCGGTGACAGATTCCCCGTGGCATCTCCAAGCATCTTGCCTGCTTGTGTCCTGTATGGGAGAAGGTCAACTTTTGCCCCCCGTGCTGAGTAACATTCATGAGGTCTTTCCTCATCTTTCGCCATTTGAGGTTAGACTTTTACTGCTGGGTGTGTGGGAGTACATGCGCGGAAACAGCCCTATGCCACAGAAATTTACTTTTATTGCTGAGAAGGGAATGTTTTTCAGAGATTTCTCTCGGGACGGTGATGTGGCACGTTACATTGCACCAATCCACAGCGTACTTCACAAAAACATTGCCCGACTCGGACACTTATGTTGGAGGTTTCAGGTTTAGCGAACCTGCTTTTGAGGATAATGAATGCTCCTGAGCACTGAGTTTATATTTCACATAATGTTTCTTTGACATATTAATCTGTCTTTATCTTTGAATCATTTTGTTTTAAAAGTTTATAGTCAGCAAAAAGAATCTAAGTGGAATGTTCAGATAATATGATTAGTTTAGATTAGTTTTTTTTGTTATTTTGGATTGAGGGCAAACATTGAGAGTTTAAACTGAAATGGGAGGAGAAATGCATTTTTTATAATTGTACCATTGTAAGTATAATACCGCTAATGCCTTTTCTATCTTGTGGTTATTATTATTATATTTTTTTTACATTAGTGTTTGTTTCTGTGGCCTTGCCACTAATACGAGGGTGAGTCAAACATTATCCACACTCTGGCTGTAGAATTTATTTTAATTAACTTTCAGAAAAGACAAATACATTATTTTTTAACATAATCTCTTTGCTTTTCAATACACTTTGTCCATCTGTCAACAAGCTATTGTATTCTCTCTTTAAAAAAATGTTTAAGGCTGAGCTGCGAGCCACGAATGCACCGCTGTTTTCACTTCTTCATCAAAAGTGAATCTTTGTTCTCCTAGGACTGCTTTCAGGGGACCTGAGTGTCGACAGTGTGGGCAGAAGTGTGCGAACGTGCATTGTCATGCAAGATCACAACGCCCTTGGATAGCAGTCCTCTGTGTTTAATCTAAAGTTCAGTCTTTAGCTCTTTAATAAGCATTTCACTTTAATGAACAATTTTGATTGCTGAACCTTTTTCTTGATAATGTTCCAATACTGGCTCTTAAGAATCCCAGAGAACTCTTAGCATTGATTAATTTTACAGCTGATGGTTAACTTTTGATTTTTTTTTTTTTTATCCTTTGATTAAGGATATTTCCCTTCCATACTCTGCCGTTTACTCTCAGGCTTATAGTGGTGAATCCATGTCTCATCACCAGTAATAATTCTCTTTAAGAAACTTTCTCCTTAGAAATTTTGTTCGCAGATATCTAAAGGCTTCTGTTTATGCTCTTTTGTGAGTTTTTAGCATCTGGTACACCCTAAGGCAATAAATAAAAAGAAATCACTGCTCTTCTTTTGTGTGAATCACAAGTGTGGCATCCATTTTTGCTTGCACCACAGTTACAAATAAACTGATGTAACATTTTCACACCTACACGGCAGTGACTCGGGAGACAGTAACCTTGAACAGAAAGCGCTGATAAGACAGAGAGGACAACAGTGATAAATTTTGACTCGCCCTCATAGTTTAAGGTTAGAGCTCGTGTTTGGTAACCGAGTCGTATGTATATAACACATAGATGAGTTACATGCTTTTTTTTTTCTTTCTTTGTCCTTTCAACGTACCCTGTTCTATAAAGGGGAGGGGAATAAAAAAAATTTTTTTAATCTTCTTTGAGATGTTGCATTATTTGAAATGTAATAGTTTCACTCAAATTATCCACAGTATGTTGTTAGGAAATAACACACATGACGTAGGTTAAACTTATAAACTGTTCATTTATTTGCATAAATTATGATTTGCATGTTAGGTTATCCATAGCGAGTCTGAAGCGTTTGGTTTTTAGTTCATGATCCCGCCAATTATGCGCGTCCACGTACTGATAAACTGGCGTTCACGTCAGTTACCATGGTGACCAGACGAACGAGCCAAGATCCGGTGGGCGGAGTTAATCCTGTCAATCCAAGATGGCGGCTGCCTTCAATGAAAGGTAGATTAAAGATTTATTCTTTATCAGTTGTACTTTCTCTCTCCGTCTGTTTGTTCTGCGTGTGCCTCGATATCACGTCGTTTTTTATTTTTATTTATTTATTTATTTATTTTATTCTTGGTGTTAGTTATGTGAAGACCCTGAGAATTCATGCAGATATTAAACGAGGAAGCCGGATGAATGCGTGGCTATGGATTAGCTAACATTTGAACTAGCAACATGCTAATCATAATGGAGTCCTGGTCCGTGACGAAGATATTTTATATTCGAACGTATTTATATATTAATATTAATTGTTCTACGCATTTAAACAAGTAGCTCAGACCTCCAATACCGCTGGCGTCCGGTTTGTTCTGAATTATCCGTCATGTATCTGTGTCTGTTGCTAGCTAGCCCCAGAAGATAGCTGAGTTTATATAAACTCAAAGTGAGGATCTGGTTATAGGCAGGATTGTCTTCTTTTAGCATCCCTGTGCTTAAAAGCAGCACCGGCTCAGTTACCATTTGCACATTAATCTCTCTAATCCGTCTCCTTTTGTGTGTGCGGTATTTTATGACCGAGTGAATTTCATCCTATGTTAGTCATATTGCTTAGCCCTGGTTACAGGAACTGTAAATGTCCTTAAACCTTCTGGCGACATTTTTGTATAAAAGGTGAAACTGTATTCATGAACAGTGGCATGTGTTCTTTCTCTTTTGACTTGTTTAGGATGAGGCTGCTGTTTGGGATCTGCATCTTTTTGCTTTTAGGCAGCGCCTGTGCTGTGGACCGGGGGAACTTCAAAACCTGCGATCAGAGTGCCTTCTGCAAGTAAGTTATCGCCAGTGGTGATGTGTTTTGAAATCTCAACTCTTTCTACTTTATGAACTTGAGTAAATAGACTTTGGTGTTTTACATTGAAACCAATTCTATATGCTTTTCATGGTCCTGTGTGTTTTAAAACATCAATTGAGCTTTATTTTGTTTCTTCCCAGGCGTCAGAGGGCCATGAAGCCCAGTCAATCTCCATACCGAGCTTTACTGGACACCCTGGAGCTCAGTGACTCCAGACTCACTCTACAACTCATCAATGACAACAACAAGGTAAATGTTGAAATAAATATCAGTTTAAGACTCTAACAGAGACTTTCTGATGTGGATTTTTTTTCTGTAGCCTAAAATTTTTCGTTTTCTGAGCGAATTTTATAACCGTGCCTCTGTAACTGTCCCCAATGGTAGGTACACTTGCTGTTGGAGCTCTATAGGCTGCAGGGGAACATCACTCGTGTAAAAATAAATGAGTTGAAACCCCTGAAGCCTCGATTTGATGTGCCAGATGTGCTTGTAGGGGAGCCACCCACTGAGCCGTGAGTATTGCAGAAAGTTCTGATTGTGTATTATACTTATTATTTTTGTATGCAGTGTGACGCCTGATGTATGTGTTTCTGTGTGTGTTAGTCTTTCAGTGCTATCTAAGGATGATAACGGTGTGGTTTTGTCTCTGGGTGCGGAGAGCCAGAGGCTGATAGTTAGCGCTCGCCCCTTCAGGCTGGATATCATGGAGGGGCCTGAAGTGCTGCTGTCGCTTAACTCCCGCGGCCTGCTTGCTTTTGAGCACCTAAGGCTGCGGAAAGACACGTGAGTCTCCCATCTGGCTTTTGTTTTATTCTTGTATCTCCTCTGAGGTTCGGTTAAACCTCTTGTGTCTGCTTCTTTTCTCTAAGGACTTTAGATCTCAGCGATCAAGCCACATTACGCTTGTTAGTTGTGTTCTCTGAGCATGGTAGGAGAAAAGAGGGAGAGAACATGATGTATACAGTTTTTTTTATATGATAATTCTTGAAACCTGGGACAAAACATGTTTTTAATATGAAAAAAACTTTTTTTTTTTTTCTTTTAAACTATTATTTCTAAAAACTTATTATATATTGTTGAACAGTGATAACAGGGTTATCAAACCCTGTTCTGGAACAACCTCCCAGTTGTAACATTTTTGTACAAATAACCTTTTCAGTGGCTTACAGGTTTTTTTGTCAACACCGTCAAACATTAAAAGATGTATTTAAATTATTTATTTATTTTCTTGAAAACATTAGGTTTTTTGTAATAGGAACAAGACCTTTTTTTTTTTGGTAACTGTCAGAATTATTTCAAAATACGATGCAGCTTCCTTACTTCCTTTAAGTTGTGACGAAAAATCTATCTTTGCTTTTTACCTAAAAACAGTAAAGTAATAATCCTATTAATAAAATCTTCCTTAATGTTAAGAAGTGTAATATTTAATTAGAAATACATCTATGACATCTGAAATCTATACATCTATATATAAAAAAGAAATTCTGTTAGTTTGGGCAGCGGGTGGTGCATGGCCAGTGGACGGTGGTGTTTGCACAGGTAGTCAGTCTGTGCTGCATGTAACCTCTAGTAAGTTATAAGAAAAGAGATCTTTGAAAGAAATCAAAGCTTTTACAGATACAAAACTATTTCATTTTGGTTTTGACCACAGCCGTATCAATGTCAAATCTTTAAAATATATATATATAAAAAAAAAAGATCAAACAAGGACCTGAGCAGTTGAACAGGTTATAGAACAAACAGGGAGTCATGAACTGGTCCTTGGACTTTCAGTTGACCACATGATTGCCTGACTTTATTTATTTTTTAGAAATGTCTGATGCTGTTGACAGAAACTCAGGATGCAAATTAAGCAAATAAAAAATTAAAGTTAAAAAGAGAGTTAAAAATTATAATTAATACATTTTAACAGCCATTAATTAATATGAACTTATTTTACTTTACTTGGTTTTTTTTTTTTCATATATTTTAAATAATTTTTAGCTATTTGGAATTGTGAACCCTTGTTCTAGACAAGTACTTTCTCAGGTCTAGTGGGGACACTTTTAAATAAAATAAAAATGATTTTAAATAGGATTGGGAAAAAATGTTTTATGTTGATTAGATTTAGCTTATAAAATTGATCATAATAATCGTCAAAATATGAATTATTTCAGAATTTTACAGAAAATCTTTTTAAAGATTTAATATTTGTCATATAGTAAGCCAAGTTTAAAAATTTTAAAAGAAAAAAAGCAGATATTTGTTGTTTGGGGTCAATACTTGGCAGAACTCCCTTCAGCTGCTCCTGGGATATGTCTTGTGGGATTTGTCTCTATCACAGAAGAAAAGAAATTACATTTTCTTGAGTCCTTATTGTTCCTAATGATGTTCTCTCCTTTTTGTTTTGGCTTTTTTGGTTGGACAAAATATTGTAGGTCTTAATGCTGAACGTAAGTGAGGCATCTGTTTTTGTATGTGATCTTGACATTTAAAGGAGTGTTAATTGGGTAGGTGTAGATGCAAAGAGGAAAGAGTGCTGTG
Organism: Leiocassis micropogon; assembly: GCA_028565275.1. Classification (NCBI taxonomy): domain Eukaryota; kingdom Metazoa; phylum Chordata; class Actinopteri; order Siluriformes; family Bagridae; genus Leiocassis; species Leiocassis micropogon. The sequence goes on along the minus strand of JAOVVA010000037.1, from coordinate 13,875,405 downwards.
AGCTTCCTGTGAGTACACATAAAAAAAGCTGCCTGTGCACTGAACATTGTAAAGTGTTCTGCAGAATGGTAGAAGCATCTACAATATTACTGTGCAGTGTAACGCAGTGCTGAGGAAAGAAACAGATCCGTAGACTGCTTTCTGTTTAAAGATTTTTTTCTTGCAGAATTGAATTATTCTTTTAATAATATAATTAGTCTGAATTATTCATTTTCAACTTAACTCTTGCTCCTTCTCTGTGTCTGTGTGTGTGTGGGCGTGCACACATCCATCACAGTCAGACAGAACCAGAGAGTGCAGAAGTGAAAGAAACTGTTGATGGAGCTGAAGAACAGGACAATGAAGAAAAGGTAGGTTGTCTATGAGGGGGAGAGAGAGAGAGAAATTACATCTTTAATTTTTGTCATGTCAAAATAAACTGTGAACATTACTGTCAGATCTAATTTTTATAAACCTGTAAAAAAAAAATAACTGTCTGAAAATTCAAATTCTTTTTAAACCTTTTGAAATAAATTTTCATTAAATTGTTGGAAAAAAAGCTTTAAACCTGAAGTGGCTTTTGTAGGTGCCTTATTTCTCATTTTTGTGTTGTTGTGCTACAGGCAGATGATGGAGGGAAAGATAAAGAAGAGAAAGAAGATGGCTTGTGGGAGGAGACGTTTAAGTCGCACACAGACAGTAAACCCAATGGTGTGTGATCTCAGCATGACCTAGTTGTGTTAAAAGAACACAACATAATAAATTAAAGATCCTATTTTTAGAGGCGGCGCATTAATAATCAGAACATTCAGTTTTCCCAGCAATGTACTGTTCAAGGACTGTAATTACAGTTGTCCAAAGTTTACTTTGCTGAGAGTTCACTTTTATGATCTTATCAGACGTCTTTCTTCTGTCGAAAACAAGCACTGTTGTTTGAATAGTAACCTCTCCTTTCCTCAGGACCAACGTCGATTAGTTTAGACTTCTCTTTGCCTGGAGTAGAACATGTATATGGCATACCGGAGCATGCGGACAACCTAAAACTCAAAACAACAGAGTAAGTACCCATAGAGAGCCGCTGGCTTGTTCTAATTGATTTAATACGTGCCATTGCTTGCTTTGACCGTCAGAATGATGCATCATTGAATGCTTTAAATGGTGAATATTAGAAAACCTGTGTATGAATGATTTTGCTTTGTTTTCACTGCTGCAGTGGGGGAGAACCATATAGGTTGTACAATCTGGATGTGTTCCAGTATGAGCTCTATAACCCCATGGCGTTGTATGGATCAGTGCCGGTCATGCTGTCCCATAATGCTCAGAGGACCATGGGCATTTTCTGGTTGAATGCTGCTGAGACCTGGGTGGACATCAGCTCCAACACTGCTGGCAAAGTAAGGAGACGTAGTTATTTTAGAAAGATTATAATAATAAATATATTATTTAATGGATAAAATCTGACATTGGGGGAAAATAATCAACAATGGAGTGATGTATTGCTTTCACCACCTCAAATTTGATCATTTCCCATTCGTTAATAATTTTAGAAAGATAACATATTTTAAAAGGATTTAATTGAGCATTTGTGACTTAAATGTGACCTGTCTGATTGAGGGCCAGGTCATGTTCTTAGGAGCTCCAGAAGAGTTTATTCCTAAATGCAGCCTCAGTGATCTAATTTAATTTTATGCAGACGGTGCTGTGGTGTACTTACCATAGTGCAATTCAGTGGTTTATTGAGTGACTAATGCAATATAGAGGACCATACAATTCAATAAAAGTGCACTAGTAAAATGTTTGGATGTGTTTGGGTTTTTTTCCTTGTCTTGAGGTAAATCTGTTTTAGTTCTACCAATTCACATTTTTTTCCTACTTTGCTTGCTGCAGACTGTCTTTGGGAAGATGCTTGACTTTGTTCAGGGCTCCAGTGAGACGCCTCAGACCGACGTGCGCTGGATTTCAGAGAGTGGCATCATCGACGTCTTCATCATGCTTGGACCCAAACCGTCTGATGTCTTCACACAATACGCCTCACTTACAGGTGCACAAACGCACAGCTGTAATTACGACAGGTGTTCAAGTCAAACTAGGACTTGTGATAAAAATTTCTTATGAATAAAGGTGTAAAATCAATTGACATTTACCGAAGACTTTAAGCATAATATGGTGATGAGATACTTAGCCGCAGTAAAACATTTGGATGATGCAAATGTTTAAAAAAAAAAAAAGGAAAAAAAGGCTATACGTCCATGAATGACGTACCTGGTCGATGTGGCTCAGAGCCCACTGCAGCCGTTTCCATGGACATTCAGGGAAAACAGCCTGGTTTGATCAACAAAGGCATTGTGTTTCTGCAGGACAATGCGTGACCTGATATTGCCCACCACACCCCTTGCACATTACAGAAACTCAGCTGGGAGTAACTGCTATATCCCCTGTACGTTTATCACCTCACTCCATTTCCACATTTAAAAAGTTCCTGGGAGACTGATATCTTGGACACGAAGCAGACAGTCCGATCATGGCTCCGGCGTACTGAGAAAACCTTCTAACTTGATATCCATGCGCTAGCGAAACACTGGGATAAGTGTATTAGTGTAGCAGGAGATTATTTAAAGAAATAAAAGTCTCAGTTTGACTTGAATGTCCCTCTCGCATCCAACCAGAGTGCAAATGTAAACTAAAATATACCATGTATTGAGTTTTTTTTTTTTTTTTTTTTTTTTTTTTCTCCTCCATACAGTAATCTTTATGGTTCATGGAAACAGATCATTCATAATCTGTGATTAGAATTCTGTACATTTAATACTGATAAAATCTTCAGTTAGCCTTTTTTTTTTGGCTGCCTCATTTCCATCTGTCTATATCTATATACACGCACATACACCAGGCACCCAGGCCTTTCCTCCTCTGTCTGCGCTGGCCTACCACCAATGTCGCTGGAACTACAATGACCAGGATGATGTAAAGGCAGTGGACCAGGGTTTCGACGAGCATGACATTCCATACGACTTCATCTGGCTGGACATTGAACACACAGATGGCAAGCGCTACTTCACCTGGGACCCTCACAAGTTCCCGCAGCCCAAGGAGATGCTGCAGAACATCATGGACAAGAGACGCATGGTCAGTCTGAGCACAGTGCCAGATTTGTTGAAAGGTTGCCTAGGTAGTAAAATCTCAGAAGTGAATTTGACTTTATAATAAGCTTGTGCCCTGTTGAATGACATGCAAAACAGTAGTCGTTTAGCTATCGCTTTGAAGATGTGCCTGGTTAAAATGATTTGATTTCAGGTCTGTTTAAATGGCTTTTTTTTTTTATTTAAATAATCGAGGTCTACCTGTGCAAAACAGCTGAACTACCATCAAAAGAAACTATATACTGAGCAAATGTTCATGTAAAATTAAGTCTTCAACAATAGGATAAACTAGCATTTTAGAAATTTGCGAAATCTGAGTTCATGCAAATCCTCTCGTTGACAGATGGTGGCCATCGTAGACCCTCATATCAAAGTGGACAGCGGCTACAAGATCCATAACGAGATAACTGCCAAAAACTTCTACGTCAAAAACAAAGATGGCAGAGACTACGAGGGATGGTGCTGGCCAGGTCAGAATGATGTCTGCAGACGTTGAGCAACAAATGCACATGTATTGTTATTAATGAATGATGTGCATTATGTGATTTTGAAGGAAGTGTAACTTAAATTTTATTTCTCTTTTGGAAATTCTTTCTCTTTATTTTCCTCACATACAGGGAACTCTGGGTATCCAGACTTCACAAGACCAGAGATGAGAGCCTGGTGGGCCAGTATGTTCTCATTTGATCAGTATGAGGTAAGACTGTATCTTGGTATTGCATCACATTTTCAGCTCCATGGGCATCTCAAACATCATCCTCTAGGCTAGTCTTCTACCACACATTCTCATTTTTCTTGACTTTCCACCCACTACAGTAGGAGCTTTTAGCACGGTAGTAAGGCATTCTATGTTTTGTAGCCAAATGCATGTCTGAGCCAAGACCCGGTCAGAGTTGGAAGGGGTTGATTTCTACCCATTTCCAAACATAAATAAAAAGAGAAAAGGTCTGTGTGGTACCAGTCCGCCAACCTCATCTAGAGATCTAGATGTCTTTTCATCTAAATGCGTGCCTGAAAATAGCTGGCTTGCTTAGCATTAGCTGACATGTTTTGACTAAGATGCAAGATGACATTCCCGAAACTGGAACTTTTTCCAGTAAAGGAAGTATGTAAGCAGATATTTTCATTCCATTCGCCCTTTTTAACTGTTTGAAGAAATTTAAACCAAAGTACCATCCTGACCCATTATGGTTTCTGTAGTAACAAATTAAATAGCAATTCATAAGGCTGATGCTCCTCATAGACAGATTTTGATAGTTGATATGTTGTAAGAACATATCAACAGAAAAAGCTGCATTTTTTTCAACACAGCAAAGTCCTCAAGGCTGGTTTGTGTTTTTCTGTAAAGGTATTTCTAGCTCCTGTGACGTAAATAAAGTAGTTTTGCAAATGGTTTACAACGTTGTCTCTCGGCACGAGAATCACCAATCACCACCCAATACGATATCACGATTTTATAAACATCCCGATTCAATATTATATTTTACGTGAATTTTTAGTGATTAATAAAATGTAGCCTGTTTCTTGCTATTTATTCAATAATACAAACTAACTTCAAATACAACATTTAACATTTAACTTAAAATTAAATAAAACATAAAGCTAAATTTTTACTGAGGAGCATATATCTTTGTCATCCACCATACTGATTATTTCTAAACAAAGTTGGCAAATAATTCACTCCTTCCACATGGGATGAAAATGTGTAAATTGTTCAATGTACCACCTGTAGGATTATAAAGAAACGGCATTGTTTTAAAATGAAGTCTCAAAACTCAACGTGGCAGTGAGCCCTCGGGATGAGTAGTCGTGAGCACTTGGGCTACGTTAACACTGTCAGTTAAATGTGACCCAATTCCGATTTTTTTTGCTCATATGTGACACCTATCGGATATGTTCTATGTCCATGTAAACAGGAAAAAACGCATGCATTCCGATATTTCGAGATCGGTTTCAGGCCTCCTTCATATGTGGAAATAAATCAGATATAAATCAGGTATGTGCTAATGTGATTGTCGTGTAAACAGACAGATCGGATTTCCTGAGGCATTGTGTTCTGTACATCATTAAAACTGCGACTTCTTCGCGGTTTAATGACGTAATGTTATTCTCTGGTGGAAGCGCGTGTGGAATGATATCGCAGGTGACATGGAAAAGCCCCCCACCTTGTGTTAATGCTTATTTAGGATAAATAACATTAAGAAATCAGTATTTGGTGAATGAAGCATATGCACAGGCTGCAATTTGTTTTTTCCCCTCCTCCTCCGTTTCAAAACTATGGTGACATTTCGCGAACTTTGCATATATCGCAGAGCTAGCGTCAAGCATATTTCACCTTCGTCTATCTTGGCTAGTGTGTAGCGCAAGAACCTCCCTTTAAGTATGCGCGATGTTTCAGATGGTATGGCAAGTGTAAACACTTAAATCGGATATGGGTCATAGTTGAAAGAACGTGTAAACAGACAGTCAAAAAAATCAGATATAGGCAACAAATTAGAATTGGGTATCGAAACCTGCAGTGTAAATGGGGCTTTAGGTGCGTGCAGCTTCTAACGCATGGGAACTTTGACTAATTAGGACTCAGTGTTGTGAGACTTGTGTAAATGTGTGTAATGAGTGGGTTTGAGAGATGAGGCACAGTTTGGAGAAAAAGCCATATCGGTGCACAAGATTTTTTATAAAGTTATGCCATAAAAATGCATTTCTCTGAAGCTTCTGCATTCAGTACAGAATTGTTTATATCTGAGGCCGATCGGCTGATCACCAGTCATGGACATTCAGAAAACTGGTTCATCTCTAATCTAAATGTAACAATGTTTTTGTTTTGTTTTTTACTTTTTTGGATATGTGGAAAAAATAAAATTTCCCCCACATCTCTAGTTGTGTCCATAAATAGATTCCAAAGTACAGTAAATTTGTAATTTTTATTCATTTAAAAAAAAATACTCCATCATGGACTGTTTTCGTTTACCAAGCTCATGCTTTTAACATACATTTTTATCTACACCCCACCCTATCTCAAGCTTACACAGTGGATCTTGTGATATCTGAAGGCTCTGTTCTTCAGAGCAGAGATCTATGACCAATAACCTGGGGCGTTTTTCATATTTATTTCATGTTGTCTTTGTAATGTTTTAATAAGGCATTTTTCCTTAGCGGTCTAGTTCAGATTGCTGTATATTTAGAGTTATATAGCTGTGTATGTGGCGAGAGGAAATGGATACATTTACCCTTATCTAAAAATAATAACCAATTATTATATAATGATATATAATTAAATAATAACCAATAACCAATAATCACAAAATATTTAGTTGTCTTTTGGTTAACTATGTTGTCTTATGCACTTTTCTAGTAGTTAATTTGTCGTCTTTTCTGAAACCTTAGGGTTCCATGAGCAACCTGTACACATGGAACGATATGAATGAGCCATCCGTGTTCAATGGCCCAGAGGTGACCATGTACAAAGATGCTGTACACGGCAACTGGGAACACAGGGACCTCCACAACCTCTATGGATTATACGTGGTAAGCTATACTTCATCTCTGTTTAGGTGCTGGTGGGTTTTTTTTTTTTTCTCATTTCTAAAGGATAAATTTTAGTACTTCTCTGAGTAAAGAAATATGCTCTCACTTTGCCAGTGTTATAAAAAAAATTCTTTTTTTTCATCTTTTTGCCACATCTTGAATAGCAAATGGCCACAAGCGAAGGTCTGATCCAGAGGTCTGGTGGAACAGAGAGGCCATTTGTTCTCACTAGGGCCTTCTTTGCTGGCTCACAGAGATATGGTTAGTACTGAGAACCCACTCCTTGGCACACTGGAGAAACGAGGTTCTTTGGAATGAAGGTATACACATGATACACTTTTTCCATTTTTGTTTGTGTGCAGGCGCTGTATGGACTGGAGATAATGCTGCCGAGTGGGACCATCTGAAGATCTCCATCCCTATGTGTCTTAGTCTTGGACTGGTGGGCATCTCATTCTGTGGAGGTTAGTTAACAGCCATTCCATGATTTCTATTTAAAACAAAATTAAACGCACACAAGCATTATCTGGTTTAAGACACACTACTTTAAATCAAACATAGTTTCAGTCATATATTTTATTCATAGGTAAGATTGGGCAGAGATCAAAATCAGACCCCCTGATGTAACACAGTTCGTAAACCTTGTTTTTGTGAGGTAATAGAAAACCAAAACAGGGAGTATTTTTCACCATTTCTTTAATCAGTTTTGCTTGAAAATAAAGGTGCAGAATAGAATCTGCTGTGTAGGCCTATTTAATACTTGATTTCAATAGCTATCATATGTTTGTCTTGCTTTCTTTTAAGGGCAGATTTTTTTTGCCCGAGTCAGCATTCTTTTATTACATACTTATGTACTTTATTGTAGCATGACAAACTAGACTGTACAATGAACTTGTACTTGTTATGTAATAACTGGTTAAAACACTCACCTGATTGCTTATAAACTGCAGACAATGACGGTTAAATATAAATTCAGCCATTGCATGCTGTTCTTGTGAAGCCATCCAATCAACCAGCCCACGCTAGATTATTATTATTTTTTTCCTTTTCTTTCCGCTCTATGAAAGTTCCTGTTATCTATGTTGATGCTACAGTGATTGTATCAGCCCAGTCCCATAGGAAGACCACAAAGCTTCCAGCAGTCTTCATAATATTCTGTTGACTCAGTAATAAACCCTTTGTATGAGAAATCCCCAGTTGCATTTTTTTTCTTTTGTCCTTTTCCATAGCTGATGTTGGAGGCTTCTTTAAGACCCCCAGTACTGAGCTGCTGGTGCGTTGGTACCAGACTGGCGCCTACCAGCCATTCTTTCGTGCACATGCCCACCTGGACACCCCCAGACAAGAGCCTTGGTTGTTTGGCCCTGAGAACACTGCCGTCATCCGGGATGCTATCCGTCAGCGCTATGCTCTCCTGCCCTACTGGTACCAGCAGTTCTACAATGCATACAGGACTGGCCAGCCTGTTATGAGGTCAGAGGAAGACCCTTAACTCCTGCACACACTTGCTCAATCATTTCATATGAAAATACACCAGTTGGACTATTCTTAAAATGTATTTTATTTGTTCCTCTTGTGTTTGTTAGGCCTCTTTGGGTTGAGTATCCTAAAGACACAGCCACTTTCACCATTGATGATGAGTTTCTGATTGGTGAGTGACCCATTTGTGTTGTGTGTATTAGTCCTTTTATTTGCTCTTCAGTGTAACCAGGAAATCATTAACATCTTCATCTTCACTGATGGATATTTCTGGACATATAAGTAAGTTGGAACATGTGACCGTGTTTTTCTGATTCAGGTCGAGATTTGCTGGTCCACCCGGTCACTGAGGAAGGGGCACGAGGAGTCACAGCTTACCTGCCTGGACCTGGGGAGGTGTGTAGATTTTTAAGTGTTAAATCCTTTTAGGATAAGACTAGCAGTGGTTAGTGTTGAATATCATTTGACCAGGTCTGGGCTATAAATGTGTCTGAAAATTTCTCTCCATTTTCCTTCTTACAGTCCTTATTTTACCTGATTTCTGTTTCTTTCCCCCTCAGGTCTGGTATGATGTCAACACATTCCAGAAACACAATGGTGCTCAGAACCTCTACATTCCAGTCACTATAAACTCTGTATGTGGATCTTTTAAATATAAAAATGATAAATATTTTTGTTAATGCACATTTGATTCCATGCAATCTGTACTTTTGCATGGGGTAGATTCCAGTGTTCCAGCGTGGTGGCTCCATCATTTCAAGAAAGAGCAGAGTTCGTAGGTCATCTGTGTGCATGGAGAATGACCCCTACACCTTGTATGTGGCTCTCAGCCCACAGGTAGATTTTTAAAAGTTTTAAAAAAGATTTTAGCTTTATATTCCTCGAACTAAACACAGATCAAGAAGGAAGGCAAGGTGTTTTCTTCTAAACTTGTATATCTTGTATTCGCAGAGAGTTGCTGAAGGTGAGCTCTACATAGACGATGGCCACACCTTTGATTTCCAAGTCAAGAAAGAATTTGTTCATCGGAGCCTAACCTTCTCCAACAATGCTCTGACATCCAAGTATGCCATACCCACATTTTTTTCTTTGCTTTTGCTTGCTTGACATTTTTCTTTGTTTAAAAATGTTTTTTACTGCCGATATTAATGGAGGTTTACTCCGACATATTTTTTTCAGGAACTTGTGTCTGGATTGCAAGTTCAATACTAAATCTTGGATTGAAAAGATTTTCATATTGGGAACCAGTAAGCCCAATAAGGTTATTCTTCAAATGGATGGTATGTCTTAGTTTATTCATTTTTCTCTAGAATAAAAAGATTAAAGATTATGTACTACACATAGTATATAAAACAATAAGGAAACGTCTTTCTTTATTGAGTTTGCTGTTTTTTTGGGGTTTTTTTCTTTTTCGTTTTTTTTTTTATCATCATTAATTATTCCTCATTAATTCCTCAAGATTTAAACATATTCCGCAAGACAAAACCAGAAAAAACTTTTACAATTTTTAGCAAAACTTGGCTCTAACTAAAGAACCTTATGTAAAGTCTTGTTCTTCTGGCCAAGGGCATGTTATAATGTGATATTTATTCATTTTATTATTATTATTTACTTTTTCCACAAATCTTTAAATCCCTTACATTATAACATAATATATTGGTTTGAATAAATCAGTTTAATATGTATCTGCCATGAAATAGCCTGAGAAGCTGATATGGCAATAAATCCTAACACAAACAAACAAAAAATTATTTCGGTACTTGATGCAGGGTAACAATTTGTCCCTTCTGAAGTGGTGACTTTTTTTTGTATTTCAGTAAACACTGAGTTTTTCTGATGATCTCCTTGTTCTTTCCCACAGGCCAACACACTGCTGTGGAGTTTGAGTTTAATGCCTCCATGTCAGTGATAACCCTGCGTAAGCCAGGTATGAACGCTGCAGCAGACTGGACCATCCTGCTGCAGTAACACACTGGATGAAAACAGTAGCCTGGGGGTGTGGGTGCAGAATCCAAGCACTTAATCTAAGCAACCAAGACTGGGTGGCTCACTGAGACTGACCAAGAGATGCAAGACTACTCCGAACAAATTTCATCATTTTTGTTAGTTACTATCTCATACAATGTGTTTGCACACACAAACAGGTAAAGGGTGAATTTTGACCCAGAAGAAGGGTGTTTTGTGTTTAGTTTGGGGGGTTAATAGGAGGGAAATAGTAGGTGTTTCAGGTTTTAAAATTTGTAAGCAAAAGTCCAAAAATTTAGCAAGATTTCAAACTGTTTTCCTGTAGTAAATGGTGTAGTCAGCCTGTTCATATATGACTGTGATTAAAAGAAATGGAGAGCATGTGTTTAATGCACTTGATTTATTCCAGTTTGTTTTAATTCAATTTAAAGTAGAGGACTTTTTTTTGTTGTTACTAAATTTCATTCTTCATTTTATTGTTGATTGATTGATAAAGGGGTGGGTATCATAACAGATTTACAAACTGGGATTATGTTTAAGGGAATTAAACCACTGACTTAGAGGAAGTGTTTCCAGTTTCTTTAATATTTTTTTGTTGTTACTTTGTCTCTTCTCCCACCTAGCACTTAAATATATCTTGAGGGTGATCAGATGTATGACTTCAAATTTACAATTACTGGAGCAAAGTTGATTATGTAATAATGTGAAGGTTACAGTTATTGAGGAGATGCTGACATCTTTTAAATTACTTACATCGATTACATCAAGTGCAATCTCATCTTTTTTTTTGTTCCTGTACATTCCTGTCATGTCTGCTGTTAATAAATACATTAAAATCTTCCCTAATTGCTATAGTGAGGACCACACAGCTGTTTTTCTCTTCACAAGTATGTAGTGTAATGAAACTTGAACAGACCTCCAAAGAGGTGGAAAGTTTACCTTGGTTAATATTACAGACCATGATGATTGATTGGCAACTTGAGCAGGACAATAATAAACAATGTTCCCAAATGTTTGGGTGTAATGTCTTTATATATATATATATATTGGTAGGTCCTGAACACAGCAGACCAGGAACATTCCTCAAGAGCCACAGTATTGGAGTTGCTCTGACTTAGTGCTCTAGCCATCACTGTTTGGCCCTTGTCAGTGTCACTCAAATCTTTATGCTTGCCCATTTTATCTGCTTCCAACACATCTTGGGGGGGGGGAGTTTCACTCACTCACTCATCTTCTATACTGCTTTATCCTGTATTCATGGTCGCAGGGACCTGGAGCCTATCCCAGGAGGCTTAGGGCACAAGGCAGGGTACACCCTGGACAGGGTGCCAATCCATCGCAGGGCACACACATACACAAACTCACACACTACAGGCAATTTGGGAACACCAATTAGCCTAACCTGCATATCTTTGCACTGTGGGAGGAAACCCACCATTACTGTTTTAGTGGCAAATGAAGGACCCATTTTATATTTAGCGGGTGGTCAGAATGTTATGGCTAATCAGTATGTATATATCCATTCACGTTGACATGAGGGTCAATGATAAACAGCATATCAATATTAAACAGGATATACCATTTGCCTAATAATGTGTATTAATTAGGTTGCAATAAGGCCAAACATAGCTTAGTGGTTAAAGTTCTGCATTAATGATTGAGTAAATGTTACTTAAAGATGGATTTTTTTTTTTCCTGAAACGTGAAAATGTCCCATACAAAACTGTACACGTTGCAGTAAACAAAAGACCAATTCGATTCCATTCGATCCTAGTTGTCGCACATTATTGACGTCACTTGTTACCTCTCGTTATGGCGACTGAAGGCGCAGAAGTGTTGAGCGAGGAATTCTCAAACCCGTCAGGTTTATACATGTTTAAACATACCGCTACACATACAAGTTTGTAATTGAATATAATGTAGTCGTTTTAAATGTTAATTTGTTTTTTGGGGTGTTTTATTGATTTATTCAACTGTTAGTTATGCATTTCTGTCGGCTCGCTAACAAGCTAGTTTAAATTTAGCTTAGCTGAAAGATAAAAAGATTTCTTTTCCGAGTAACGTCTTGGACACGAACAATTAAAACGGTGCTTTTTAGATGGAGTTTAAACGTTTAAACGCCAAATCTGCAAACAAATCACCTTCAGAGCAGTGAAGAATATAAGAACAGCATTTGGTCAAAAGTATGCGGACACCTGTCCAGCACAGACTTTTGGAAGTACATTAGTTGCTGGTTAATATATCCAAATATTTATCCAAAACTTAAGTTTAATGGTAGGTTTCTCGCCTGCCACGCTGAAGGCCTGGGTTCGATTCCCACCCAAGGACCAAACACCAGACACTGATGCAGTGCCCGTCCCAAGCCCAGATAAAATCCAGCTTGGCATCCGGCATTAAACCTGTGCCAGGGATCGCGTGGTCTGCTGTGGTGACCCCTCAATGGGAGCAGCCAAAAGTCGAACAACAACAATAAATTTATTTGTTATATTTACAGGTTATGAAGCCCTTGAGGTCGGTAACTTGCCACAGCCTGATTTAAGGGTATCTAAAGACACAGGAGTAACAGACATGGCAGCTCCATCATTAGCCTACAACGCACCTCCAGAGACTGGAGAAGAGGATATGGAGGATCGAGAATTGCCCGTGGATTTTGACAGACAGTGGAAGCTAGTGAATGAGAATTCACAGGATTTCAACAGCTGGACTGATTTATTACAGTACTGTGAACAAGAGGTGAGGAGAAAGAGTCCTGAGAGTTTAATAATGTTACACTGAAATAAACTGCATGTAAGCTTTCGTTACAATAACGCTCCGTTGTGTTGTGTCAGTCTGACCTTTTACATTTCCATTTTCACACTGTTGCAGGGGCATTTAAGAGCGTCTCGTCAGGCTCTAAGCGCATTCCTGGCAAGATACCCGCTCTGCTACGGCTACTGGAAGAAGTTTGCAGATTTGGAAAGGCGAGCAGGACACAACACAAAAGCTGAGGAGGTGCGGAATGCAGTAAAAATCTGTGAGAGATTGAATTTCCTGAGTCATGGACATGAAACTTGCACAGTTAAAAAAAAAAACACTAATTACCAGGTGCAGGTTTTAATTGTGTTCATGTTGTTTAAGTTTGCACTGATGTAATAATTATCTAATATCAGTATAACAAAAAAAAAAAACATCTGTACAAGCAAACTGTATTCATTTAGTGTTTTGAATATGACTGGCAACTTGATAGTGGACAAACGACGGAGTTACAGTCAGTATCTATCTAAATACCTTCAGGAGCAACCACGTGGATGTCAGAATGTAATATGAGAATTTTAAACTGGATCTTTTAAGTTGCTTTGCTTGAAATCCTGAGCATTAAACGTTCATAAAAAGGTGGCATAAAAACGTTCTAGTATAGAAATATAATTAGCTAAATGACTAAAGTAGTAATAAAAAAATCTTTATATCTCTTTGCTATTGTCGATGGATTTTTCTTTCTTTTTTTGTATTTTATATATGTTTGCAGTTCCTCAATAATCCTGCAGGTGGCATGGTCTAAAAACTATTCACACAGCACCTGATAACTTTGTTTAAAATCGGAACAAAATCTGAGAATACAAATCAGCATTTAGGTATCATGATAATATTCTATCAGGTGATCCCTGATGATTTCCAGCTCCACCAAATAGTTCTTGGTATTTTTAATCAATTTCTAATTTTTTTGCAAACTAGCTTCTGCTCTGCAAAAAGCATAAAAAAAGTTAGTTCCTCATGATGCTTTGATGATTTGCAGGTATGTGTGCAAGGACTGAAAGCGATCTCTCTCAGTGTGGATCTGTGGATACATTACATTAATCTCCTGCTTGGCACACTGAATATGAACCTGCCCGAGTCGACACAGCGCATTCGCAGGTAATATGAAAAGGCTTTTTCTTTTTTTATTTGGTCAGTCAATAAGGTCTCGTTTCTAAGGTTGTTTTTTAGTCACTCACTAGCTCGGGCTTGCTCAATTTTCTTTATTAAAACTAATGGACTGTTCATATCTCTTATGGAAATACCAGGTTCTGCGTTTCTATTTGTTAAATCTTGCTGCTTATCACATGAGGAATAAAAGATAATTTTGCTCAAAAGTATTTTGGCCATTAGGTGGGAATCGAACCTGGGCCTTCAGCGTGGCAGACGAGAAACCTACCACTAAGTCACCAATGCCCTACATAATAAATAAGTTATTTAAAATATTTAGATTTATTAACCAGCAACTAATGTACTTCCAAACGTCTGTGCTGGCCAGGTGTCCGCATACTTTTGACCATTTTCTGTTTGTTGTTGTTCTTATAACACAGTCGGGCAAGCTTAATGATGATTCTATATGTTCCCCAAAAATGTCAATTTTTCAGAGTTATACTGACACTTCAAACAATAATATTTTAAAACGAAAATTATTCATATGTCTTTGAGTATTGAACTAAAATTGGTGTAAGCTTCTAAAAGCCTATGACTTGTAAAAATAGTTTTTTGGTAAAAGCTTAAACAGCAAAAAAAAATGTGTAGTGTCCGTAACCATGTCAATTTCATGTTGCAATATTTTAACTATTTGGCATTTTAGAATAATACCCCTTTTCAGGTTTATGTCTTTTCATGTGAAATCGAAATTGGCCAAGTTGCATCTGAAAGACAATTAAGATCATTGAATGCTTTGGATTCAGAAAAGTTACAGATACTCCATAAAAGGGCACGAAATTATATTTAGCAAATGTGTTCGGTTTTATCTAATAAAAACATAAACGTGTATGCATATTTACAAAAAAAAGCATAGATCAAGAGATAAGAAGCATCAAGTATTGTGAAAAATGGTGTTTTATGATCCTATCTGAAAATTCCCTTTTTTAAAAAGCTGACACTTTTTAGCACTAATACCATATTTTGGCCGAAAGAAATTTTACGGTAAACTCTTTCCATAAACATTGAACACTTCCTCCCAGGAAAAAAAAAAATCACCATATAAATGGGTATCCTCGTTTACAATCTGTTCCTGCAGAGTGTTTGCATTACAAGTTCTTTTGAGTAAAATCATTCCATTAACATAAATCTGAAAGTTGAATTACATTTAAAACTATGTCAGAGCCGCTGTTATGGAAAATTAATACACACCTTCTGGTCATGATTCAAGCATTCCGCTGATTTGAACAGAAATCTGAAGTCTGAGTGGCCTCGGTTTGCATCCTGTCTCTGTTCCACAGTGTGTTTGAGGATGCTCTGGCTGCGGCAGGCTGGGACTGGCATTCAGACCGCCTGTGGGACCTGTATGCCGAGTGGGAGAAAGAACAGGGAGACTCGAGAGCCATGACTGCAGTCTATGACCGTGCGATAAGGGTGCCCACCCAGCTCTACAGAACCCACTATGAAAAGTAAGTCACCACAAGAGAAGCAGGTTTTAGAGGGTTGTTTACACAGCTGTTCAGTTTGAGACACAAATCCGCATACAAACACAGAGATTTGTGAGAACTTGCTGATATTTCTTCTCACTATCATATCTTGTGATCTTTTTTTCCCCCCTTCATATATAGATGCAGCTGAATTTATCACCCAAAGCCTTATTGGTAAACTGTCAAACACCTGCAATTCAGCACTACAAAATTACGATCTCCAAAATATCACAATTTTGTTTTGTTTTTTTGTCTTTTGCTTTCACAGTCCATAAGAAAATGAGTGTTGTGCTGAGTACTCTCAAGGCTGATATAAATGATTCTGGTTTTGTCCTTGCAGATTAAAGGCTCATTTAACGTCAAGTCCACTCCAGGATGTGCTGAGCCCCGAGGAATACGAGAAGGTGCCGGCTGAGTACAGGGAGAATCAGATTCAGGCTAAGAAAGAGGGAGCTGATGCTACAGCTGGCGAGGAAGAGGAGGAGGAGGAGGAGAGGCCGCCCGGTGAGGACGAACCTGCTAGTGATTCGGTAATTAACTTTGAATGTGATGAGAGTGTTAAATACCTGTGCTGCGTTTCATGTACCTGTATGAGGGGCATTTAAGTCAAACCTGGACTTGTGATGAAATTTCTTGTGAGTGAATGCGTAAAACCAATATTTAAAGAAGACTCTATGACGGTGATGACTCGTATTAAAATGAAACATTTGAATGACGCAAACATTTTAAAGAGGTCCTATTATGCTTTTTCAAATATTTTCTTTCATGCAGTGTGTCATGTAGCTGTATGAACATAAACTATCTGCACTATCTGTGACGCTAACAGTGCACGATAAATGGAGTTTTTGTCTATTAAAAAAAGAATCGGCTCACAATCGCCTAAACGAGTCTTTAGCAAATCTATTTTTACTCTGTTACGGATCTATGTCACTCCGTAACATATTTGCATAATTGTCCGCCATCTTAAAATTAACGTTACCACACTCTTGTGTTTTTGTTTTTGTAAATATTTTTATTGAAAAAAGGAAAACAATACAGTACTTGCAGTTACAGACATACAATTTACCCTTCTTCATTTTTC
>JAOVVA010000037.1:13835612-13855262 GCA_028565275.1 Leiocassis micropogon | reverse complement strand
TTTATATTGGACACGTGAGGAAGGATTAGGGAAAACACGCAGAATGCAAATACGACGTAATTACGTCATCAATATGCTATTATACCCATGACGTCTGCTCGAAAATTCGCCAAATGTCGCTAGATGACTTTAGCTACTTTCCATTGAAAATAGTTGGCAACACTGGTAGACTCCAATTCCACACTCATGAGTGTGTATTAAAAACTATTGCTTTTGTTGAATTCTGAGATAAACTAATGATATTTTTATATATTTATTTTAAATATGATATAAGGGCATTTTCCATTTAACATTTTTTAAGTAGCATTTAAATTTTAAACCATCTTGATGCGTTCGATTCCTTATCTCGCGTCCCACCAAATAATTTTTTTCATAAATATCTTCAATGTACAGAAACGCTAACTTTATAGTTTTATTATATGTATAGGTAACATAATTTGTTGGTTACCATTGTGATGAAAAATGTAGTACCCTAGCCTCTGACAATAATAGTCCAAACCAACAGTATCTTAGGGCTTGACCCAAGCTTATTTAGCCTGCAATGTGCATGAAATTAGGAACTGGCTCTCACAGTATTATTTGATTTGTACTGCATCTTTGCTGAAATTAAATTGCCAAAAGAAGATCTTTGTGATGTGATGTAAATGTAAAATACAACTATTTATTTGCTCTTGGTTTCTTGCAGGTAACATCTCAGAGGCACAGCGAATACTAGAAGCTCTAGAAATGGCTATGCCTGGCCTGGCCGTGGTGCGCATCAGGAGGGCGGGGCTAGAAAGGAGAGTAGGTCGTCTGGATAAGGCAGAGTCACTGCTAAGGGAGGCAGTTGAGGAGAATAAAGATAAGCCGCACCTTCATGCCTTCTACTCCATTAAATTGGCCCGCTTTCTTCACAAATTAGCCAAGAATCTATCGCGGGCTCGCACCGTGCTACAAGAGGCCATCGAGATTAGTCCGGTAAGAAACTGGCTGCATCTGTGAATGTGGAATTTTTGGTGGTTTGTTTGGTTCTACATATATCTGTTGTACATATATCAGCATGTGAGACAGAAATTGACTTAAGTCCACCGTGTTTAAGGGTTCATACATTCTTACATATGTATATACCACTTCCTAAAACTATGGAAATAATAAAATAAAAAGTCCATGAATACACCTTAATAGTGACACAAAATATGCCAGCACGGTGCCGTAGTGTTTTACACCTCCAAGGCCGAGGGTTCGATTCCCGCCTCGGGTCTGTGGATGAGGAGTTTGTATGTTCTCCTCCGTGCTTTGTGGCTACACCGGTTTCCTCCCACAGTAAGCTAACTGGCATTTCCAAATTGCCTGTAGTCTGCGAGTAAGTGTGTGTACTTGTGTTCCCTGCGACGGATTGGCCTCTGACGACCCTGAACAGGAAAAGGGGTTTTGAGAGAATGAGTGAGTGAGAGACTAATAGCATCACAAGTGCATCAGTGAGCAAGGACGACTTGTACGGTAAAAATGGTACAATACATCCTTTCCCTATTTCTTCAGAAGGAGGACCTAAAATATAAATAGGGAAATCAAAGAGCACACTATTTCGCAAAGTATTTCGTTTCGGATTGTTGAAGTTTCAGGTCTGTTTAAGCTAATTCTTGTCTTAACTGCATGTTACAATGCTGTGTGTGTATCCAGGACAACAGTAAGCTCTACCTGAATATGCTAGACCTGGAGCTGTCTAGTGATCTGCGGCTCAATGGAGGCGGTGTCCAGCAGTGTGTGAGCAAAGCTTTAGCCGCACCTCTTTCATCAGATTCTAAGATCCTCTTCTCCCAAAGAGGCCTGCAGTTTGCTGAGGATTTTGGGACTACAGTGCAAAGGTCAGACATCACTCAAGATAAGAGAGATGAAGGATTTCATTCATGTTTCATTCATGTTAAAAGTTGTGCTTTTGCACCACTATTCATCTAAAGCATAACCAGATTACGTTGTTGCTCTACCTGTGGTAAGCTCTAGATCCTAGCCTGCACTCAAACAGGCAGCATTTCATCACCTTTTTGTCACTCAAATTGGCAGCTTGTGGGCAGTTCTATCTTTAGTTTACTGCCAGTTGCTATGGTTTCACGTGAAGCGCTAAGCTGCTTCGATATGCACACAGACTAACCACAGTGTCTATAACCACACAAGATCACAAATCTGATATCTTCCCACTGAAACTAACATCGTGGACAGACTAAAAAGTGCATCACTGTCTACGTGTGACAGGATGAGTCTACTTCTACTTTGTGACTCATGATTTCTGTCACCTATTCTGGCATCAGTTTTGGGTAAAAACAGCCATGGTGTATTAGTGAATGTGTGGAAAGGAAAAAAACAAAAAGTCTGGGGGGGAAATCCATGCCACAACTTCCTCGTCTGTTCCCGTATCATGTCTTATTTGCATCAAGCAATTTGTCATGCAGCTTTCCCAACCCAGTCCAAGACACTAACAGTCACTTCATGTAATATCTAATGTCCCAGGGAATTACCAGATTTTAGTATACATATTTCTTGTATACATATTGTGTTTATGGGTCTAATGTGACTGATTACTGTTTATGTGTTTGCAGTTTGCTGAGTATCTACGAAGACCACCAGAAGCTTTTAAATGATCTCGGTGCAAAGAAGCGTGGAGCAGAAAACGGGTAAGAAACACAACACACAACATGGTTATTCAAACCCTTTTTTTCTCTTTTCATCTGCTTTTTAGCAGTGTTTTATTTGTTTATTTATTTAAATCTTTCCAGTGATGGCGATGATCCGGAGAAAATAAGTAAAATGGACGATGGCTCTGCTACAGCATCATCTCAACAAGCAGTCCCGCCTACTATGCCCCCTGGTCCTCCTCCTCCAGTGGTGGGCGGAGACACAAGTGGTTATGGAAACTATGGCAACTGGTATCAGGTATGCTTCTGCTTTGCTTTGTATTGCATGTACTTGCATGTTAATTGTACACTGTATAATGGTGGAGTGAAAGATGAAGGAGAGAGTAATATATTTTTTTGTAAAAAAATGTTAAGTCTAATTGTCTTATTGGGTAAATGATCGAGAAGTGATCATGCTCACGCTTTGACTGTTTCCACATTGCACAAGACTGTAATCATTTTATCCATTTCTTCTTTTCGATTTTCAAAAACAGCAGTATGGAGGATATGGTGGCTACTCCAACCCCTGGAACCAGTACTATCCTCCCAGTTAGGGGGCAAACAGGTCATTTTGCAGTACTTCACAATGCCTCACCTTTCATACACACATGGCAAGATGTATAATGGAAGTGTGATGATGAGCATGAGACGAGTCACCTTTTTTTGACCACGGATCCACTCATCTCAGAGCTCGTCCCGTGGTAATGACTGTTCCAACCTGGGTCTTGTACTTAGTACTTCTTCTGGACTCTCAGAAAAGATTCAGACTGAATTATATCAGCCTTTTAAACAGTGTCTCTCTGTGGATGTTTTTCCTCCTTATTATAAAACAATGTTTTAAGTTTTTAACCTGTCATAAGTGTACATATCTGTGTCAAGCCATGCAAGGAGTAAGCTAGCTCATGTTAATTGTGTGCATGTGTAAAAGTTAATAGTTGGACAGCAATGCAACAAAACGCACATTGTACAATAGGGTTGTTGCTGTGTCATGGTTTCATGGGTAGACCTGATACTTAGCTTGCTGCCAACTGTCTTTACTCCAGTTTCTTTTAAGCCAGCTGTGACACCACAAATATTTCTCAAATGGCCTTATTTGGACTCTGTGTAAATCAGATTTGCAGCAACTTCTGTTTGTCCACCTGCATTAAAAAGGCTTTGTCCTTGTAATTTGTTACTGTGGTAAAAAGCTGACCAAAATCAAACAGCAATATATTTTCATCCACTGTCTTCAGTTTATAACACAAGTACAAATCACAATATATATACATATAAATAATAATTTTTGTTTTTATATTTTCAAGGCTGTTCTAAGAAACTAATATTCTCTAAAAGAAAACATATTGCTTGCATGATTTTTAATCTTTTTATGGAATCATTGTTCCATAAATCTGTCTTAAAATTGACGTATTTTTAGACTAGCATACCATCATACCATGACCATTTTAAACTGTAACAACTTATTTACACTCATGCTTTACTTACATAAAGGTGCTGTTTTTTTTTCTTCTTTAGTTTTTTTTTTAAATCATAATGTAAAACTTTATTTGATTATTTTTACACAAGTTGATTCCACTGCAAAATACAGAATGATGCCTGGATGCATTGTGTTCTTCAGAGAACACCAAATAACATTTAAAGTTATTTAGACATGGAGTATTTCTTTCTAAAACTTGAGTGGTGCAAGGTGAAATGTTCAGAAAATAAAATATGATAGTGTTACAGGACGAAATCTAATAGTCAGAATTATATTTACTGGACATGCTTTGGATGGATATATGAGGTGCAGATAACGTTATGTACAAGGCTTTGTTTTATCTACGTTCTCTTTACATGCCTGCCTTTTGATTTAAAAAATTTTTTGCATCTTTTTTTTTTAAAGTGCAATCACCCTACAGGCATCCTTGTTTATATGAGGGGTGTTCAAGTCAAACCAGGATTTTTTATTGCACCGAATAACAGAACACTGCTATTGGGATTAAAACAACCTTTATTTCTCTATATAATCCCCTGCTACAGTAAAGCATTTTCAGTCTTTCTCTAGTCTTTGGATACCATCAGGGTAGAAAATTTTCTTACTATGACGGAGCCATGATCACGTCTAAAATGCTGCTGCTTCATTCAGTCCCGGTGTGACTTGAATGCTCCTCATTTATTGTTTACCTGCATTTGTAATTTTTTGCCATGAATAAAGATGTCTATTTTAGAAGATTTGCTTGCCATATATAAGTAGCTCATTCATGACTGATATTTGTATTGACTGTAATGGTTAAGTGCATTTTATTTACAGTAGGGCTACAGGCAAAAATCATTTTATTCCAAACATGAAGAAATGATTCAAAGCAGAATCATTGAAATCAGGATGGAAACCATAATTTCAGTGTTCGGTTAACTCTGCTGTTGTCAGTGTGAATATAAGTTTTATTGTTGTAGTACCGATGAAGGCCTGTTCAACTGTTTAAATGACATATAAAATCAAATCCAGTCCATTGGTTCAACCCGTTTTTTTTCTTTTGTTGACCATACGAGCAGGGGTGGAAGAGCGTGGATTAAACTTATCTGCCTTTACTTCTTTGCAACCACAAGGACAGCAGAAGGCACCAAACCTAAAGAAAAGAGAAAACAAGACCTGTAAGTAAAATTAAATAAAAAAAACAGATGCTCAATTTAGCAATCAATACACAGTCATACACGGTACGATATGCAGTGAAATACGACCGCCTGTGAGGAAATAAATATGAATAAAAAAGAAATACAATAGAAAATAAATTTAGCTAGGATAAGAATAATATATCTATAGAAGACAGAAATATACAATATAAGAAACTTAGCTGTACAAATATGGAAAAGAAAACTTAGCTGTACAAATATGGAAAAGATTCTGATAGATGAAAGACATCACTCCAAATGTCAGAAGTGAAGGGAGCAGAAAACACATCATTTGCATCTCAGGATGCTTTACTGTTGGCATGACAGGGAATAAAAGTAGTGATCACCTTATATTTCCGGATAAGCTTTTTTTCCATGTGCCCCAAACTATCGGAAAGGGGATTCATCACAGAAAATAACTCAGCAGTCCAATCCCTGTACCTTTTGCAGAATATCAGTCTGTTTCTAATGTTTTTTTGTTTGTTTTTTTATAGTAGAGAAGTGGCTTCTTTGCTGCCCTTCATGAAATGTATGAAGATGAGCGCTACCATCGTGATGAGCGTTAGCCATGTGTCATACCAGCAGTAAAGCATCCTGCGACCATTTATATGTAGGGTTGCTTCTCAGCCAAGAGAGTGGGTGGGCCCAAGAACACAGCCATAAATAATAAATGGTACAAAAACATCCTCTGAGAGTAACTTCTCCCAACCATCCATGAACAGTCTGGTGACAAACAATGCCTTTTCCAGCATGATGGAGCACCTTGCATAACTAAGTGACTCTGAAACAAAACGTTGAAATTTTGACTCCATGGCCAGAAAACTCCCCAGACCACGTCCCATTGAAAACTTGTGGTCCATTCAGAAAAGGCGCACAAATAAAACCCCACAAATTCTGAAAAACTCCAAGCATTGATTATGCAAGAATGAGCTTTCATTAGTCAGGATGTGGCCCAGAAGTGAACTGACAGCATGCCAGGGTGAATTGCAGAGGTCTTATAAGGGTCAAATATAGACTCTCTGGATAAATGTAATAGAATTCTCATTAAAAACCATTGACACCTGTAAAATGCCATTTACCATAGTAACATCTGGGAGGGGGGGGATCTAAAAACACTGAAGCAGCAGACTTTATAAAAATTCATATTTGTATAATTCTCAAAACATTTCGGTCACGCCAAGTGTGCTACTTGCATTATAACTACATCAGTTCCTCCAGTATAATAACAAAGATACCATTAAGCTTCTGAAAATAAAAGAAACACAGCACGCAGGGTTAACATCAGCCCACTGTTCTGACACTAACATGTTGTCTTTCTGTACCTTCCGACTGTAGACAGAGCAACAAGAGGCACAACAACGAACAAAAATATGTCAAAATCCCAAGTCGGAGCAGCGTAATAAACATAACCCTATAAACATCACTACTAGAATTTTTCTTACCAAGCTCACGAAGAGGTTTTTCCATGTCGAGTTCTGTGTAGACACGGCGGGGGTAAGGGGACAGCAGGGTAAAGTCCTCGCCCACAGAGCTGTTCATCTGTACGTACACTCGCACTGCAGCCAGTGGCTCCTGGGCCTTAAAGACTGTCATCAGAGCAGAGCCATCCATCAGCCGAACCTAACACAGGGAAGAGAGGTGAGCTGCAGCACACATAACCAGCTGAAAATAGAAGTCTGAACATATTCCGGAATGCTACCTGTATCCGACACTCATCATAGTCTTTCTTGGCTGGTGGAGGACCCTGGATCTCAGGAGGAGACTGGGGAGTGGCTTCAGAGGAAGGAGATGTCAGGCCTGTACTTGAAGAGCTCCCACCAAACTGTAAATACACCAACATGTAATTGGTTAGTGGATTGTTAGTTTTTTTAAAGCCATCACAACCCTGAAAAGGATAAAAACGGTTACAGAGCAAAGAAGAAGAAAACAAAAAATGAACGATCATAGTAACAAAAGAATGGATTTTCCCATGCGTTTAATGTGTACGTTTTTTTTTTTTGTTTTTTTATCTGAGGCTTCAGCTGGAAAGTTTTGGCCTAAGTTTTATTTAGCCCCACCCCTTTTCCTTAAAAGGCAATCCATACGGTATACAGAATGTCATCAGAAGAGGTGAGATATACATCTAAAATTATAATATTCTCCCTTAAATAATATAAAGGGAGCTCTCAGTCGGGAGAAATAGCACCCTAAATCCTAAAATATCCCTGTGGAAAACCCTATCACTGATCACGTCAATAAAAAAAATGAACCAAAAGCAAACACCTTGCGTGCCCTCTCTTCTCTGTCACGGGCAATCTTCTCTTTGACCCTCTGCCTGAAAAAAGAACAAAAACCAAATAAGAACAGAAAAGCTTTGTTATAAAGATCCTTGGGACAGTTTTATCCAGCTCTCACGGTACTTTGCCAATCGGTCCTCCATTTTCTCTCTCCTGCGCTGTTCAGCCAACTGCTTCATTTCATCATCCTGCAGCTTCTGTCGGACCTGCTGAAGCTCCTGGCCCTGTTTCCTCCTCTGTTTCTCCCTCTCTACCTCCTCCTGACGCTCCCTCTCTCTCCTCTCCTCCTGCTTCACCCTCATCAATTCCTCAAGCCTGGGCATAAATGGAAAAAAAAAATTAACACTTCTCTTGTCGAGTCAACAAATTTTTACTTAAAATTTATTCACCTTTGTAAATGTCACCAACCTCTTAATTTGTTCCTTCTTCTCCTCTTCAGTCATTGGTTGTTTGTCATCTTCTTGTTCTTCTGTCTCTTCAGCATCTGCATAGCATATACAGTGGAACCAAGTGGGCTCGTATTTCAAAACACTCGTAAACCAAATCGAATTTCCCCGTAAGAAATAATGGAAACTCAAATTATTTGTTTCACAGCCACAAAAAATAAATACATAAAAATAACTAATACAAAATATAAAGTAAAAATAAAACAAATTGGGTCTCCGAGTGGCGCAGTGGTAAAGCGCTCGCCTTATCATCCGGGAGTCGCAGGTTCGAACCCCGGGTGATGATGTTTACCTCTCACAGCCGGAGACACAGAGAGAGCTGATTGGCCGAGCTCTCTCAGAGGGGAGGGGGGAGGGATGAGAGGTATTAGTGCTCCCACATTAATAGCACGGCTCTACGCCAACGGTGCGTGAACAAGCAGTTCGAAAAAAAGAGGTCAACTGGTGTCACGTGGCTCGGAGGAAACACGTGACAGCCACCGGCCCTCCTGGCTGAATGGAGGTTAGTAGCCTTAATGTGGGAGCCCCCTGGTGACGGGAGGGGAATTGAACACGACTAGATTGGGGAGAAAATCGGGGAAAAAGAATTGGACAGGACTAAATTTATGAATCCCGACAGATAAGTGTTTCCGTTTACGCTGTGTGTGTGTGTTTGTGTGTAAAGCTAAAGTAAGAGGAGAGGAGGAATCAGACCCCCCCTCTCTCTCCTCTAGTCTTTAACAGTAAGATTTCCTCCTTTCTTATTTGAGTTTCACAAACACACACACATTAACGGAAAGACTGTTTTATCGGAAAAATTAACAAGGAACATCGCTAATAACACATTAGTAACACGCGCATACTAACGGAATCACTGCTGTAAAGTAAAAATAAAACTAATTAACCTGCACTTTACCTTTGAAAAGATTTGCGACAGAGCAATGTTAACCTCTCTAACGAGACTTTCTTTTGCTTTACACACACGCACACACGTGTGTTATAAGAAACAGTACACGCGCGCTGTACACACGCATACAAACACAAAATAAAATATGTTTTACGCACACACACGTGGTCACAGTGTTATAGTAAACAGTACACGCGTGCACGGATTGATTATACCGGTGTGAGACACGCACTAAGACCCAGCAGGGGAGATGATTACCCACAATTCTGCAGCGCAAAAGAGAGAAAACCATTGGCTCAGTTGTGATCACGTGACGCTCGGCGTCAAAACAAGAAGAGCATACATGCTACATGATACTCGGTACTCGTAAACCAAGACTTGCTCGTTTTTCAAGTTTAAAAATCGCAATCTGAGGTTCGCAATCTGAGGTTCCACTGTATAATGAAAACTAAATGTTTTCCATTTTACAGTGCATTCATGTATTAATGAATAGATTGATTAGAGACTGTGGTGAGGGATATCATTTCAGATTGAATGGATCTAATGCAAATAATTATTTTCAAGAGCAAAATCAGTGTACACAAAAAAAAATATTTTTTTTTTAGGTCTAAGTCTAGACAGTGGTAATGCATCTTTGACAGGATATCTCCCAAAAACTTTTTAATGATGGACAAGCTTATCAACATGGATCACGCTTGTTTGTCTGACAAACATGTAGCACAAAAAAATTCTGTTCTTTCTTTCTGGATGATCTTGATCTCTTAGTAAAGAATTTTGTGACATAATTTAAAACAATGTCATTATCTTTTCAGTTTTTAGCCAGAAGGACTGCATTTTGTTTTTCCAACAGACCCAACATTTAGAACAATGATGAACAACTGAGCACAAAGGTCTTACCCTCAGAGGGTTCAGAGGCAGGCTGGGACGGGCTCTGTTGTTGTTCTGTTGAGCCTAGAACATTTCCTGCTGGTGGCACGTACGGCTCGTCTATGTCCGGATCGTTCTCGTGTTCCATCAGCCTGTGTAGGACAATGAGTAAAATTAAAACAATCCCGGCCCACAGCACTGTTACAGCAATCAATCACACCTACCAGTCCATAGCTCTCTCAATGCCCTGGTTGCCAGTGTGTGCTACAGCCTTCTCCCTTTCGCAGCAACAGAGAAATAAATTATTAGTGCACAAGAATCAGATGCAAGAACTCAGAGTGAGAATAAACTGTTTGTTTACTTACGCTCTGTTTTTGTTAAAGCCCATCTCCAGGAGGCTTTCTAACGTTGTGTACTCTGCCATGTTGCTGAAAATGAAAAAAAACAACATTTTTTACACATTCCTACAAGTTTATTAAAGCCAAATGCAGCATCTGAATTTTACTCGAAATTAACTCCGTGTCTTATCTTATGTTTTCATTTGAGTTTATATCTGCCTACAGACCAAGGAAAAACTATTAAAAAAATTTTTTTTTAAAAACATATATGGAATTAGATGATTAAGTAACAACATTATTCATTTATTTTCTATACCACTTATCCTGTGTACAGGGTCAGGGGAGGCTAGAGGCAGGGTAGGCACCCTAGATAGGTTGCCAATCTATCGCAAGGCACAGATGCACAGACACAAACACGCACAATAGGCAAATGGAAACACCAATTTACCTAATGCTAATTTACCAGCATGTCTTTGCACTATGGAAGGAATCCAGAGTACCTGGAGAAAACCCACCAAGCACAAGGAGAACATGCAAACTCCATGCACACAGACCCTGAGGCGGGAATCACACCCTCAACCCTGTAGACGTGAAGCCACAGCGCTAACCACTACGTCAACATGCCACCATAACAACAAGTCAGTTGTTATTTTAGGGTCTGGAATAATTCTTGCAAGAACAGTATTGTCAGGTGCATTTGCAAAACCCATCAAGCACCATAATGAAACTGGCTCTCATGCCATCCCGTCCCAGGAAGGCAGGACCAAAACTTACCTCTTCTGCAGAGAAGTTCATTGAGAGTTACCAGCCTCAAAAATCACCAATTAACAGCACCACAGGTTAGAGCCATTGTAAAGGCTTTACAGAGAATAAGTAGCAGATACATCTCAATATCAACTGTTCAAAGTAGATTATTGCATATTTCAGCTGTCTTCAGTATTGATTTACAGTGTAGAAAGAATAAAAAAGACAGACAGACAATCTATCTATACTTAAGCAATTTTCTAACTTACTCAACATAATACAGAGTTTGTATCTATTCCATATAGACTATACCTATACATATGCACATATTCTCTTCAGGAGCTTATCTTCTCACTTAACATTTTTTTTTACCATGGCATAAGTTACCTTCTGCACCTCTGCAGTTAAATCTGTTATTGATTATATAAAAAAATAAGCCACTTATGATCTTCTCCTGTAATTCATTGGCATTGTAATTGCATGCACTTTGCACAAAGACAATAAACTGAATCTAATCTAATCTAATAAACCTAACAGCTAGCAAAGCAGAATGCATACTGAACTGTTAGGAGGTTGGGCAATTCTCTATATAGTAAAACTAAGATCTTACATTACACTGATTTCCTATTATGCCAAGCCCCACACACACCTCCTGCACTCATCACAATCACACCAGGTTAACAGTAAGTTAAATGCTGAAGCAGTGCACGAACTAGCAGCTAGCCAACCGGCTAAATTGTGCCTTGTCAACCAACAGTCTAGCTAAGCTAAAGAGCTGCTTCTAAAGTACTGAGTTGCACATATTATCCAGTGTTACATAAAAAAAACATATACAAGTCGATATAAAATATTAGCGTTACAGAAAATGTTTTTAAATAATATTAATATGTTTATTTTAGTCATGCATGCTAGTTAGCATAACAGTTTCTTACATAGCTGCTGTCCCGTCCACACACACGTACGGCAAGAGCACTAGGACAAACTGAAAACGCGATTCGCTCAGTGTTTCCAGAAGCCACGCCTGAGCATTTTAAAGGTATTTCTAGTACTTATCTCTTGAATAAAAAAAGTAAGAAGTAAACTACTTGATTAAAGAATGTGTTTGTCTCTATGGATGGGTGGTGTTTGTACAGGTAGGCCGTAGGCAGCGTCATAAACTTTGGTCATACTATGGGTGTGTCAAAGGCGTTCCTCACCAACTGTAACAGTAGGCAGCGTCAATATAAAGAAGGTAAAATATACAATATAAAAAAGTCAGAGGGGAAAGGTATAGTGTGGGGAAAGGCAAGACAACAACGGCAACACTCACTCACTCACCGTCCATACTGTTTTATCTGGTGTACAGGCTGACAGGGGCCTTGAGCCTATCCGGCACGAGGCGGGGTACACCCTGGACAGGGTGCCAGTCCATCACAGGGCACACACATACACAGATGCTCATTCACACACACACTATGGGCAATTTGGGAACGCCAACTGGCCTAATCTGCATGTCTTTGGACTGTGGGAAGAAACCGGAGTACCCCGAGAAAATCCACCAAGCACGGGGAGAACATGCAAACTCCATGCAGACAGACCCAAGGCGGGAATCGAACCTGGACCCTGGTTTTGCAAGGTGACCGTGCCAATCACTGAATCATCGTGACAATGGCAACAGAAGTGGATTAATGAACCAAAAGCAAGACATTTGCATTCAATACAGCACAAAGTATATGTAATAAAGAGGCGGAAAAATCTGAAAGAGGAAACTTATTGATTAGCAGACTAAGAACTGGACACAGCACCCTTAATAGCACTTTATTTATAGTAGGTAAGCACCCAACAGGACTCTTGAGTGACCCAAAGTGAGACTGTTAAGTATGTATTGCTCTTGTGCAGGAAATATATGCAGGACAGGCTAGATATGATGGCCTAGCTTAAAGAACTAGGTAGAGTAGAAAGCAATGTTAATAGTCTTTTAGAAGGAGGAGTCACTAATTAGTTCCTAAATTGCCCAGAGTGTGTGAATGAGCGTGAGTGTATGTGTATGTGTGTGCCCGGTGATGGATTGGCACCCCGTCCAGGGTGTACGCCACAGCTCCAAACCCCTGCAACCCTGTATACAGGATAAGGCTTTATAAGCAATGAGTGATTGAGTGAATCATGGAAGGAAGCAATTAATCTTGTTTTTGAGAAAGACTGGACTGGGAATTCAGCTTTAAAGGACAGGGAAGATCTATAGGTGGCAGTGAAACAAAGTACTGAACTCCAACTAGATGCAGTGTGGTAGTGAGGGAAAACCTGTTAAGATAAAAGTGAAGGTACCAGGAGCTCAGATCAATCTATGAAGCATCTACAGTGATGGCGCATATAACAGGCGGAATTTAGGGCTGTCGAACTATTGGAGCAGCTTGAGGAGCAGCAGCGAGTTGACCACACACTACTTTCGCAGATAAGCACATGGTAGCACGCAGGCATTACCCGAGTAACTAATATATACATTTTGTTTGGCCTGCTGCTGGTTGGCAGTGTTTGTGTGGGCGGTGTGGCGGGCTCCCATTACCGTGAAACAGTGCCATCAAATGTAACAGGAGATAGCATCACATCATCACCTTTTATGTCATACTGTGAGGTAATAATTTATCAGTCGAAATGTTGGAGCGGCGTGAGGAGCAGCACTGGGTTGACTGGCACACTCCTTTCAGGCCTCAGGATCTGCATGTCGCAGAGCCACGGGTAACCTCTGATACATAAAAATGCAAAGTTTCAATATATCCAAGCATGGTTTGTGTATTGAGTAAGTAATGATTCAGGGTGCATGCTGTAAACGCTGGCGGTAATGTGGTTTGTACTGTGGCACTGTGCCTACAGGGTCGAGGGTGTGATTTCTGCCTCTGCTCTGTGTGCATGGAGTTTGCATGTTCTCCCCGTGCTTGGTGGGTTTTCTTCCAGTTACTCCAGGTTTCCTCCAGGGCACTGGTGGCTCAGTGGTAGGTGTTTCACCTGCCATGCGAAAGGCCTGGGTTCAATTCTCAGACAGTGCCCAAACCCCAGCTACTGGATACAGTGCCGGTCCCAAGCCCGGGTAAAATGAGAGGGTTGTGTCAGGAAGGGCATCCGGTGTAAAACCCGTGCTAAGCTTGTTTAACCGCTGTAGTGGCCCTTGCTGGGAGCAGCCAAAAGACAAATAACAACAACAACTCCAAGTTTTCTTGCACAGTCCGAAGACATGCAGATTAGGTAAATTGGCATTCCCAAATTTTGTGTCTGTGCGTGTGAATCCCTGTGAGAGATTGACACCCTGTCCAGGGTGTACCCCACCATGTGCCCTAGGTCTCCTGGGATAGGCTCCAGCTACTCAGTACACAGGATAAGCAGTATAGAAGATAAATCAATAAATGAACGTGCTGTAAAGCTGTGGTTCTTAACCTTGAACTTGGAGGACCTCCTGTCCTGCACACTTCAGTTCAGAAAAGGCTGTGAATTGGCTAATTATTTAAATCAGGTGTACTGGAAACTGAGACAACACTAAAAGTTTTAAGGTTTGAAAATGACTGTTGTAAAGGAAAATAATCACCAAATGAGTGGTGATAGGGAGGCGACCATTACCTGCGAAAGAAGCATGTGGTCAACTCGCTGCCACCCCTCATGCCGCTCCAATGCTTCGTCAGCCCCTATCGCTATAGATGTGTTGCAGTCTGATCCAGGGTTTCAGTAGCTATGAGCCTGGCCTGACTTCCCCGTTTTCGCTATGGACGACGCTGCATACTTTACAGACTGTGCGGAACGCCTGTGACACACTCACAGCATAACACAAAAGTTGACACTGCCTAATACTGTGGTGGAACTACCTTTAGAATTTTTGGGTTTTATATGTATATATATATATAAGTAGACACTGTTATATGAATAAATGGATGCACCAAAATTTGTTGCTATTATTATAATTGTTTCTTTCTTTATAGAAATAACCATCTTTAAGCATGTCTACTGAGAAAATTTCCAATAAATTGGAAACTGATTCTCGGAGAGGCTGTTGTTGGAGTTTCCCAGTTGACAAAAAGCTAGAAACCTTTAAATCCCCCATTACCTAAATTATAGTTGTTGTTTTTTTTGTTTGTTTTTGTGGCAACACGGTGACATAGTGGTTATCTCCAAGGTCCGGGGTTCGAGTCCAACCTTGTGTGCGTTGAGTTTGCATGTTCTCTGTGTGCTCCAGTTTCTTCCCACAGTCCGAAGACATGCAGACTAGTTTAATTGGCATTTCGAAATTGCCTGTACCGTTTGTGCCGTGCAATGGATTGGCACCCTGTTCAGGTTGTGTCTGCCTCGTGCCGTACGTCACTGAGATGGGCTCCAGGAGCCATACCGGATAAGCAGTATAGAAGTTGAATGAATAAAAAAAGTCTTAAACATGAACAGAGTCATGACTTGGTCCTTCGTGTCTGCTCAGAAATCTCCAGGGAACAAACTTCTCATTCTACAACAAGGAGAGTTATTAATCTTAAAGCTATTAAGAAAAAGCCAACAAATTCTTAATAATATATTCATAGCTAAACCTTACTTACTTAAAGAATCAACCAATTTTAGTTCAGACATTTTACCATTAAGCTACAGCTATCTGTTTTCTTTTTGCATGACTCTGTATATGACACTTCACATGTGAACACCTAATCATCACATAATAAGTGTTTCTAATAAATGACTCTTGTCAAAAACTATTTGGAAGCATACATTGTACAGAATGTTTTCGTATGCTGTAGCATTACACATTACACTGAATGGAATTAAAGAGCCTAGCCTCTAGGCCTAGGCCTTGATTTAAATTATGTTGAGTGTCCATGCTACAAGTCCTTGTGAATTAGTTCTTGCAATAGAAACGATGAGTGCATTAATATAATCCTATGGTTTTCTTTCAACTAGAACTATCGTCAGCATTGCTGGTACAGAAAAGGAAACGGCACCTTCTGACCAATCAGACTGAAGAATTCAATTTTGCCAAGGTGTTACGTATTTATAACAAAATCTCTAAACCGGATACAGTATAGGGAGTGGGGCTTGTTACTTATTGAGAGCGTGAAGGTGTAATAATCTACTAACTGTTGCAATCCTCAACAGCAATAAGGAACTCGGGATAGCACACTCCAGTGTGCGGCTGTCTGCCAAAGGTATTACAGGTAATGTTCTCTCTCATTTTTTACTTTTGGCTCTCTGTCTAGCTTTTAGCCACTAAAATCAATTTGGTCTGATCATAAAGACTGTTGTAATATTTTACTTTTAATTTTTGATTTCCAGATACTGACAAGACTTCCTATACCCCTTTATTATCATATGAGGAAAAAGCTGAAAGTAAGTGGATAATTTAATTTAAAAGGTGGTTAAAAAATTATAATGTTTTAGGACAGTAGTGGCAGAAAGAATTGGATATTGTCTCTGTGATGGGCACGCTCATTGCTAAGTTTCAGTGGAAATTACATCATTTTTAAAATAATCTGACTGAAGTACCTCATCCTCCTCATGTGCTCTTATACAATTTGCAAAAAAAAAAAGAAAAAACTTCAATATTTTTTCTTTTGTAAATTGTGTGAATCTGAATCTTGTGTTCGGAAAAGTTTCTTAATCATATCTGTTAAGGCTTCTTGTTACTTGGGTCAAAGTGTCTAAATTCAAATTGTTTTATTGTTGCCTTCAAGGAAATAGGACAGGAGTGGGTAAAGTTCATTGTCCAAGTGCTTGATAGACGGAGGGAGAACAACTGATGGTTTAGTCAGCAATAAGAGAGCCGGCGATAACACAAAGAAGAACATTTAACAAAACAGCATCCATCATTTATTAGACATACTTAATATTTTGCTAGATTCATATTGATTAAGTAAACACCAAGCTATTTTTGAGTGCTTTCTTAAATGTGTTGCTTCTTTTTTTTTTTTTTGCATGTGTACCAGGTGACCTTCTTCCGAGAGCTGAACACTTGAACATGCAGATACCGTTCTCAGGTCCGGCTGTGGTGCTCGCTGGATGTAACAGTCTCTCCATATGGAAGACTTCTAAGTGCCAGTGGAGGAGCTGTTACTTGCAGAGAGTCACCAAGAGCTTCCCCAAGAGACCACGGAGAGTCTGGACTACCAATGAACTAATAAACTACTAATAAACACAACAACAGTAAATTGTTGGGTTTTTTTTTCTCAAAATATTTTAATGTACTGTGTCCAGACTGGGAGGGACTGGGACACGGTCACCTGATGTGTGAAGGAATTCATGCAATGCTGCTAATCTGTGATGGTTTCATGTTCCCTCTAAGAAATGTCTAGGTGTACACGGACAGGCATACAGAGTCAACCTTGTGTGTCACAAAACAACAACAGAACCGTTGATTCATAAAACCCAAAATATGGGTGTTTGGTGTCTGTATGGATGATTGGACGATTATTTAATATATTGTAGTGCATTTTCTGGATTGAAGTAAAGTATGAGGGTATTTATTTTATTTAGAAGAATAAAAGCTCTTGCAAATTTGATTACTTTAAATATGAATTTTCCTTTCTATAATTCTTGTTGGATGTATGTGTTCTTTTTTGTTGGATTTGAATGGCTTGAATTTCCCTGCTATTCTGACACAGGCTCATGTGCTTCATATAAGAGCCAACTTTTACATGATTATATTAAGCAAATATAGTTATTCAAATCAATGAATTCTTGTTGGATTTGGATCATCCTGTGTCACCCGGAGTAAATATTCAAAGGACGCTGCTTGTTTTTGTTGGACTGCATCCAATCTGCCTTACAGTTTATACTTTCTAAAAATGTACATGTCATAATAGCAATGCATTAACAAGAATTAATTTTAATTTAGATAAATATCTAAAGAGTAGCATTTTTTTTTATTAAATCTGCACCTTTTAGCAAACAGAAAGCAGGCAGATAAACCATGCAGATGTGATTTGCATGTAATTTGCCTGGCGCAGCTGTGACAATGCCTTTGCATCCTTACACAGGGGACTGAAAACAATCAGGCTGCACTACGTCTCACTAAACAGTCATCTACAGCACTACATCTCTTTGCTTTAGAATTAAACTTGATAATAATGCAATTGTATAGGCTTTTATCATTTTTTAAAAACGCCATTGCAAAATACCATACTACCATACATAATAGTATGCCAGTTTAGGCGTCAAATATAAGTATAAATTTGATAGATTGTCCAGAAAACCGATTTCTTTTTCTGTCTGGAACGGAAGTGCGGGTTTCCAAGCGGGGCTTTTGTTTTGAAATGAAGATTCACTTCCGCTTTTCCTCTTCTGACTCCTGAAGCTTCATGTAGGTGTCGAGGCTTCCAGGCATCAGGTTCACATAAAGAGTTATTTCACGAAGCTTCATTTAAGAGCTCATATAAAGTGGGTAAATTGTGTGTAGCAAATAGATCCTAGAATCACAAGCATCAAATTCAAATCAAATTAAAATGTTTTTGTCACATACACAGTCATAAACAGTACGATATGCAGTGAGATGCTTAAACGACCGCCCGTGACCTTAAAAATAAAAGATTATTAATAGAAGATAAATATTGAAAAAAATTAGAAATTAAATATAGAAAATAACTTTAGCAAATTATCACTATTAATATGGACATATTAAAATACACACTTTAGGACACAATTTTAGGAAAATTTATTGCTATACGTTATATATTGATATATATATATGATAATATCCTAATATAAAATGTCAAATATACACGTACATGGAAATTCTGTTTGCGTTTGCACTTGTAGTTCAGTCACAGGCATGTCACAGGCATTCATAAATCATAAACTTTTATTACATACTGTGAGGTAATAATATATCTTCATTTGATAATCACTAGATCATCATTAGGGGGTGTGTATATATAACAGAAATTCTTTATGGCCGATCAGTGTTAGCACAGGCGTCTTGATTTGATAACCACCAGATCATCATTAGGAGGAGTATGTGGTTATATATGTAATCAAAAATTATACATAGGGCCAGTCAGTGTTTGTACAGGCATTTCTCCCTGAAGGCAGTGGTAGGCAGCATAATCATCAACTTTTATGTCATTCTGTGAGCGTGTAATAATACTCAGTGTCACAGTGAAAACGGGTACATCAGACTGCAGAGCATCTACAATGACGGCACATAAAACAGGCAGAATTAAGGGCTGCCGAAACATTGGAGCAGCAGGAGGAACAGCAGTGAGTTGACCTCACACTTAATTTGCAGGTAATGGTAGGATGCAGGCGTCAGGATATGCATGCAGGCAGAACTGCAGGTAACCTCACTCACTCACTGACTCACTCATCATCTATACCGCTTTATCCTGTATTCAGGGAGGTCTGGAGCCTATCCCAGGAGACTTAGGGCAAGAGGCAGTGTATACCCTGAACAGGGTAGGTAACCTCTAGTATAAATATAAATCTTACTGAATCACTTTGTAAATTAATTATATTTAACCAAACACTTTTCAGATGGACAGTCACCCTCACTGTCTGAATGCAATAATGCAGTTCCTGGCCTTTAGTGTTGATTACAGCACATAATGTGGTGGTGAATTCATATGTGAAAATAATTCCTCATGCATATATATATATATATATATATATATATATATACACACAGTAAGTGGTGTAGTGGTTAGCACTGCCGCATTGCACCTCCAGGGTCCGGGTTCGATTTCGGTGGGTTTCCTCTGGGTACTCTGGTTTCCTCCCACAGTCCAAAGACATGTACAGTCGTGGCCAAAAGTTTTGAGAATGACACAAATATTAGTTTTCACAAAGTTTGCTGCTAAACTGCTTTTA
>JAOVVA010000037.1:13793514-13816761 GCA_028565275.1 Leiocassis micropogon | reverse complement strand
AAGGAATTGTCTGTAGACCTCCGAGACAGGATTGTCTCGAGGCACAAATCTGGGGAAGGTTACAGAAAATTTTCTGCCGCTTTAAAGGTCCCAATAAGCACAGTGGCCTCCATCATCCGCAAGTGGAAGAAGTTTGAAACCATATACCATAATATATATATTTACCTCTGGAAAAAAAGTAAGAGACCACTGCGAAATAATCATTTTCTTATGTTTTTTCTTACAGGTGCATGTATTGATGAGATGAACACTTTTGTTTAATTTTTTTGTGAACTGCTGACAATATTACTCCTAAATTCGGAATACAGTGGAACCTCAGATTGCGAGTAACGCGGTTCGTCAGTGTTCCATAAGACGAGCAAAGATATTTAATAAATTTCGACTTGAAAAACGAGCAAGTCTTGGTTTACAAATACCAAGTATCATGTAGCACGCATATTCCAGAAGTTTTCTTATTTTTCCCAGAGGGTGTATATATACAGTACATAGTGCATGTGTGTGTGTGTGTGTGTGTATACACTAGAGGTTTGCCTGCGGTTCTGCCAACCTGAAGATCCTGATGCCTGCATATTACAATTACCTGTGAATGAAGTGTGCGGTCAACTCTCACTGCCGTTCCGCGCGCTGAGCCAATGTTTCAGCAGCCACTACTTCTGCCTGTCATATGCATCGTTGGTGTAAACGTGTTGCAGTGTCATAATGGATAGTCTCACAATATACTCCAGACGCCTGACCATATGTATATCTGGCAAATTTGGAGAATAATTCAACCAAGTTTGTTCAGTGTTTCAGCGTGCATCTAAATGGAGGAACCCAAGGTTTCCCACATTGCACAGAACATCACACCACCTCTGTAGTGTATTTCCTTCCCAAGTAAGTAAGGTATGCTGTACATGATGTAAATTACAACATTATTCATCAAATCAGACCATCTTTTTCCATTGCTCTAGGGTCCTGGTCTGGTTCTGATGCTCATTTGTCAATTATATGTACTTTTGACATTGGGCATTCCGACCAATCTGTGGCTATGCAACTCGATACACACTAAGTTGTAATGCAGATTGTGTTCTGTCACCTTTCTATCATAGCCAGCATTAAATTATTTCACCAGTTTGTGCAAATAGACCAGATGGCCCAGGCTTCTCTCGCCATGGGTATCAATGAGCCTTGGGCGTTCATCACCCTGTATTCTTTGCTTGATGTAGGCCATTAATGGCCTCGATGTAGGCATTCTGAAATGACAGCTTTTTTGTCCAGGCAGGGTATTTCTGTCATATATTTATTTAAAACACATCTTGATTTTCCAATAAACACAAATAACACTATAATTTTGGTGTAATATTTGTTACTGGTTCATTCATTCATTTTCTATACCTGATGCCCGGAGACTTTGGGCACGAGGTAACATACACCATGGACAGGGTGCCAATTCATAGCAGACACACATGCATGCACACATTTACACATTACATGTCTTTGGACAATTGGGAACGCAAATTAGCCTATTTTGCATGATTGTGGAAGGAAACTGGAGTACCTGGAGGAGACCCGCCAAGTATGGGGGAGAACATGCAAATTCCATGTACACAGACTAGCGACAGTACTCAAACCCTCAACCCTTGAGGTGAGGGGGCCACAGTGCTAACCATTACACCATTGCGCCACCTCGAAATATAATTCAAATTCGAATTCATTCATTCATTCATTCATTTGAATATAAAGAATGTGTTTCTTGTTGTTCTCACTTTCTGATGAAGAAAGGTTATTGTTTTTCATTGTAGCAAGGCAAAATTGTTCAAGTTGCATGAAAGCAACATATTACCATAGATTGATGATCATAATCAACACGGACAACATGATCAAGTACAGCATGATGTTGAAGTGGGGGTCTCCATTTCACTCCTTAGCACAAGTTCCTGTTCTCCAGTAAGTCGATTAGCTACAGTTAATTGTCTCTAGGTGTGAATGGGTGTATGAATGTGTGTCTTCATGGTACCTTGTGATGGACTGGTGTGAGATCAAGAGTGTGTTTCTTCCTCAAAGATAGGCTTCTGGGCCCCTATTCACAAAGCTTCTTAAGCCTAAAAGTTGCTCCTAGTGACAAAATTCTAAGAAAATTCTTAGAATTATGACATTTTCTTATAATTTCCCCTTAAATGTAGGACTAAATCTTAGTAAATATAAAAATGATTGACAAAACATCTTAGCCCTAAAAACAGCTCCTAAGTTAAAAAAAAAATGTTAAAAGTAGAGAGGAGGAATTTTAAGAGGCTTAAGTGTTTCTATAGCAGAGGACAAAAATGGCGGAAAGAAGAAATATTCTCCAAACACTGAACGTAAAGCTAAAAGTAAACACTGCTCTTCTGTCCACTTTGGATTTCTCATCATGTAAATTTGGCTGTTTTAATTAACTTTATATTTCGCCTATAACAGAAACTTTGCATAAAGTAGCCTGTAGTCATGATTATACAATTTCTTTATACAAACATTATGATTTTACTGTCTGTTCTATTATCATATATTCTATTTTCACAAAGAGCCCATTTTAAGACCTTTACAGATTTTTTATCAACCAATCACAGTCCTTGAATTGCTGCGTCATTCCTAAGGTTCCATAAAGGTTTTTGTACTTTTCTTCCTCAGAGTTGCTCTAAGAAGTTTCCTAAATCATTTTTAGTCTAGGACTCCCAGCTAGGACTTTTTATGCTAAGATGCAAGCTCTCTGAGAGAATTCTAAGAAGCTTTGTGAATACGGGCCTTGATCTATCATCAGTCTGAGCAGCATAAAGTGCTGACTGTAACTCTGAGTGAGTGAGTGAGTGAGTGAGAACACAATGTCTTGTCCAGTTTGGGTCTTTGCTGACTTGCCTTTTGAACTCTCTCTCTTCTGGTCGTTATTACATTCCAGCATTATGATTCTAGTCCATTCAGTGCAGGGTGACAGAATTGCCATTGAAGTGCTAAGTGGAAAACTGCTAAGCTTTAAGTACCTCTGAACTTCTTTTGTTTCGAATATCTTTATTGTGAAGCAATTATGTGTTACAAAGTCGTTGTCTCACAGCACATTCCTGTATAATTCCTCATATTTAAAAGCTCAAACAGAAAATCCTCTGTACAAGCCTTAGTCGAAAGTCAAATTAATTAAAACTAATAACAGGAATTAATCATAATCACAAATAATTAATAATAGTAAGTATAGTAAGTAATATTATAAGCTATTTATAGGCAGAATCAGTTATAGCTTCAACTGTCCCCAGGGCTGATCAAAATTGTCCAGTCTGCCCTTTATAACATAACAAATTCTCTCCAAAGTGTTTCGTACAATGTTGTAATACAAAGTTCAAAAGAAGATTCCTATTTCTTTTTCCAAAATATCAGAATGAGTTTCTTTGCATTAACAAGGACATAGGATAAGTGCTGCTGCTGCGTACTCTGTAGGTTGTTTTTTATTTGTCAGATGTGCCCAGGATAACCATGAGAGTATCTGGGTTTATTTAGGTTTGAGAAACCTTTAAAAGCAATGTGAATATTGCAACCGAAAAAAAAAATCAAATTCTCTTTGTTCACATTTCTTACAGATTGGTAACCTTTCTGGCAAGATTTTATGCAGCTTTGTCATAGAATTATACATCCGGTGTAAGATTTTCAATTGATTTATTTCATAGCGTTGATATAATGCAATAATGTATCCTAAAATCTCATCTCATATACTGTATCTTCTGGTATTTCCGTTCTAAAGATATTTTCCCACTTCAGCTTTATATCTACCTGTCTAACGTCTTGTAGTATGTTGTTGGTCTTTTGGCTGCTCCCGGCAAAGGGTCGATACAGCGGACCATGCGGTCGGCACATACAAGCTTGGCACAGATTTTAATGCTCACATACCTATTGTAGGCACTTTCGGCAAGAAAGGGGCACAGGGCACCCCGACCAGTCTGCAGTTACACAGTACCATACACAACAAATTGCAATGCACTGTGTTCTGACATGTTTCTATCAGAACCAGCATTAACTTTTTCAGCAATTTGACCTACAGCAGCTTCTATAAGCTTCTATTAGATTGGACTACACAGGCCAGCATTTGCTCCTCACTTGCATCAGTAAGCTCTGGCCATCCATGACCATGTCGCTGGATCACCAGTTTTCCCTCCTTAGATCACTTTTGGTAGGCCTTGATCACTAAAGACTGGGAACATTCCACAAGAACTGCAGTTTTGTAGTTGCTCTGATCCAATCATCTAGCTATGACAATTTGGCCTTTGTAAAAGTCACTCAAATCCTTATGCCTGCCCATTTTTTCTTCTTCCAATACATCCAACTTCAGGGGTAAAAATGTTCATTTGCTTTCTTACCAATCAGTGATCATACTGTTATGGCTGATCGTTTTTTGCATTATTCTGCTTCCTACACCAACTGACCAAACAGTTGTTGTGGCCCATTCATTAGAATTCCCAGAATTACTCTTTAACAGGTTGAGCTGCGGAATATGCCTGTACTATCATGGACGTGAAGAAGAAAAAAAAAACATCGATGTGTTAACCTGGTCATTCAGTACACTTTTTTCTTATTAGTTTTTAGTCAGCTGAATTTATTTTATTGCCACATAACATTGCTGAACCTAGAACTGACCAACTGAAACAACCCCAGATCATAACACTGCCTCCAGGTTTGTACAGTAGCCACAATGCATGATGGGTGCATCGCTTTATCCACTGCTCCAAAGTCCATCTTTATGCTCCCTAGCAACTTAAAGCATGCTTAAAGCTGTTTGGAATTTGGAAATGCTCCTACTTTCAAACAAAAAAAAAAACTTTTTTTTTAATGATCCAGCTTCATCAAACACACAATCAGTGACCTGAGATCATGTTCATTCATGATTTTTTCCCCCCTGACATTTCTTCTGTACAGCTGACAGTTCAGCAATATCCTTCCAGGTTTTAATAATGCGTCACACTGTACTTAAGCCAATTCCAATAATTTCAGAAAGCTGCTTAGGCCTGTTTGAAAAGGTCACATTTTTTTGGTCAAGTCTTATTTTGTAAATCAGGTTTACTGTAATTAACATCACAGTGGATTACAAAGGCTCTATAGATTGGCTGGCTCGCACATTGACCCCATCTGTTATATAAGATTCTGGGATTATATAATGTGTGACTAGAGATGGGTGATAGATTTGGCAAAGAGGTGTGACTCTAAAGAGTGTGTTAGCTGGCAGATATAAGAGTCTTTTCATATTATCTAGTTTATGAGAGAACACTCAGCAGAAATAATATATTAATATAATATAAGTTCGTCTTATTTTGGCCTAAGACTTGAATATTTTAAAAGTACACAATAAACACACAATCAAATAAACTCCATGTCATTTTAAAAAAAATGGCCAAAATGATTTATTTGTAGGATTCCCAATAACGATTGAGGTAATGTTCACTGCAAACATTTTTCTTTTAACGTTTGTTCACAGAAAATCTCAGGTGTTTCAGATCCACCAGGGTCTCCATCAAGGAGAAAAGCGAATACACTCAACAAGACAACAAAGACGAGAAATGTCATGCAGTTTTCACCGCTCTTCCTCTGTCCCTCTCTCTTCCTGTGACTGTGCTATCTGAAACATACACAATCTCAAGTCATTGTTCCAGGGCAGCTCTCTAATCACCATGACCGAACAGCTGTGTCTCCAAGATAAGTGTCATGGCATGATTTTCAGACCTTTTAAGTTGATGTAAACTTCTCACAGGTTATATATCATAGTTTTTTGTTCTCATCCTAAACCTCACAAAAAAAATAAAAAATAAAATAAAAATTGAGGTTAGAAGAGATTTTTGTCCACATGTTCAAGGTTGGAAAAGTGGTCTGAAGTCTCAGGTACAGTGATCATGTCCAGCAGTAGCAGCAATGGTAAGAGCTTGGTCAGTCCGTGATGGAGATCGTGAAGATTTCAGCAGTCCCTAAGAAGGGACAAATGAAAGGTCTTCTCAGCCAAACATATCCTGGGAGGCATAGGTCATGTAGAGGAAACCGTCTGCGTCTCCGTGCTGAGAGTATATTTCCGCCATGCTGGCCGTCATGGAGCACATGTTTTTTCCTGAGATCAGCAGGTACAGAGCCTGGGACGCTTCCAGTGCTATCTTACTCCTGAGATAAATACAAAGGTGGAATTAAGCCGGTTACGTATTTTAGCCTAGTATCACATTTACATTGTAGTATAATCACTGAGTTTTATTGTTATCATTTATGAGACAAGGACTTATTATCAAGAGATAATAAATGTATACTGATGTCCCAATGACTACCCCTAAACATTCATTTTTAAGAAAACAGGATGTCTGTTTTGTCTCAGTAGGGGGAAATTATTGCCTGTAGTAATCACATGTCTACATTCTGCTTTTTCAGCAGTTACTGTAAAAGACCAGCATGCTAATAAAGGAGTGGTGTGAATATAGGAACTGATATAAGTGCACGGACGTATCAGTAGACAGTAAATGTAGAACAGAGAGTAAGCAGATTGGTGCTATGTACTCTGCATGCATAACACCAACTTGCGACATGCAGCCTGTCCGTATTGTTTTATAGACTTTTCGTTTGGTTTTATAATCTGCAAACTTCAGTTCAGGGATCACTCACCTCAGCAGACACAAAAATTGCCCAACTGTGAGCTCGTGAGGGACCAAGAATTTTGTTTTGTCCAATAGAGGAAGCCGCTTCTCCCGACTGCAACGTTCAACAATAACCTTCAGGACACAGAAGTCGGTCAGAATACGTGTTGCTCAGATTGTTCAGAATTTAAGTACAAAAACAGGAAAGGATCTTACTGGTACTTTGTTGGGGAACTTGGAGCGAATTGTGCAGACTTCATCTTTTCTCGTTGCTAGATTACAAGAAGAATTAACAGCTATGTAATATATGTGCATAAAATAAGTAACAGCCTAAACAGTCAGATCTGGTCAAAGGAAGTTCTTTCTTTGAATTGTATGTTTCTCTCGGTCGATACACTTAATCGAGCATTCATTAACACCATTATCAGGACCTTCATAATTTGGATTAGATGTGTTCAGGGAACAAGTCTGCAGAATAGATGGAAGACTAGACTGGGGCTTAGAACCTCTGTTTCTGAGTGAAATACCAAAAGAACATGAATTATATTCTTTCGGCCTCTATCACTGCTCTGCTTCAGTAATGTTCCCCTCTCAGGAACCTTAAGAGAATCAATCTGTCCTATCAATATCTTGTTCCTGACTCAGAGGAAAAGGTGATCCGGCCTTGACTATAGAATGCACTTCCACCTAGCATGTGGACTTCCTCTGACTCAGGGCTAAAGACACATCTTTTTACTCTTGCTTTTGAATTTGAGAGCTATTTGCATTTTTTCCCCCTAATCTTTCCTTTCCTTATTTCCTTTTATTCTTCTTCCTTTCCATTCTGTTTCATTAAATGTTTTACTTACTCCTCACATAGAAAAACACAAAGAACTATTATTAATTATGCCCTTGTATCTTACCTAAGCACTTCCTCTGCTTGAAGGGCATCACTTCCATGGACTTCTCGAATGGTGCCATGTCTGTGCGGTGTAACGCAGGAGTGATGAGGAAGGGGAGGCAGCGAAGTGTCCCGGCAGAAGGCACAATCAAACCCCGTCGAGCTCCTGAAGCGGATTCGCTTTTATACAGGCCTGAGACGAGGACGTGTGAAACAGGAGGAGGCAGGAAAATCAATGTGCTAAATAGTTTAGGGTCTATTGCTAGGGTAAAGGTGACTTTAATTTCTGATCTTGGCCCAGCCTCTGCTAATCTGTTACATTCTACACACTGTCAAGATGTAAACATCCCCCCACACATGAACAAACACACCCCAGCACGCTTCAAGCGAGCTTCAGCAAGCATTTCCTTATAAATGTGGACACCAAACCATGACATAATGCAGGTGAATTTTAATGCAGTGATCATTATCAGGATTATTTCAGTCTCTCATACTTTGGAGGTTGCATGTTTCCATAGAAACGGATAACTCCAGTGTGTATGTGTGTGTGTATGTTTGTGTGTGTGTGTGTGTGTGTGTGTGTGAGAGAGAGAGAGAGAGAGTTACTGGGTGGTTGGATGTCTGGTTGAAACCCCCTGAAATATTTGATGACAGTTCCAGGTGCTTAATGGTTAACACGCAGCTCACACAGTACAACTCATTATCTATGAGCCTCGGTGTAAAATAGCAAGCTTTTGTGCAGTAATTGCACTACTAATGTTCATGAAAGGTCAACTAATTCATGATTACAAATATTTCCATCTAGATGCCCATACAGCAAATAAATGCATCCCATAATTTGTTTAATCATGTTATTGGCTACCAATAAGATGGTAAGATAACCAATAGTAAACATGCATTGTGCCGTTTCTGTTTGAAATCTACACAAGGCATCTTGCTGCAGTTTAAGAATAGGGATGGTACGGTTTCATGGAAGGAAAGAAAATAAGGAGAGATCTGGTTTTATAGGAGCAAATATTTTCCCTCTTCATTTGCATGTTACTGTACTCATTTTCAGATAGTTTCTAATAACTATTAATATTGCCGGATCCTAATTAATTAGTTAAATAAACAACACC
The DNA here is from genome assembly GCA_028565275.1 of Leiocassis micropogon. NCBI lineage: Eukaryota > Metazoa > Chordata > Actinopteri > Siluriformes > Bagridae > Leiocassis > Leiocassis micropogon. Next base: position 13,808,167 of record JAOVVA010000037.1, on the reverse strand, counting down.
ATTACAGCTCTTACTTTCTTGCACACACACAAAATGCATGAGCATTTTAATTTAATTGTACAGATCATACAGATTATGCACAGATTCAACTTAGTGGCATGTATTTCTTTTTATAATCCTTGAAATTAATTCCTGTTGCACTGCTGCTAACTGTCTCCATGATACTTTAAAGAGCAAGTTACTGATTATTCATAACACCTCCGGTTGATTTAACATACCGTAGACTACAGCTGTGTAACTGGTCTCAGCCGGTCAGCGCAGGCCAGGATGAGTTTCATACACACCAGTTAAGAGCAAGCATTTTTCACATGTTGGTGCCAGAGTACAATGAGTAGTCGGCGTTATTTACAACTCGGATTGAGTAATAGCTGTTAAAATAATTTTAGGCATGCAAATGAACCATGAGTGCTGTGAAATATGTACAGGTTAAAAATGTGCACATTATTTCTCTTGGGTTCTTGGAGGGTTATGAACATTAATACACACACAAAAACATTATTAATATAATGGTATTTTAAATTATCTAAATGCATTTATATATATAAAATATATATTAACAATATTTTTATACATATAAGCTACTGCTCTTAAGTTTACTAAGCTGGTATGCCCACTATTTAGTTGCTATGGTAGGCTAGTAGCCTTTATGCCTGTTCGGATAAGACTATTAAACAGTAATGGCCACTTCTAAATTTAAAATGTTAAAAGCACACAATTAAATAAAACATATGGCAAAGCCATGGTATAAGTTAAAGTTCACAAGATTTCTGTTAATCCATTACTTCTTATCTTATCCATCCTAAATTTGATTTGAAATTCACTGAGATCTACAATACAATTTACAAACAATAATAAATGTAACAAATGTGGTATTCCTTTCCTACATAATGCTTTATGTAGAATGATATTCATTCATTCTTTTATTCATTCCTTTATTTATTCTCTATACTGCTTATCGAGTGCAGGTATCAGGAGGACAGGAGCCTATTCCAGAAGACTCCGGGCATGAGGTGGGATACACCCTGGAAGGGGTGCCTACGGGCAATCTGGGAATGCCAATTGGCCTGCATGTCATTGGAATGTGGGAAGAAACCGGAGTTCCTGAAGGGAACCCACCAAGAACATGGGAGAACATGCAAACTCCACTTACACAGACTGAGGCAAGAATCGAACCCTCGACCCTGGAGGCCACAATGTTAACCACTACACCACTGTGCCATCTGTAAAATATATATTTCTAAATTTAAACTTTTTAAACTTACAAACACTTGGGATTTGCCCTCAAATATACACATATCTAGGGGAAGGGGTAGCTTAGTGGTTAAGGCGATGGACTACAGTTCAGATGGTCCCAGGTTCAAACCTGCAGCGCCAAGTTGCTGCTGTTGGGTCCTTGAGCTAGGACCTTAACCCTTAACTGCTTAGGTCTATGATGAGATAAAAACGTAAGTCGCTCTGGATACATATGTCTGCCAAATGCTGTAAAAGAACACTATATGGCCGAATGATCATATGAGCCTTCTTCAAACTGCTGACACAAAGCACATATTTGTAAAGTTATAACTTCCTTCACTGAAACTAAAAGTCACAATTTCATTTTATTGCACATAAGAGTCCCCGACCTGTCCCTGTGCGCAAAGAGAGATCCATGAACATGACATGGCTTGTCAGGGCTGGACTGAAAGATCTCTAGTGGCCGGCACAGATCCCTCCCCCCGACCTCACTGAACACCATTTGGGTTGAACTGTAACGCTGACTGAATCCATAGGCTTCTTCATTTGACATCACTGTGCCTGACCCTCACAGCCTTGCTCCAAAATCTATTTCCCAGAAGAGTGAAGGTTTTTATATCACTGAAGGAGTTTACAGCAACAAGCACATATAAACGGTATTATCAGGTGTTATATCATAACCCGATTAAATTAATCTAACATAACATTCTTATTATACTTGAGTGATTAAATATTGATTAGCACAATTACTACGTTCTTTGCACAGTTACTACTATTTGCACTGTTGTCATTTTTGCCAGACATAAAATTGCACATCAAGGTTGCACTGCAATTAACTTATTAGTTTTGTGATTTATAAGCTTTATTTATATCCTTCTTATATACCTTATAGTTGGGTTTTTTGTTGTTATCATCACTGCACTAGTAACTTCTGCTCAGTTCTCACATTACCTTGTGTCTGCTGACTAATATGTAAGATGTGTGCAATCACATCTACAGTCTTTGTGTTACTGTCCCTATTGCTGCTTGGAGATCAATAAAGTATCCATCCATCCATCCATCCATCCATCCAACTAGTGGTAGGAGGTCCGTTTCTATGACCGTAACATAGAGAGGAGGAGTAAGGTTATTATAATGGCGGAGCGCCATCTAGTGTTTAAAACCAGTCGCTGCTGTTTTTCTTGCAGCGAGGTCTTGTTGCTAAGCATTCGTTATTTAACTATTTTAACTTTTTGTGGAAATATTAAACAAACAAAAAAACAAGTATAATATTAATGAAATGTAAAAAAAAAATCTGCGCAACTGATCGTTCTCAAACATAAATTTAAATTTGTATGTTTTGCGCGTCCGGTGCTTTCGAAAACTTCTCCAGCCAATCAGGGGGCGAGGACTCCCACAGTGACTCCGCCTACATCATTCTTGTCCCCGCCCCTCAGCATTTGCAGTGCCATGCAACGCTTTACGCAGAACTGAACCAACCGATTCGGTATCATGGACTGGAACGGAAGCGCACACGGGTTAGGAGCAATCTGGATGGGTTTTATGTGATTGAGGGATCATCGCTCGGGTTCCCGGTTAAAGATAGAATTACAGGCGTTTAAGTTAGTTAGCGCTTGAGTGAGGTGCCGAACGTCCGCGCATTTTCCCAAGAAAAATCGTCACGGAGACGAGAACGCGATGCTCCTGCTGTCGCACACTGTAACACGGCGACGTTGATGCCGCATTGACAGTCAACGGTGCACCGGCTGCACGCTCGCGCACACAAACACACACACACAAACGCGCGCGCGCAGGAAAATCGCGCGGCCGCGCTAATCCGGACCCTGGCTTACACGCGCAGGAGGATGTCGGGGCGCAGGAGCTGCGTGAACTCGTTGTGGTCGGGGAGCGAGCGGGTCCGCATCGGAGAGCGCCTCAAAGCCACGCTGGCCGGCATCGTGGAGCTGGATGTGCTACGAGGGCGCCAGCTGGAGCTGATCGACTCCGTGCTGGATGAGAGCGGGAACCCTGATGGACACTGTGACCAGCGCGGGAACCTCGACAGCGCCGCGGAGGATGGTGCAGTAACCACCTTCAGTCAACAGGTCAGCGGGGACGGGCTTTCATTCCAATAGGGCTCTTCATTTCCATCTGAAACACTGGAATAACAAACATCTGCACGGTGACAGACGTTTTGGTGGCAGTGACGTCAGCTAGACAGGGTGCCACTATTTACAATTAAAGGTTGCACACACACACACACACAAACAGGCACGCACACCGTGTCTGCATTCCCTACGTGCTAAGGTTGAATAAGGGTGTTACGGGCCACTGAGCATAACACGTGTTGATTTCACACAGATTCCTACTAGGTGTACAGTGTCTAGGTGATCCACTTGATCAGGTTTCCATTAAGGCACAGTATTGGCGTAATGAGTAAAGCTTTCAGTGAGCTGATGGGCCAAGGTGAGCTCTTGTTCAGGTATGAAAGGCTTTCTTCAATTGAGCCATAGGCCTTTTTTTCCAAGTCAGAATGTGAATGTGTACGTATGTCTGTCTGTGAATGTGTGTGTGTGTGTGGTGTGTAAGGAGAGAAGACTTGGGGGGGAAGTGCTTTTCTGAAAGGACACGGGTTAAGAATGGCCCTTGTCCAATGAAGATACTGTGTAAATGAACAGATGTTTTAAGTAGCCACACATCACACAATGAAGGCATTCACCTCTGCAAAGTCGTATTTCCTTCAACGAGGAAAAAGTCTTGCAGTTCTTTTCCTAATTCAGTATCTCCACATCAAAAACTTAATAACGCATTATAAGCCATTCGAAAAGAAGATACACACATGTTGCCAGATGTGTAAATAGCTGTTACGCTTCAACACTTCATTTCAAAAATACTCAATATCTCAAATCGATCGGCTCAGGTTGAGACGGGATAATACAGACAGGCAAAATGTAGGAACGGTTAGTCATCATCCGGGTTTGTTTTCTGCTTTACCGCCAACACATCTGTCATTTTGCATAAGTGGAACATGTTGAAATTATTATGCTCTTTGCGTCATCACCTCTTCAATAGTTGTTAAAGAGCAAGTGAGGGATTAGGGGATGGATGGATGGGTGAATAGAGTGATGATGATGATGATGATGGAGGAGCAGTCCACATGGCTCCCAATGAGTTAAACTATGGAGTGTGATGCATGGTATTGTATCATTTAGTCATTTTGGATACAAGGTCAGAGATTTTACAGTATTGATTCCACTATGATGCAATATTTAACGCTTTAAATCAAGTCATCTTTAAAATCATAGATTGATGTGAAATCAGGTATCTTCAAAAACGTGGCACTCTGGGTGGCACTGGAAAACGAAAAAAGACAGTTCTTAATATCTGCCTTGTAATTGCGTGGACTCAGGACACTAATGTCTGCACACATCCGGTGACATTGATATGCGAGCTCCAGTAAGTGCTCTATCATTAGACAAGAGAGTTCGCACTAAAGCGCCTCCCACCCCTCCTCCATTTTCTCATTTTCTGGCCATTTTGTGACTGTTTTTTATCATTAATCTTGTAAAACTCTCTTCCCGTGTGTCCGACTGCTCCCTTTTGATTTGATGCGTAGCTGGAAAAAGGCCAGGCCTGTCCGTGACACTGCTCTAAGACCCGTATCGGATTTCTCTAAACCTGGCATTGCTGCTCATCCCCCAACCTTTTTTTTTTTTCCTTCCCCCTTCGTGTAATCAAATCAACTGTAATTTCATACTTTGATAAAGCACAGCACACGCGTTTCATATACAGAGCAATGTCTGAGCATTTCAATTTTATTGCATTAGTTTGTGTTTGTCTGGGAGATCATTTCAGAAGTTTATGTTTGGGCTCAACCTGGGAGGGAAGCAGTCATGTGTGTGTGTTTGTGTGTGATGTTAAACTTTCTGACTTGTTCAGGTCACAGGCTGTACTAAAATCAATATATCACTAAACAACTTTTTCACTTTGATGCAAGATTTCATTTAGCTGTTAATCATATATTCAATCATATGAAATATAGATTAGAGTAACGAGGGGGTAAAAGTGACAAATTAGTGGACTGAGTGGTTACAAGGCTTATTCCAAAACATGCAATGATCCATTTCTATCAGTAATGCTTGGATTGTCTATATTGCACATAATAGTGATATTATTACCCGTGTCTTTTAAAATGAACTCTTCATGATGGATTGCTGTCGTAACAAAAGACATTTGGACAAGCACTGATAAACATCCTCTGATCAAGTCTAATCTAGTACCCTGAATGGTTCCTTAGCTGTCCCTCGGTTGTCTTTCAGAAAGGATTCCAAACTAGAACCCAATTAAAAAGCTACTGTAAGAATCCTTAAATATACAAAGAACCACTTAAGGAGGTATTGAATGGTATAATGGACAGAGCAGAAGGGATAAGTAAAGAAGTTTTCAGTATAAGCCTGCACCCAAAAAGGATTCCTTATAGACCTATATATTTGACATATCTATATCATGTACAGGGATGATTGCAGCATTCTTACATAATGTCAATCTGCTGAGGAAAAAATATTCCTCTTTTGGAGACAGAGATAAGTATTGCTTGCTGATTCGGTTGTGTGGGCGAAGTGAGAGAAAAAAGATAGAGAGAGAGAGAGGCTCAGCAGTTCAGAGCACCAAAGAGGGGGTGGTAGTCACATCCAGGAGTGTGTGTGTGTGTGCGCCCGCATGTGTGTGCTAGGGGTTTAAAATGCCTCCTTCATGCTGTTTTTCTCACTAGGCAACCCAGCCCCCGCTCGCTCTCTTTTACTTTCTCTCTTTCTCTACTTTCCCACTGACTCATGCTCTCTTTCCTTGTTATCAATCTCCATCCGTCCCCTCTCGCTGAGTCTTAGACCTTCATCCGTCCTCTGCTCTCCATTTCTTACTCCCTCTCTGCTTTTGATGCTGTATTTATTTTGCGGTTTTCTGCCATGTATATTTCCAAACTAGGAGGAAGGGAATTGTGGGTGAACTGCTGGAGCATAAGCCTGGTCAAAGTTTCTTTAGTCCCTCAGCCCCCTCATCCTCTTTCCCTAGTTCTTTGTTTCGTCATCTGTCGCTCGCTCCATTCTCTCCTTATGAACTCTCCCATCCCCCGGGGGTTGGTTCTTCAGCACTATTATGAGTCACCTGCATTGTGTGTAAAACCGAGAAGAGTGAAGCATGGGACTGATCAGACGTAACGGGAATCACACAATGGTTACTTGTGTAAGAGGATATTTAAAGAGTGGTCCTTTGTGGATCGGGAAATAGCTCAGTTATTGCACTCCGTAAATGCCATGGATTTCTGAACTTATTTTGAGATGAACTTTGACACATTCAAAGCAATGTCCTCTCACATGCCTGGCTTTTTTTAATTCACTGGTATTGTTTATAATACCAGTTATTATAACCTGAAATGGCAGCATTGTCTCTAAACACTTTTAAAAGCGGCGTGACGTGAACGGCTCGCTGCCGAAGTGCTATTTTGGAATATTGTAAACATAAACATCTCTGATGTTCTTGCTCTGTAATTACCACCCGAAACCTGTTTTAACATGTGCGGGCGTAACCTGTGCCATCTGCTTTTTGTTCTCAGACTCCCTCTCCGGCAGACTCTGTAGCTCCAGGGGTCAGGGCTCCAGAGGGCACAGGCTCCCGCTGGTCCACTCTGTCATGGGACATTCCATCAGACCTTCTCTCCCCTCCCACTCCAGAACCCCCTGGCACCGTTTCACTCGACTGTGACTCCAGACCCAGCTCAGGTACTACTGTTAAATTGCAACATTAAAAAGACTTACTTCAGACATGTTAAGCCCATTTGTTTGCCCCCTGGAGATATAACTACTGAAAAAAAAGAAGTTTTCATAATGTCCTTTGAAAATTAACACCTGTACCTGCATAGACTCTAAAGGATCTTTGTACTTGCATAGCGGGGCCTGTTCTTCAAAGCCCACTCCTTTCTTTGAGAGGTTTATTGCTGGACTTTGTTCCACTCTGCTGCGGGTTCACAGCTTGCTCATTCACTTGCATTTCTAAAATAAAGCCTGGCAGTGTTTTAAACTGTAGTAACTATTATACCGAACAATATTGTAGAAATGTCACTGCTTCAGAATGAATATTAATCTGTTACCCGAAGTTAAATTCAGCTCCTGTGGAACAGTATTATAATTCCTGACAGGTGCAAATTTAATGGCCACTTGAGTAATATTCAGTGTTTACTTTCCACGTCAGCCTCATACACATTTTTTATGTATGTTTAACAACTCTGCAGCCTTTGACAAACATTAACCCTGCCCTTTTTGCTTTTTATTTACTCTTTAATTTATATCCTCTGTCACCCAAGAATGTACTTTTTTTGCTCAATGTACATTTGTGCAGCCCTCCCCCATACTTTCTGCTCTTTTCCACAGGTTTTTACTCAGTCAGTGGGAGCTCACTGTCAGACTCATGTTACTCAGTGGCTAGTGAAGCAGCTCCTGCAGGTCCACTTAAAATAGGGGGCCCGTGCAGGCCTCACTCGCTGGACCACAGTACCACCCAGTGGAGGGAGGATGAATCACAGAATGGACAGAACTTGAGAGGAGCAGCCCAAAAAGGAGACCGGAGACCTGCTTCTACTGGTAGGAAAAGACTCTTTTCATGTAAATCATATTTGTGTTGTGATTGTTGAATGACATGGTCTTATTGATACTCCATCAACAGGTGAACTAGAGATTGATGGGCTCATGCTACTGACTGGACTCTGCTCTAGTCTAGAGGCAGCACAGGGAGGATGTGTGTTGTCAAACTCATCCACCTATCCACAGCTGCACCTAGACCCCAAATTCTGCTCCGACCTAGTTTCAAGGAAGACAAAAGAGGTATACCCTTATCCTAGCCCACTCCATGCAGTGGCCTTGCAGAGTCCTCTGTTTACTTCCTGCCAGAATCCTTCCCCCACAGAACGATCTCCAAGCCCAGAGTTGGAGCAGCTTGGGGAACCAGAGCCTGAACAGACTCCTGTGAGGACCCAACCTCCACCCTCTCCGTCACTCACACAGCTGGAGCAATACGTAACCAGATTAGCGCATCAGTACCACAGCAGGCTGACTGCCGAGACATCCAGTCGAGCATCTCAAAAGGCCTCTGCAGGTTCATGCTATGAAGGTGTCAATCCAAAGACTGCCTCCTCCTCCAGCTTGACTAACTTGACTCCATGTAAGTCTTTTCTGGGCAATTCTGCTAGAGTTAGTCTGAGCAGCATTGGTAAGAAAGCTAGCAGGAACTCAATCAACCTTGGAAACCTGCCATCGGTCACTGGGGAGGATTTCAACATTAGTTTTCACCTCAACTTAAATTTAAACCTTAAACCTAGTTTGAATAAAACACCAAATATTGATGCTAAAATCAAAAATGAGCAGCCATCAGGATCATGTGGACATCTTAGTGGCAACTTCATCACTCCAACTGCCTCCCCTGCTGCTTCGTCTTCAACTACAGTCACCAGCACTCCAAACTGGAGAAGCAGACCCCGTATATCCACCTGCCCATCCACAATTAGTAACCGTGGGTCACTGGAAATCCCTGGAAAGACCTTTGGCTCACTTAACTTTTCTAAGTCTTTGGATTGGAGCGGGGCTCCACGAGAGGAAGCAGAAGGCTGCCCCCCTTCAAAACCCCCAGAAAGTCCGGGTAAACTTAGTGAGGATTCAGTAGTGGTGTGTGAGATCTCACGTGTGTCTGGGTTGCCCAGGTCAGTGGTGGTAGGGCTTATGGAGGAAGGGGTTGAGCTGGATGCTGAGTGCTTTCGGAATGAAAGAGAAAGGGGTGAAGGGTCAGCTTCTCCATGCAATGCTCCAACACCTCGTTCCTCTAGAGCCTCCCTTCCTACTGCTTATGAAGATCAATCTGTTTTTTATTCAAATTCAACATCAAACCTCTGGGCAGGGAGTGGTGTCACCGAACCTGACTACATTTCCCAGCAGCATCGCTTACAGATAAACCATTCAGATTGCCAACTGATACATACAACACAATCAAAGTCAAACAGTCCCCGCTCTGATCACTCTGGTCCCACTCCTTCGCACACCTCCCCCATACTGCCTTTACCGCACACTTACTCAGATTCCGCCTCCTCTCCTGGCTCCTCATCTCGTTCGAGAGTGCATTCTCCTCCTCGACTTCTCTCGAATTCTCCATTTACACCTGCTCAGCTAACTGTGTTCCGGCGAGACTCACCATCCCAGTGCTCACTTCCGCACATCCACCCCTGTGGTTCTCCACTGGAAGGCGCCATTAGGCCCCGCGGTGGCTCCCTCAGGCAAGATGCCGGAGCTGTGTCTGGATGGAGGTCTCAGGAGAGAGGCTGGAGGAGAAGTGGTGATGGGGAAGGACTTTATCAGGGTAAGCATGTTTCCAGAGAGCTGGTGCGAGCATCAACGGTGAGCAGTTACTCAGGAAGAGACTACAGCAGCTGCTGGGAAGAAGAAGCAGGATCACGGACTCCAAAGAAAGCCACCAAGTTGTGGAAAGGTTTTGAATCAAGACTCTGGGGGAGGGAGGAAGAGTTAGAAAGAGAAGAGAGGGTCGGAGAATTTGGATGGAGGCATACTTCTTTAAAAGAAACTTCTTCAAGCAGGGTACAAGAACGAAAAGAGAACAATCTCTCTAGAAAGAAAGGGACAAATTGGGATGGCCATAGCTCCAGCCTTCGGCTATCCAGGAGAGCTTTATTCCGCAGTGAATCTCAGGGATTTCTGTCATCCCGTTCCCAAAAGCGGGAAGTTCGTCTTCAGAACAACCACTGGTGCTCCTCTTTGGAGATCGGTCGGGAAGGACGAAGCACAGAACGTGGCCGAAATCTAGTCAGGAAAGAGGATAAACATCACTCGTCCACTGCCAGTCTTTTTCATCTCTCTCGCTCGCAAAGCCTGGAGGGAAGCACTCACTCAATCTCACCCCTGTCTTCCCCATCACTTTCTCCCTCTCCACCTCCATCAGCCCCTTTAACACGTTCCAGATCATTTCGTGACCTTGGGAGGAAAATATTCGGCTCGATGAGGTCTCTCAGTTTCAATAAGAACCAGAAATCAAAAAAGAAAGACTAAGACAAGCAGACAGAAAAAAATGGCAAACTGGCCTTTGACAGAACTTTATTTCAGACATGGCAGGATTGTGGGATATTTTCAAACCATACCAGTGTTTGCCATGCTGCTAGTCATGGACCTGAGTTCTTGAAAGGAACTTCAGTGGGAAGACCTAAGATTATTCAGCACTTAAGGGGCAAACATAAAAGATATCCTGTAACTCATCGATTCAGTGTGCTGTGTATAACTATAAATGTTTGAAATGTGTAGAAATGCAGCAGTTGCTTATTTTTGCATACAACTAATATCAAAAACACAATTCTATTTAACGTAGAGCAGCCCAGTTGTAAAGGCCAGAACCAGGAATATTGTCTTCAAGGAAAAACTGTTTGAGTGCCAGTACTGCCAAGTTACACAACATATAATAATGTGGGAGTGTAAGTTAAACAGCTCTTTTTTCTGCAAGTCTCTGCGCCTCTGCATGCAACTCTATGCTATGTCTCTGTGCATTATTATACTCAAGGTGCACCAGTGTTCTCTAGTGTTATTTAGAATACTATATACCTTGCACTATAGGGTTTAGTGCATTTACTGTAAAACGCAGACTAAACTCAGACAGTACAGTATGTTGTGTAATATGAAGTGTGCTCAGGACTTTAAAATAAATAAGATTTCAGTGTTAAATAATGGCTCAGTATTAATAAAGATCTAAAATGAAAAGTGATCCCCTGTTGTTTTGAATGCGGCTAGTTTATCTGCCTAATGCTATTAAATGACTCACTGTGGTGGCACGACAATTGGAATCTTGCAATCTACAGTCTTGCAGAGATTTATTAGATCCCAAAATTCTTCTAACATGAACTTCAGTCTTAAATAAAATAATAATATTAAAAAAATGTTCAAAAATATTTATTATATAACAGTCCTGACGGATGACAAGCTCTTACAAGCAAGTATGAAGACTTATACATAGAAGAAACCAAAAACCTGAACAGCAGTTAACTGCTATCTGATGGAGGCTTTCAATCCTCAGACTGCCCAGTCTGCCCTCATTCCAATTCAGTCTTGGCAAGATATCCGTTCGCTCATAAACCCCTTTATGGGTTTATATTCCATGCCTTGGGCAACACGTATCCCACATTTTTGGTAAGCCTTCTGCTATTCAGCATCATTCTTCCTTTTTTTGAGCTGGTGCAGATCTTCAGAGCTTCTCAGACCTGGTTTGGGTTCTTTTCTGCAGTTTCCTCTCCTTCTGCCTGGTTCTGTTTATTGAACATGCCTTTGTAGAGAGCTTTCTCCTTTTCATAGTCTTTGCTGAGCCGCTCTTCCACTCTTTGGAGCTGTTTCTTCACATTGGCATCTCAAAATAAAAAAGGCATGCAAACAATAATGTTATTTTATGAACCATAAAAGTCATTTCTCACAATAAGAAATGTTTATTATTGGTTTATTCACAATATGGTGGAATGGAAATATGATTGTTATATAACGGGATATCAAACTGAACCTAATCATTACATAAATCATGTTGACTGAGAATTACTGTAAATAAAAAAAGCAATATCACATGGAAGGGAGTTGTGCCGAATACTTCAATTTGACATCCCTAGAGAGGGATTTGGCATTCAGACTTGTGTTAGAAGCTACTTACAGTAGCTTTGTAGCTCGTCTTGGGTGTGAATAAAACAACATGGACGGTCCAGAATTATTAAGGAGACAACATGTTGTTTAAGATAATGTTATCAGATGTTTTTTCTTGCTGAAATTGCTTCTGTGACTACATTTAAACGTGGGTTTTGGCAGACAGCTGCTCTCTCCTCAGTATTGTGGGCAGTACCGACTTACTTTCAGTCATGCTGGCGACCAACGGTTGACGTGAAGTGAAACGCATAGTTAAACGTCTGTGCTGCCAGCATCTACTATCACTACTAGTGGAAAACCTCTCGTCCAATCAGATTGGAACGAACTGTTGCATAATGATATGTAGCGCCTTCTTATCTAGGTTGTACAACCACTGGCAAAAATATGGACCCGTTGCAGTTAGAGGATGTTGTTCACCCAGCTTTATTTACTTCGTATCAAAGAAAATTTGACATTTTGAAATACACCTTTAATTAAATTCTATTAATTAATGTCTTTTTTTTACTTCATTACTATTAACAACAACAGAAAAAAAAAATCACAACTGAACCCCTTTTCACAAAGTCAGAATGTTCAGCTATTAAAACAAAAACTTTTGTGTCATTATTTCTTTGACACAAAGTAAAAAATATGGGTGAATCCTCCAAGTGTGATGATTCCATATTTTTTTCCATATGCTGTACAGATAAAGGTTTTCACTTTCACTTCATCATGTCTAATGCCGGTTTAAATTGAAGTTTGTTGAATGAATCTTCATGTTATTTTCCGTAGTCCCCCTAAATCATATTTATATCATGCAACCTTTGCAAAAAGAAAGTAAGGTCATTTGCATGGACGTAGATCTTACATCCACAAAACTGACAAGGAACCTAAGTTTAAACGGCCTTTCCTGTGTGTTTTTAAGAATCATGGCATTTTTTGTTACCATTAGGTTTCCCTCTGCTGGCCTGAAGGAGGTAGTGCCGGGCAGTCTGAGCATCACCCAGCTCCAGGGTGGCTACTCCAGCTCTGTAAAGGGCTTTAATATCTCCAGCCCTCCACTGCAGAACCTTCAAACTGTACTCCTGCACACGGGCATAGTCCACAACTTCACGCTGCAGTAAACATGCTGCTCAACACAGAAAGTCTGCAAATCAACTTTAAGAGCAGTGTACATTTGTCTGCAAGCACCAGCTATAAAAGATACACCAATACCTTGGCAATCTCAGTAATAAATGTTATTAGAGATCAATCTTATTATAAGATCAGCAGATGAGGGAGAGTTGAGTCAGAAGCTGGAAAAAGCAAAGATTTCCTTTAACACTACAATTACACAATTTTGGGTGATTGTTCTTTAGTAACACCTACCTGCTAGGTTGTTATAGCAATCAATCTGTGTACTTCTGAGCAGTTCCTCTTGTTCTGGTGTAAGGGTGGGAGTCTCGGGTTGAAAGCCCCTCACACTCGCCATCACTTCTGAGTCCACACCACGAAGCACAAGCAAGGCACGGTGATAACGTCCTATGGCGCTGCGCACATTCTTCTCCCGGTAAAATGCGTTACCCTCCATTTTTAACCGTACGCCATCTGCCAGCTGTGAGTCCACCTTCGAGTCTGAGCCTCCAGTAGCTCCCAAGCATGGGGCAGAGCAGCTCTCGGCCTCCGAGTCTCCATCATCAACAGCATCGGAATGCTGCTAAACACAACAGACACCCATACAATACTCAGTTATGAAGCTTAAACATAAAAAGAAGTTTGACTTTGACTTCATATGTGTGAATTGACGCTAAAGTCTCAGAATAAATAGAAATCACCCTTTATACAGTATGTGCACCCGGTGCAATATATTTTTGAGCCCAATGTTTGCTGTTTTCAAAGTTTCCATGTTGGCTTTCCTATTAATGTTAAATGGTCAGGGAGTGTTATATTTTCTTATTTAAGCTCTAACAGTGAAATCTGAAATGTTGTTCCTTATGTTTTAGATTTTTCACATTTTCTTCTTCTATTAAGCCCCTTTTATACATATGGATAGGCATTAACAAGATTATGACTTACTGACACAGGACCACCAATGAACTGACAATCTTATTTAATAACAATAAGTGATAAATAAAGGTAGTTTAGACCGACACTGAGAGTTAATACTTAAATATTCACAACACAGTGATGGGTTAATTGTGGATCTTAGCTTTTGACACCATTGATCCAAGTATTCTCCTTCATAGATTAGAAAATGTAGCTGGTTACCGTCATTATTTTGCTTCCATTCATTAGCAAAGCTTACACCATGCATGCACAATGTAGTGTAGTGCAACCTAGTTTAGCCTAGTGTAGTGCAATCTAATCTAGTGCAGGCTAGTCTAGTCTAATGTAGTTAAGACTAGTATAGTCAAGTCTAGTGTAGTCTAGTTTAGTGGAATGGTGTCAAGTCTAGCGTTGTGTAGTCTGGTCAAGTCTAGTATAGTCAAGTCTAGTGTAGTGTAGTGGTCTAGTGTAGTCTAGTGTAGTCTAGTTTAGTGGAATGGTGTCAAGTCTAGCGTTGTGTAGTCTGGTCAAGTCTAGTATAGTTTAGTTTAGTGTAATCTAGTCAAGCCTAGTGTAGTCTAGTATAGTTTATGTAGTGTAGTCAAGTCTAGTATAGTTTAGTGTAGTGTAGACTAATCTAGCATTGTGTAATCTAGTCAAGCCTAGTGTAGTCTATTATAGTTTATGTAGTGTAGTCAAGTCTGGTATAGTTTAGT
>JAOVVA010000037.1:13706707-13733275 GCA_028565275.1 Leiocassis micropogon | reverse complement strand
ACTACTGTGAGGTTAAATTTGAATACACATACTGATCTGAATATTTGTACTAAACAGATACATAAGAGAGATTAGAGATTAGAGACGCATCACACACCTAACAGGAGCGGCTCAAAGTTATGAATCTCTGGACAGCAGACAAATCCAGCCCAAATACGGCTAAATTTACGCATACAGAGTAATAACTGTATTATGGAGCTGCGAATGAAAGCGCCATTAAACATGAGTTCTGTTCTGGCAGCGCTTTGGAGATGAGTTCTGGTATGTGGGCACGACAGAAGTTTAGGCCAATGCTGGACATCTTGGGCACCTACTCAGTAAAGATTTTTCTACATTTTGGAATAACAGTGATAACATCAAATCTATTGAACAGAATGTATGGAATTATGAGCCAAGCTGTTTTAACAAATCAATAGATTAGATGTACAGTACAGTGGTCTGGGAAAACTCCTTCTGCGGATGGACACTTACAAGCAAACATGAAGAGAAAAGAAAAAAATGGCTTTGTGCAAAAATACAAAGGAGTCAGTATAACAAACACAAAAAAGTCTGCCTTAGGATGCCTTAAACCTTTCTAACCGTGGATTCCTCATACAGATGATGTCATGGTATGATCAGGTTGTTAGACAGTCACATGCCATAGCAAAGCAGATCTAAGCCTGATTCAGTCTGGAGTCAGTACAAAGTGCCAGAGATGCTCCTACGCAACAGCCAGAATGAAATTGTGTGGTTTTTTTTTTTTTTATTTGCTTCCGGGGTAATCAGACCATGAAATGGTGGTGGGGTTAAGGATGGCCGAAAGTTTGTGGACACCTGACCGTCACGCAAAAATATTGCAACAAAAATTGTCACCACACAACTGATTTACTGATTAATGCCTCGGTTAATGCCTTGGTATTGATTCATAAGCGCTGTTATCGGGTCATTATTCATGTATTCTTATATATATTGAAATGAGGGACAATCCACAATGACAATAGACAAGAAATTTATTGGAAAGTCTTCCCAGAAGAGTGGAGGACAGTTTATTGACATTATTATCAACAGTGTCTACAGTACACTATCCGAATGAAATGTCCCTCTGTTTATTCCTCTAACACAATCCGCACTCTGTGTTTATTAGCCCGGTGTGTGCGATGTGATGTACCTCTGAGGCAGCTGACTTTGACAGGATTGAGCGGCCGCCTCTCAGGTCCCGTCTCGCTCATGTGGGCCGAGCGTTTCCTCTTTCCCAGGCCGCACGAGTACTTCAGCTCATCTGTAGTGAACACAAAGCGGATGAGGTAGCGCAGCAACCGACGCCCGTCCTTCTTCGACGAGTTCACGGCCTCGTCCCACTGCTTGTTAGTGATGAAGAGCGGATAATTCCCCAGCAGCTGCTTGCTTCCCTGCTTGCACAACAGTTAAGAGTTGATGTATCATGTATCCACGTTTCCAAACACAAACAATCAGCTATGGCCATGAGGACTATACATAATAATGTTACATTATGAGCTTGTTCTTGACGAAAGGATATTTCATATCACTCAAGCAGAAAGAAATACGATAATAAACTTTACAAAAACGTACAGTAGCAATGAAGGAGCAATAGGAAATTACATTCATTATCATCATCATTTTATGTAACATTGAGTCAAAGTGCTAATTTTACAGTCTTAATAATAGCACAGAATTTGAATGTCAGTCTCACTTCTGTTTTCGGTCTCTGGTGACAGTTTATTTCGTAGTGGTTTGAATACTCCTGCATTGCACTCCTTGCACAAGTCTAAAAGACAAAAAAAAATTAAGATTCCCTAAGTCTGCTGAGTTGGTACCCAATATAATGCATATTTTACTGTAAATGTGTTGCTCTTGAAGCAAATGAATCTTTTTCAAAACTTTTCGGATCTCCCCCATTTATTCCCCAATTTGGTCATTTTCCAACTCCAACCCACAAGAACATGTTCGAACCCAGTCGTGGAGGGCCAGCGTCCAGCATAGTTTGGTGATTCTTCTGCTTAAACATAGTTGATTCGGCTACTCTGTTAAAACCGTGCTCCACTGGCCCTCCAGGACTGGATTTGAACAGCCCCAGTTAAGACTAACACTTGCTTTCAATGAGACACATGTGGCTTTTTGATATGATGCTCATGCTCTGCATCACAGGGCAGCGTAACACACTCGGAGGAGAGCACTATCTGCCCTAAAAACTGTCTTTTGTTGCTTTGGGAGACAAAGTATGCCATCACTCTCACCTAGATAGAGAGGATGGACAATTTTGCTCCTTTAGCTCCCAGCCTCAGGCTACTTTGGCATTGTCAGGATGCAAACTCATAATCTGCTAATGAAAGAGTGACATTTTAAATCCCTTGGAACAGATCTTCAACTAAAAGTTTATTTTTTTCCTTTAAAAAAAAAAAAGCAAAAAAAAAAAACCAAAAACCCTTAACTAATCCCAGTGTAAAATGCAGTTCAGGTATAAATTTATTCTCTTTTTGGTAAATTAAAGCTAAGAACAGATTTCTGACCTCAGTGAGCGGCTCCTCAGGTGGTGGTGGAGGAATCAACTGGTTGTAGTGTCCCAGGACAGACTTAAAGAAGTCCAGCACTGTCTGACATGGCACTGTAGTACACACACACACACACACACACACACACATAAAGACACAGATACGTACATGACCACCACTATCCAGCTGCAATCACATTCAACTATAAATCTAAGGCCAAGGAATAAAGATTTTATGTGAAGGCTTTCAGAAACTCATTCCTTTCTGTATGATTCATGCTTCCTGTAAAATAATTGTGGTTGTACATTAATTGTTTATTTTAAGTTGCACATGGCCTGTTTCTGTGTTGGAACGCTGAATAAAAGACAGCATTCAAGACATTTCCATGATGCCAATGTTTTGTAAATGTCTACAAAAATGAATAAAATATTTAAAATCTGTTGAACAATATTAAACATTAAAAATGTTTAACATTTTACAGCATTTGTAAACAAACAAAAACTGATTAGCCATAACTTTAGAAAAATGAACGCAACTGGTCTTAATGTTACGGCTGATAATTGTACATAGACGGTGGGTATAACGATACCTACAATATCTCAGAATATTAAATTACTGACAAAATTTACTACAATGCCGATAATATATAGTCATATCGCCCAGCTATACTTTCTTTCATGTTTGCTTCTTCTTAACGTCTTTATTGTTACAGTGTAACATTTATAGTTTTACATTTTCAGGATATAGGCCACTAAATTACCCGTTTCGTGCAATTCTATTTAGTATTAGAAGCAAAAAGCTAAAGTTATTTACTTGTAAAAGTTATGGCTAGTAATAAGGACATTATAATGCAGCATATGAGCCTGACTGAAGCCTGTGAAACATATCCAGTAGCACCCACACCTGGAGCACTGTCCAGCTTTTGCCTAAGCTCCTCATTCTCCTGCTGAAGGCTCAGCACCTCCTGCTCCAGCTCTATGCAGCGTGGGCAGCAGCCTTCCTCCTCCTCTTCTTCCTCAGGCAGGGTGGAAGAAGGGTGTCCGTATGAGTCGGAGGGCGCCGGGGATGCCCAGCCTCCCATATTGTGTGCTGGTGATGCAGGTGCCGCGGGTGCAGCCTCGGCCTGGTGACAGCGCTCGGCCTCGGAGGACGGAGCTCCGGCCAGCAGGTAGTTCTGTAGAGACTCGGTGAAGACTTGCAGGAGGGTTGAGGTGTGCTGCGAGTTCCACTGTTGCCTGTGTTGACACTCGTTCTCCACACTGCCATCCTGGGGCTCGTCAGGCCTGGACTTGGTGACATCCGGCTCCGGCGAGCATCCCGCCTCCTGCTTGATGATGGAGTTGATTGAGGAGGATGGAGGGCTCAAAGTCCGCTGTGGCCCCAGTAACCTGCCGTTGCTGTTGAGGAGGCTGAGCACGCGACTGCACTGCTGTGCAAAAGCGTCCAGAATCAGGCGGTTTTCTAAAAGAAGCAAAACGCAAAACGGTTTAAAAAAAAAAATCGGTGCACATTTAATACAGCTATAACATGAGGTGTTTTGAGTTTTTCTCCATTTTGATTATGTAAAATGAAGTCCTGATTACATCCATTAGGCGTTTTTGAACATCTGAAGAGAGTTTTAAAAGGTGTTAATGCACTGCATTGTATATTCATTCAGCAATCTTATAAAACAAATAATATTTAGAATAAATTATTGTTCTTTCTGAAGCTACAATCTCAAATACATATAGGTGTGGTGCACTGACCAAAACACCTGCTTAATTTGGTTAAAGAAACAGGGTTTTTGCATTGACAGGCAAAAAATAAGAGACATAAGAGGAAAACATCACCACATATTACAAAATGTACTGACTATTTTATGTACTAAAATTATTCTTCCCTTCTGGCATTTGGCACACGCCCCTTCTCCAGAGCGACTTATATTTTAATCTCCTTATACATCTGAGCAGTTGAGGATTAAGGGCCTTGCTCAAGGGCCCAACAGCAGCAACTTGATGACAGTGGGGTTTGAACCTGCGACCTTCCGATCAACAGTCCAATTACCCACACTGGGGCATTTAACTGTGTGTGTCATTGCACTCATCTGTGTAATATACATAAACTTCCACTTCCTAGTTTAAAACACATCAGCAGTCGTACTTTCCAGGATGAGTTACATACTTTCTCTTCGACTTTAAGCAAATCTCTTTTTATAGGAACGTACAAGTCATAGTGAGCGAGCGAGCCAGTGAGCCGATGTGCTATAAAGCAAATGTTGCTTCTTCACGAGCTATTACTGCCAGCAGAGCAATAGTTATACTGCTTAAATACCACTCTGATGCAACTGCAATGAAATCTCCGACAAACCTTCGTTTCTTTTCCCAACATGCCGCACTCTTCTGTATAACCATGTTGTGGTTTGTGGAATTTAACAAAAAGAGGTTGACAATTTGACTTCATTTGGAGGCAAAACTAATTGCCTTTCCAGTAAACAGAAGCGTGAAATTAGCAATATTTCAAGGCACTGCAAATTTGTGTTCCTAAAATAGCTTTGGAATTGTGAACGCTCTTTAAACTGTCTCCATAATACCTGAACAAAAACTACTCAAATTATAAGTGCAGAATGTACTGTAAGGTCTCCTTTCCCATCAGTAGAGACATATCAACAACTGTGTGCGACACTTCTGCATTCCGTCTCAATTTTCTTTCCTAACACCTGTTCGTTTCTCACATCCAGAATGATTTAAATCAGCAACAGGTTTCTGAATAACCCTGCGTTCACGCCGACGCTGACACGACACGTCAAACCCATCAACGTCAAACACGTCAAGCTGGTTTCCTGTCAGAATATACACACGAAGAGAGGAATGACCGAATACAAACACAAGACTATATGAAAAGGATGAACAAGTAGTTAAAAGGAAAAAAGAAAGAAACAAAGAAAGAGCAAGACGATTATGATTTGAAATTAGTTTTAAGTGAATTCCATAAGCATAAAATTTACAATGAGGTTAGCACTGTCGCCTTGCACCTCCACAGTCCGGGTTGGATTCCTGCTTCAGCATCTGTGTGCATAAGGTTTGCATGTTTTCCCCATGGTTGGTGGGTTTCCTCTGGTTACTCCGGTTTCCTCCCACAGTCCAAAGACATGCGGATTAAGCTAACTGGCGTTCCCAAACTGTCCATAGTGTGTGAATGTTGACTGGAGGTCCCACCACGGTCATAAAAATGAGATGAAAACAATAGTGATTATTGGCCTCCATGGTTCCTAGTTGGACTACAGATGTTCCTAGATGGATGGGTGGAAGGTTTATACGTAATAATTTTGTATTGTGTATTTTATGGTGTATATTTGTGTATATGTAAAATTTTGTGCTGTTTTCTTGGCTATGGCTTATTTATGAAATACAGTGAAACCTTGGATTGCGATTGTCTGTTGTACCACGCACCAGTCTGGTGGTACAAGAAATGCTCACGACCGACCAAGTTTATGTCCTGTGAGGCAGCTGGGTTATAAAACGTTTGGGATGGACTGACACGCCCATTCCAGAGACCATAAACAACATTTATAACTGAATGCAATCATTATACTCCATCGCAATCTGAACCTAAGTGCATAAAAACACTGCAGAGAAAGAAGAGCAAGAGGAATTCAAACATGTTGACAATCCAAATCGAAAGACTCAATGTGGAATACAATTTTAAGAAGAAATTCGATTTCTAGAAATGTGCCGAATAACGAATTCTCACTAAACAATTTGGGACATTTTGCTGGACATAATGGCAGCGTTAAAAGCTGTCTACTGGTGGAACACTGCAGGACTGGCATTCTGGAAGACGTAAAGAAGACGTAAGTAATGTTCACGTCTGTAATGTATGCATGTGCTCAACCCATAAAAATGGACCCGGAAATCATACTAGGACGGCTTCAGTAACTTTTACAGATCATTTACAATCCAAAACTAGTCTGAACTGCATGGACGATTTATAGGCAGGCATGCACACTATTACGAAATTCTGGCTATGTACTGTAGGATCTAGGACATAAAGTGAGCCAACCAATCGCAGGAACCTAAAAATGACACTGTAAAGTCATGAGTGTCTCTGTGTTTAGCGATTGCTACCAATTTTAAAAATCTTGGGGATCAGACAGAGTTTCAGCTGATCAGTGCACATTCACATTCTGGTCTAATTTAAGGCCTACAAGGAGGCCAACTATGTCAAGCACCTCCTGTAAAGCTGTGGTCACGTCTTCTTGTGCATAATGAATAGGATAATGAGATTTTCCCCATATATTCAAGGTTGCGGAAAGCCTGGAGCCTATACCAGGAGACTTAGGGCACCAGGCGTGGTACACCATGGAGGGGGTGCCAATCCTTCGCAGGGCACACATACAGACACTCACACACTCATTCTCAGACTACGGGCAATTTGGGAATGCCAACTGCGTGTCTTTAGACTGTGGGAGAAAACCAGAGTACCCGAAGGAAACCCACCAAGCACGGGGAGAACACGCAAACTCCATGCTTACGGACCCAAGGCGGGAATCGAACCCGCACTCTGGAGGTTCGACAGTGCTAACCACAGCGCTAAGCCTCCGTGGCACCATAATGATGTAATCATTTATATTAAAACAAGCATGAACTTCTTTGTCTAAATGAAATCAAACAACATTAGCTCTGTGCAGGGAAACTATATAAATGCATATAACACCTTAGTTACATATTCTTAGGATTTGATAAATCCACATATTCTTAGGATTTAATAAATATATGATAGAAATCAACCATTTGCATGGCTGTATCCCCCTGTAGTCAATACCTCACCGCTGATTACACATTAACTTCAATGGAACGTTCGGAGTTTGTCCCTGCACTACACGGTACGTCTAGCAATCAGTCCGATCAGTACAAACAGAGCCGAAAAGCACATGCCAGACAGGCCTAGATACCAAATCTAACCACAGGTACACAAACCTGATAAGACAAAAGAAGAGTTTTAAATCTTATGCAAATCTAACACTAAACGGTGCAGACAGCCATGCATATAATCAACGTTTAGAGCCGAACACCTGGGGCCTGCATTATGGCTGGTAAGTGATTACATGCTACTACCAGCTCATTATATGCTCATGGCTGCAGCATGATGAATAACTGTGCACTTCCCACACTTTCTTGATGTATTCCCAAGTTCCTGTGCTCATTCAGCTAAATGTTCTTGCCCTGATTCTCCAGGGTCATTCCTGAGGCTCGGTATCACATTACAGTATCAAGCCATGCTCTTCAGTGTTATCATACTTTTCAAAGACTGTATTCTCATAAACTTATTTTAGGCAACAGATCACATTATACCATCAATATCAAGTGGGCCGGATCAAAAAAAAAAGGTTCTTAGGGGAAAAATAAAACATTAACAAGTGCTTTTAATTGTATTTATTTCTTTGCAATTTTCCTGACATCAGCTGTATCACCTTCAAAACAGACGAACAGACTGCGGGTCATTAAAAATGCAACAGTTCTTGAGCCTTGAGTTATTTTGGCTGTAGGTCTGCGGTAGTCATCTTGATGAAATTTCCATCTTCTCTGCAGATTCAGTTTCTTGGCTGATGAGATTAAATTCTCCACTAATATGTCCTGGTACATCACACACATTCATATTGCCTTTAATGGCATGTAATGGCCCAGTACTTCTCTTCGCAGAGAACAGATTAGTACGATGATGCTCCCTAACCTCTACTTCACTGTGGGCGTAGTGTTCTTGGGATCATACACTCATCAAGTTCCATCTGATCAAAGATTTCTGTTCCAAATAGTACTAATGTGTCCTAATCCTGTGGCCTGTCTTATAGTACAGTTCATAACTGCTTGTTCTCTGTTGCTCCGCTGCTTTCAGGTTGTCCTGCAATTCTTTCCGCGTGACTTCTGGTTTCTCCTGAGAGTTGCTTCTCACGTGGCATGACTCACTTGTCTAGCGATGATTAGTTGTGATTCCAGGAAAGTTTTACTTGCATATTATTCAGTTTATAGTATTGACAGGCATATTAAAGTTATTGCTGTGACTGTGTAGATTTTGTGTGTGTGTGTGTGTGTGTATTGGTTAATAATGTTTTCCCCAAGAAGCTCCTTTAATTTCACCATGATGCAACTTTTGTGGCATTTCTGTCCAGATGCTGATTTATTTTTAGGTAAAGATTCATATATACACTAGATGTATATGTAATGTGTGCGGAATGAAGGTGTGAGATTGCGTTTATTAAATAGATTTCGATTGCACACTCATAAGCACGTATTTAAAAAATGTACAGTGCCATCTGTTGAATTTTGAGATGAGCTAATGATTTTTCCGAGGCATATCTTCTCTTCCTGTGGGCTGATTGCAATGAAACGAAGCCTATATGCTACATCAAGCTCGGCCAAAACCCCATTAAAATTTGTTCAGTAGTTTTTACGTGATGTGTGCACAAACAAACAGACAGACAAAAAGTCCAAAAACCCTCTTGATGTGTTCTATTACTCATCACCCAAAATTTTTTTTTTCCACAAATTTGTGGAATTTGTGTTGGCTTTGTACAGACACGCCAACTTTACAGTTTTATTATATGCATAGATATTCTTACATAGTATCTGGATCACTTTCTACTTATTATTATTATAGATTTTAGGTATATTGCATATATTTTGAACACATACTTTGTTAATTTATATTTGCAAGTTCAAAAGATAAGAATTGCGTAAATGTGAACATATACATATGTATTGAAAGTATATTAAATAACTCTTCAATTATGGCTTAAAAAAAACATTTCAATTCAGAACGTCCAGATCCTAAAAATTTTTATACCTTGTTTCAAGTAAAATATTATGACAAAGTGAATATCCATTCACAACATGGGTCACTGATCTCTCTAAAGCTCCATCCTGTTTAGTGCTAAACCCACTTTTTTGCTTCTTAACAAATCCTATTGCAATTAATGCAAATCCGAGTCAAATTTATCCCTTTCAGGTTTGTTTAATTTCACTTTTTTCAAGCAGGTTCTTGTCGTTTCTCAATGAGAAACTTTCTCTCAGAGTGAGTATCATAAAATATATATATATAACAATTACATGAAGTCTTAAGATGGGGGCATTGGTGGCTCAGTGGTAGGTCTGCCATGTGGAAGGCCCAGGGCTAGTTCCCACCTAATGCACAAAACCCCAGCCACTGAATGCAGTGCCGATCCTAAGCCCGGATTAAAATAGAAGGGTTGCATAAGGAAGGGAATCGCGCGTATAACCTGGGCCAAGTTGTGTGTTGGAATGGATGGTCAGCCGTGGCGACCCCTCGACGGGAGCAACCGAAAGACCACCAACAAATTTTTAAGATGCCAATTATGGCAGTTCATTAATCTAAAAATACACAACCCATTTAGCTGATGCTAGTGGCTTACCAACCACATTCAAGTGCCAATAGCACACAATTAACACAAGCAACACAGGCGATGATTGGCCAACAAATCAGGATGTACTCCCATGGTTTTTGGCTGCCATAATAGTGAAAAGCTTCCACATTTCATAAAATCCACACGTCATAAAAGTGTTGCCATCTTGCTATTGTTCACTTCAACACAGCAGCATGAAAACCATGCATAAAGTATGTCACCAACCAATCAATAATTAAATTTGATGGCAACTGTGTTGGCCATTGATTTTAGCCAACTAGGGCGATTATTCCTTTGATTGTCATTTGAAGTGAAATTTAAACGAAACCCTTCAAATCCACAGCTGTTGAATGACTTCTTGTGTTTTCGAAGGACGATCATGAATTCGTCACCCTCACACAAAGGCAAGGGGCAAGCAATCATGGAGGCATGCGGTTCCTGTGGCAGCCATGCGATGGGCGGCCATGTGGCGTCTGCCGTCACTGCGTCGTGTCTATCGCAGGAGAGCAGATGTGGAGATTTATTAATATGCGCAGCGGCTCTGTTGACTCATTGAGACGTGTTTGATGAAAACCTTTCCTCACGCATCTATTTTCCGTCGCTCCTCACTTACTTCCTCCTTCATCCAACCTCTGGCTTTCCTACTTCTTCTCTTCTCTGCCCTTTTGGTCTCTCATGCATGTTCTGACTATATTTCCTCCCCTTTCTCTCCTCTTTCTTTTCATACCTCATTCTTTTCTCTCCGTCTCATTCATCCTCTTTCCTGTCTTTTATCTTTATCTCTGCATGCAACACGCCATGCCGAGAAAGCCTCTTGATATTTCATTAAACACAACATGCTCCACAGAACGAAATTTATGAGCCTCATTTGTTTTAATCAGAGTCTCTGCTGGGATTGGGAGAGCTTTGAAATGTAATTTAGCTTTATTGCACAGTTTCCAGAGCCTAAGTATCGGATAGGTGAGTCATAATGAAACATCGAAGGTATCAATTGCATCTCTAGAAAAGAGTGACTCTGGATACTAGCCATACTAAGTCCTAGCACAGTTTTAGCGGTGAAGTGTTCTCAACTAAATTCATGTAAATTAAATACATCGCACCTGTTAACTCATCTGTTGAAAAAAATCGGAGTTACAAGACTTTAACGAAAGAGTCCGGATTTTTTCAAGTCGGTCTTAAATGAAAATTGAGGTGAACATTACCGTATGAAGTGTTTCCCATAATAGTACAGCCATGGTGGGCTGCCATGCCAACGAGACCCCTGCCGCACCTATATGACGGGCAAATTTTTTAAATCTAGTCACATAACAGCCAGATGTTTAGTAAAAAGGCGTCCTCATTCACTTTTAATATACAGTATGTAATGCGAAAATTTAATATCATAGCGTGTTTTAAAAGAGGACAGAGAAAATTACAGGAATATTTGTTTTATTAGAATGTATGCAGTCATGTAGCAATGTGCAGCACTGTCGCCTTGCACCTCCCGGTCCCGAACATGGAGTTTGCATGTTCTCCCCATTCCTGGTGGGTTTCCCCCTGATATTCCAAAAACATGCAGATTAGTCTGATTGGTGTTCCCAAATTGCCTGTTGAGTGTGTGTGTGTGTGTGTATGCGCCCTGCAATGGATTGGCACCCTGTCCAGGGTGTACCCCGCCTCATGCCCCAAATCTCCTTGGATAGGCTCCTGGCCCCATCCATATCGCTTTATCCCTGTATACAGATGATGAGTGAGTGACATATTTTGCCCCAGAAAACCTTTCTTGTTTTATATTATACATAAGTAATTTAAAACTGTTATTTTATTTGTGTAAGTTATAGGGACACAAAAATGTCTACTGTGAGTAACTGTTATATAATATCATAAATGCTGTTGAAAATACAATTATTGAATAAAGGGCTTGGCCTTTTATAAATCAAAACTCCTCTGAAGTACACTTATAGAACAATACATATTAGCCCTTAGTACAGTTGAGACACCACCCATGTAGTTATGAAAATCAATAAAACAGAAAAACTGCAATACACAAGGTGCTGCAGAAATAACAACGGCCTTCACCTCCGCACTACTCTGTAGTACACGCATGGAAAATACCAAGCAAATGTCTTGTGTTGCGTGAGAAATAAATAACCAAACATTTTTAGCGTGTGCACACAAACCTCTATCATCTCCTTATCACCATGCTTGAAAAAATGTCTAGGGGAAACACTGATAGGTCACGGCTGTTATAAATTTTCCTGCTCTGCAAGAAATGTTTGTCACCTGGAACATACAGTATAGCAGTACAATGTAAGTAATAAGGGACAAATTCCACAGCCCTCATCCATACAAAAATGCATTCCAAAGTTCAGCTGAGACTCATATAAAGTCAAGCTGGTATCTTGTAAAGTTCACTATTAAAATGTAAAGACCTATGGTAATGTACTTATAATCACATCAATTTAGATTTAAGACAGACTTTCAAAAAATCCAAACTATCACTTTTTTCCCCAGACTAAGCCTAGTTTTATCCCTGTACTAAAAGTGGCTTACAGTGTTAAATAAATGACTGTGAAATTGGTGCTAAAATATATAACTGATGAAGTGGACAAGTGACACTTTTAATATTTTACTCAACTCCCTGTGATTAGACAAACGAATATAACTATTACTATAATAATTATTTTAAATACTTGCCATTTTAATCACGAAAATCCTTTGAAGTCAATAACTGCCTGAAGTTTGGAACCTATAGACATCACGACATTTATTTTAATTCAATAAAATCTTACTTGCTTTTAACATTGTTAGTGCAACGCAGCTCTGTAAAAATACAAATTCTGGATATAATAAAAATGTATAAATTTATAGCTTTATCAGCTTTTATCCCTAATGAGAGTAAGCAGAAATAAATCCCCTTGCTCCAAGCTTGAAAGTGCAATTGTATAACAGGAAATGTATTTAAGTTAATATGACGTCCACTTGCTCAGCTACGTCCATGTCGAGTTTCCTCCCTTGAGCCGCTTTAAACAATACAGTCTCTTGACTCTAGCCTTTGATGATACGCCTACCTCCTCCAGAGTGCTCTGGACTTTGTTGCGGGTTTTCTTCGCAAGGGAAAGAATTCTGGAAGTTCTTCAAGGCATTTTGTTGCTAAAAACTTTTTAACTTTAGTATTAATTTGTGCTAAAATAATGAAGAAGCAAGTCTTGCCATCAAACTGCGTAGCAGTCAATTGTCTGATGACCTTAGAGGGACTATAACTAGAGGGACTGTAATACCTCAACATAATGCTATATTATTTGTTAAATCCACCGATTTAAAGCTAAAAGTCAAATCAGATATTGATCACTTCAATTCAAACCCACCGTGATGGTGGACGAAGGCAATACTACTAATATTGTGTCACTGTCCAAATACTTGTGCACCTGACTGTATTCACTTATCTGATAACTAATACACTTAAACCACAGAACGGTTCAACCATTAAAAGGTTCAGTAGCTGGTCTGTAATACGAGAACTGTAAGTAATACGAGGAAATAGAAAAGCACAGCTTTACATTTTAACAGCCTGATACTGTACATATATAATTAATGTTCAGTAGTAACAGGTTGAAATGATGCAAGCCTGCAGCAGAGCCATTAATAATGTCTGTATTTCTTTTCTAGTTCTTTCTCTCTGGCAGTTGTGCAGCACTGTGAATCATTAGTGTGATATCAACAGACACAGTCTGAAGTAAAGACCAACCACTGGAAGCTCATCATAGTGTTTTTCTTTTCTGATGAATGCTTTGACCATGAATATGGAACTGACTGGTATGATCACGGAATTATTATTAAAAATCGGACCAAAACTCCTATTTTGTTATAATGGTATGTGCTTTTGGGGATCTCTAGAAGAATTTCATCAAACAGTCAAAAAAAATGAGAAAAATGTATAGAACCCTGGAAACTTAGGGCTCTAGTGGGAACACATGCCCCCATTATGTGACTTAGTTGTTAGAACTGTCGGCTTGCATTTCCAGGTCCTGGGTTCGATTCTACCATGGTCGTAAATGGGAATAACTCCAGTGCTCATCACTGGCGTCCAATGGTTGCCATTAGCCTCCATGAACCCTAGTTGGACTACACAGGTTCCTAGATGGATGGATGGATGGATGGAGAGATGGATAGATGTCCCCATTATGTGCCATATAAATCTGAAGACCATAAGACCCTGGGAACATATAGAAGACCACCAATGACACTGGCATATACAATGTGTTGTTGTGGAATTGGTGGCACAGCAGCATTAAACTTTTAAACACATTAATATTACTCTCACTATTGGATTGCCAGAAGTGATTCTGTGGTCGGAAACTAACATTTAATGAGCGTTAATGTGCATTACGCATTGAACAAATGAGCAATAGTCCTTAACTGTATACCTGTAAGGTGCTTTAATAAAGTTAATGTATCTGGGGGTAAAATAGATATAACTCTAGTTTTATGAATGTAGGAAAAACCTTTAAGGTTCCTTGTCATGTGGAACTTTTGCCAACTCTGTGAGAAGGTTCCAGTGAAAGATGGCGCAATACAGGAACAAACATCGCTATGTGACATCGTGCAAGATCTCGACAGGCATGAGAAGTTATACAGGTGATTCCTACCTATTCACGGTTCATAAAATCACCATTAGAAATATACCTAACGTTTGCTGCCAAACTATAGGACACAGAAATGACTACAGTTTAAATCATGACAAAAAATAGGTTGTTCAAGTTTTACCCAAGAAACCTTTTGAGAACAAACCATGATGCGATTTCTATTCCCCCATAAAAGCAAAAAAAAATAAAAATCCACAGACCAGACCGCTGAGATCATCAACCACAAACAGGTTAAATATATCAAACTGGTCTACAAATATCTGAGAGTAGCTGTAATTACTCAATAGCTATAAAACAGAAGCAGTTTGTTAGAGCTAAAAATGAGTTGAGCTACGCTGCATGGAGATGACAGAATGTTCAGACAGTTGAAGAGGTACCATAAAAACCAAACAGCCAAATGTATGTGCTCATCTACTGTATATACCCGTCAGCCATAACAATAAAATCACCTGTCTCATATAGTGTAGGTCACCCTTGTGTCACCAAAACAACTCGGAACCATCAAGGCATGGACTCCACAAGACCTCTGAATGTGTGCTGTGATATCTCTCACCAGGGTGTTAGCAACAGATCCTTTAAATCCCGTAAGCTGCAAGGTGGAGCATTCATGGATCAGACTTGTTACGCAGCAAGCTGTGCTGCACTGTGGGTTCTGACACCTTCCTATCATAGCCAGAAATAACCTCTTCAGCAAATTGTGTCACAGTAGCTCTTTTGTGGGATTGGCCGAAACAGGCTAACATTAGCTTCCCATGCGGGTTAATGAGCCTCGGACAGCCAGGACTCTCTCACCAGTTCACCGGATGTCCTTCCTGTACCAGGAACACCCCAGAGACCTGTCATTTTGGAGATGCTCTAACCCAGATTTTTACTCATCACATTGTGGCTCTTGTTAAAGTCTCATAGATCCTCATGCTTCTAGCACATCAACTACAAGAATTGACTGTTCATAATATATCCCATCCCTTGACAGATGTCAATATACAAGAATCACAGTGTTATTCACTTCACCTGTCAGTGCTTTTTACTTGCAGCCGATCTGTGTACTGTATATCCGAATACTGTAACCTCACTATGTTTAACCACCTCTAGCATAACTAAGAACACATTTTCTGTTTTGCTGCATGTGTACTGTATATACCTCATGAATCCACAGGTTCCTGCTGAACCAGTCTTATAAGTCAGCCTGACGCCTGCTGATCGCTGACCCTGAACCACCTGATAATCATCTCTAACGTTCCTGTATTGATAATGAAAAACACGCTGTCTCTATCACCCTGCATTTGTTTTTCTTCTGTAGTACACAGTTGCATAACTCTGAACATTTTCTCATCTTCCTTCACCTGTCTCTCAAAATAAATCCAATTTCAATCATATACTTAAAAAAAAAAAGATTCATCGCCTCTGTTTAGGCTGCCTACACTTTTTACATAATGTGTCATTCGCAATTTTCCATAACTGCTTTACTAAATCTTACATTTACAGCAGACACCCTTATCCAGAGCAACTTACTGTAGATTTTTAGCGCATTATATACACACACACACACACACACACAGCTGAGCATTAAGGGCCTTGCTCAAGGCCACACCAGTGGTAACTTGTTGGTGCTGGGGTTTGAACCTGTGACCCCCCCCAAACACTAGTTCAATGCCTTAACCACTGAGCTACACACCAAGGGGTCTTCCACAAAACTTTATATACATGGTTCATCTCAGGGTCAACTATAACCCATTCATACCAATTTCCATGATCTCCATTAGGTCTGTATCAGCAGACTTCAATCCCAAGAACAAGGGATTGTTAAACGCTTTGGATGTTCCTTTGGTTTTAAAACCCAAAATGTACACCACACATTTGTGAAGATAAAATGCACTTGCAGGTGCACAGTTGCTGACGACAGCCTGATTCAGCCCCATTTAGTCATTTCATTTATACGTACCCTTTAAACGTTACCAAAACAAACATAATCAGTATGGAAGAGTCATCAGCAGGAAGGCTTAACCTCATCACAAAAGTCATCATCTGATGTAAAAAGAAAAAAAAAAACTCCAGCTACGTAAGCTAGAAATCATTTTAGAAACAAGTGGTTTGGACTGATGGATCTCTGGCCATAACCACCAAAAGGATATTTCAAGAAAAATTAGTATCATTAAATAAAAAGAACACAATTCCACCTGTCATGAGGATGGATATAAGAAAGAGAAACAGAGCTGAACTTTTATTAGCTGTAAAAATGTTTATTCGTTTTGATATGTAATCTATTATAACTAGTGTTACTAACCGGTCAAAGGTTTTAAAAAGGTTTCAAAAGTTGCATATTAAGGACACAATAATATAATTATGTTCAACATGTGGATAAATGCCAGCAGTAATAAGATAATTAATACTGTAGGAGAATACAATGATCTCTATCCTGTCAATAACAATAGTTATAATTGACAACCTGTCGAAACTAATCAAAATTTGGCGCCTTGATAATAATCAATTACTATTAATGAAAGAGTAATAATTATTACTCTTTCATTCATTATACTTCAAGGACATGTGGCACAGGAAACATTGCACAGGTAGATGGGAAATTAAATGTAAGTAATATCAGCAAGTTCTAGGAACCAAGTGTGACACAGATGCTCCAAAAAAAAAACAACTAAGGAGGAATAACAGCTGGAGTCTGCTACACTACGATGATTCGAAACACGCCTCAAAATCCACAACAAACTACCTTAACAAACGTCAGCCGAAACTTTCGGAATGGCCGTTGCAGTCCCCAGACATGAACAGCATCAAAACCTGTGGGCAGATCTTAAACATGCAAGACAGGCCAAACATACCTCTGGACTACAAATGTTCTGTAATGATGAGTGGTTAAAAATGACAACAAAAAACAAGAGCCGAAAGCCTTTGTTGAAAAAGATGTTGAAAATCTCATAAACAGTAGGTCTGTTACCAAATCCTGACGGTAGAGTTCAAGCTTTCACACACGCCACAATTACTGTTTTATATGTTTTCATCAAAAGTTCATTAAAAATAGTAACCACATTATCATTTCCATTTTTTACACAACAGTTTGCTGAGGCTGTGTTTACTTTTCCTTGCAAAAAGAAATCAAATATGTAGTTTGGTTTGAAAAACTTTTCCCCACAGCTGTAGATCATCCTTAGCCATTCACAGTTCATGTAAATCATCTTTATCATCTTTATCAGTTACTGGCCACAGCATTAGGAAAATGTTTTTTGACCCAGCAAGGATATTGAAGGGTTTAGTAAACTCCAGCAACCTGCTGTACTGGGAATGATCTGCTATCTAAATAACATCTGGTCAGCAGTGGTCCTTTGGTGGGCCTGTTCCATTAACGGACAGGATATCAGGTTGCTGACAAATTGTGCAGAGCAACAGATGGGCTCAGGTTGTAACTGTATACTTGCAAAGAACATGTATATGTCAGGCATACCTACTACATATTAGCAAGGACTACTACAGGGAGTCCCAAAAGTCTCCATACAGTATGTACAGGAAATAGACATGTTTTTGGCAAAATGTAACTTTTTTTAAAAAAAAGCTCTACATGACTGCCAATTCAATGTAAGCACACACAGTGTCATCTCCATCATTCATTATCATGAAGTGTTAACACATCTGGTGTTGTGCATGTAATCTAGACATAAATTAAGTATGAGAGTTTGCTAAAACGTGTTAATTTCCTTTACATATGGAGATGTCAGGGCTTTCTATTTAGCTGCTTAATTCCTAGCTATACAGAGCACAATCCCTAGTGTTTATCAAACCACCAGGGCGTTAATATATTAAATCCTGCTGCGAGGAAGAATGCAGTTTTGAGTTACCAGCTACAGCATGTTGCGAACATTAACGCAGTGGATTTCAATATCATTCAAGACTTTCATTCTACAGAATACTCCTGTATTTTATCCACTACACACTAAAAAGTGAAATGACCTGTACCTTTTCTTCAAAACTTTAATGCATATGTTTTACCTGGAAAGATGCATGAACATATTATTTTACCTTTAAAGTCTAAAGCTAATAAAGGGTCAGAGAGTGGGTTTTAAAGCCTAATTGTTAAATAATTTTACAGTGTCTATTTGCACCCGGGTGAGAATTGCCACTCGGCTATGTATGCCACCTGCCCCACGTCCTCCAAAAAAATAACCTAAACAAATAATAGGGTTAGGGATAGATATAGTAGGTGTTCTGTTTTTTTTTTTGTTTTTTTTTAATGACATGCATCTTATATATATATACACAGAGGATGCTGTAATGAATTTAAACCTAGGCTTTACCTCCCCAAATCTAAACGCATTTACTATATAATAGTCAAAGTAAATGTAAATGGATGCAAATAGGATTGGGGTGTGATTATACAACACCTGGGTGTAAGCAGCATGGTTGCCTATACAATCACACAATGGAATCGGCCTTAATCTTAATGATGTTCTACAGCCAAAAGTACACACCAATAAAGTGTAGAGTTTAAAAGCCTACTATCATTTTATTCTGGAAGTGTACTAAGGCTGTGGGATGAGATATCTCTAGAGCTCCAGACTAACCCTGAAAGAAACTTTCTCTGCTCAACTTGAGTGTCCGTACCTGAGCTTATTTCGTAGCTGCAGTCTGGAGACTGCTGTCCGGCGGGGTAGCGGACTCTCCCCTGGTGGCCGAGGAACGCCGCTGCGTTTGAGCCTGATGGCGATGACGATGACGATGCTGATGCTGAGCTGGAGGTCGCGACTCTGGGCCGCATTTCCCCCGGGAAGCGATGCAGCGCCGGAGACTGATGCTGCGCGTGATGGATGGCGGGGTGATGGAGCTGCAGTCGGTGCTGATACGGGTACGACTGCGTGTGCGTCTGCGTGTGCGCGATGGCGTGAGAGCGCCGCTGGCTCGCGCCGTCCCCCAGCTGTGGGATCTCCACCATGGTGGGTCGATCGTGCCTCGCCTTCACGCGCTTGCTCGCGAAACTCCGCGGCTGCTGCACGCCCATTTTGGGCTCCGAGAGACCGTCGTCCGCCGCCAGCATCTCCTCCTCCATGACCCGCGTCGCTCGATCTCCAGTGCGCGCGCCCTCGCTCTCGCTCTCCGGTGACGTCGAGTCCCGGCGCTGACGGATTAAAGCGCACGCAGCTCTCGCGCTGGCTCTCTGTCTCGGTGTCTCGGCGTCTCGCCGCGCGTCTCCCAACACTTCCAACTGTGTGTGTGTGTGTGTGTGTGTGTGAGGTGACTTTACTGACACGCTGCTGCTCCAATCCCCTGGCGAGAACAACGCGCTTCTACCAACAGGGGAACACTGGCGGGACCGGCACGCGCCCTGCGGGGCATCTGCACCGAAAAGTGGGAGTGTCAACTGAAAGAGGAGCGTTAGCATACGTTAACTAACACACACACACACACACACTCGGGGGCCGGCCATGTTTTGTCATGTAGCCTTTTGACTCCTGTCTAGCAGACAATAAAGCTGAATACAGACACACACACACACACACACACACACACACAACCAGAAAAAACACTCCTTTATTTAACTCTAAAATTCAGATTTATAAGATTTATAATTAAGAATTTTATATAAAACATGATGTAATACAAGATAATAAGATGATGTATAAGACACCCATACCGAGTCGGCCAAAAAATGTATACACACTTCAGGAGAATATTATATGCGTATTATATTAATACAATATTATAATATATAATCAATACAGAATGTATAGCAATACATTTAGTATTAAAATATGAATACAAGTTCTTCCTGAAGTGTGTATACATTTTTCTGTCTGACTCTCTCTCTATCTCTCTCTGTTTTATATTATAGTCATATTTTTGTTTGACACATGATTGAAAATAGCATCAGATTTTTGACACATCCTTCTAATCCCATTTTCTGGACTGCCTATAAGCATCTCGTATAAGAAGATGATAAGAGAACACTTACAACTGTAGAACCCTCAATTAACCTAGAACCTTATAACAATAAAGTGATTTCTTATCAGAAATTCATCAAAGCACAACTAGAAGCTAGAAGCTACGGTAGCTTAATTATCAAATAATCTAATCAGCAGTTAAAGAACCAATACAGAACCGACTTCCTCAGAAATAAAAGTTTTTTTTTTTTGAGTTTTTCTAAACTCAATTTTTTCTTGTCACTGGAGAGATAAAGTGAATCCTCCAGGTGTTGTATTTTTAGTGTTATAATAAGCGGAGCGACCGCGGGGCAGAGGGGACGGCCGCCCCAGGGACCAGGACTGACAGGAGCCCTGAACTGGGCTGCAGCATTAATGCTGAGAGCTTTTGTCAATGACCACTTTCACCGGATTACAACTGTCTCACCAGACTGCACTCAGGACTCAGTGCACGGAAACGGAACGCTTGGGAAATCCAGCTGTAGCCAAGGGCAGTAACCGCCACCTGACCCATAGTGTAAAATATAAACCAGGAAATATACACCACTATAACAGAGGCAGCATGGTGGCTTAATGGTTACTAAGGCATTTTCACCCTCCACTTCCAGGGTCGGGGTTCAATTCCTGCCTCGGATCTGTGTGCATCTTCTTCCCCTGCTTGGTGGGTTTCCTCCAGGTACTCCAGTTTCCTCCCACAGTCCAAAGACATGCAGGTTATTCAGGTTAGGCTAATTGGTGTTCCCAAATTGTCTGTAGTGTGTGAATGAGCATGTGAGTGTATGTATATTGTATGTGTCCTGTGATGGATTGCCACCCTGTCCAGGGTGTACCCTGCCTCAGGCCTCCCGCTACCCCTGTATACAGGATAAAGTGGTATAAATGATGAGTGAGCAAGTAATTGTACTATAACAGTAAATGGAGCATGTTTTAGTACTTAACTATAACATTTATTGGAGATTTTAGGGGTAGGATATTCTGACAAATATCCCCATCAAATAATGCTCCCAATACACTAGATTCACAAATTGAATGAAACTGTTCCTAAGCTTGTCAGTCTTTGCATGCACAGAACCCTTAAGTAGCAAAAAATTATAGGTAACATGGATTGGAACATACAGTATTATCAACATAAACTGTGATATTCTGAACAAACACACCATAAGCATAAAAAAATCTGTAGAAAATTATTCTATAAATAAAAGAATAAACTTAAAATTCTACTCAGTCTAGCATCATACATCAGGGGATTAACTGGCGGTCACTACAATGCAGGTTTGATCCTGAGTGCTGTTGTGTGTGTATGTATGTGTTTGAATCTCTAACTGTCAGGCGGCAAAACTGAGAGAAAACACAAGAAGCGAGAGAGTTGGAAAGATTTAATAGCATCCTGTGCTCCTGAGATACCTTTCAACATAGGATGAAGTTGGAAATGGACCATGATATATATAGGCTACAAAATCCTTTAACCAGTTCGGATTATTTTGTTGGACACACACACAAATGAATTATAATAAACAGCAGCAAGCTGAGCTTGGGCAACGATTGGTGACTGTAACATAATTATCCATTCATTCATTTATTCATTCATCTTCTATACCGCTTATCCTGTACAGGGGTCATGGGGGTCCTGGAGCCTATCCAGACTTTGGTGCCAAACCCTCACAGTGCATACACACACACACACACACGACAGGCAATTTAGAAACCAGCAGTTATTCTAATCCGCATGCCATTGGAATGTGGAAGAAAACGAGAGTACCCGGAGGAAACCCACCAAGCACGGGGAGAACATACAAACTCTACACGTACAGACCGGAGGCAGGAATCGAACTTGCCAGTGCACCTGCCCTGTTCTGCACCGCAGTCAGTGTTGCCTATCTGCCTGTCAGCATGCAGCATTACTCTTGGGGCTGAAATAAACAATGACTCTTATCCTGTTTTTTATCTTATCTTTTTTGTTCTTCAGACCAAACTTGTGTGGTGAACAGGCTGTATTGTATGTTTTATTAGACATAGGCTTGCTTGGTTCAATAAGTTCCTATATATAGCAATTGATAACATATATAAGCTCTTCCATAGTGTGAATTTTAAAATGATTTTATAAGAAGGGCCCCTTTTGAATGCTCCACCCCCTCTGTGTTCGGAGAGTCTAGCTCCACCCTGTTTAGTGTGTATCTTTATACACTTCTCTGCCAATTTTTTTTTTCCTGCACACTGTAATATGTCATTGGACAGCTTTTGCTTTGACTACAGCCCTAGCATCGTGTCAATAAGCTTATGCAATGTCACAACATTTATTCCCGCCAGAGTCAGGTTAATTTTTCTTTAAGATCTTGTAATGATGATGGGAGATTCGGACTGCTGCGTATACAATTCTCTGGTGCGCCAGAAAGATTATTAATGGGGTTAAGGTCTGGCCCCTCTGGAAGCCAATCCATGCATGAAAATGATGTCTCATGCTCCCTGAACCACTCCTTCAAATTTGAGACCGATAAATTCTGGCATCATCTTGGAATATGCCTGTGCGACTGGGGAAGAAAAAAAATACATCGATGGAAAAACCTGGTTATTCAGTATATTCAAGTAGTCAGCTGACCTCTTTTTTTGAGAACATAACATTGCTGAACCTAGCCCTGACCAACAAAAGTAGTCCTAGATCATAACACTGCTCCCACAGGTTTGGCATGATGGGTGCATCACTTCATCCCCCTGATGCGGCCATCATTCTGGAACAGGGTAAATCTGGACTCATTAGACCACATGTCCTTTTCCCAACACAGTCGGAAAAGCAAACTTGAAGCCTTTTTAACCTGACTGGCCTCAGTGAGAAGTGGTTGTCTTTTCTTAAGGCTACACAGCTGTTTAGTTCCAATCCCCTCAGTTCTCTTCGCATTGTGCATGTGAAATGATCTTAAACATAGTCGTTCTAATAGTACTTTTTTTTTTGGATTTCACTAAGGCGGTGTAGTGGTGTAGTCTGGGTTCGATGGAGTTTGCATGTTCTCCTCGTGGTGGGTGGGTTTCCTACAGGTACTCCAGTTTTCTCCCACAGTCGTTCCCAAATTGCCCATAGTATGTGTGTGTGTGTGTGTGTGTGTGTGTGTGTGCCCAGCGATGGATTGGCACCTTGTCCAGGGTGTACCCCGCTTTCTGCCGTAAGTATTCAGGATCAAGCGGTATAGACGATGAGTGAGTGATTTTACTAAGCTTTTAAGTGATCTCCCATCACGATTCATTCAGGATAATTTTTCGATAGCATTTCTTCCTTGAATATGATGGGTTAACACTACACTTCCAGGTTTTCAGCAATCTTCTTAGTTGTTGTCTTTACTTGATGCAGTAACGTCTTGGCCACAACCACAGGATACGTCTTCTGACATGGTTGCTTAAGAAACGAGAAGCTACTCACTCCATCAGTTAGGGTTATATAACTTATCTACTTGCTTCGTTAAATCCACGTGGTAGCCTTTTTTTGACCAGGCAGTGTATCTTTAAATAAATTAAAACACTTTATGGAAAAATTACAATCTTGTACATTTATTTCTGAGTGTAAGAGTGTAACGTGTTAACTGGGTAAACATGTGGTACAGACTCCAAATGACTGCTAATTATTTCCTTCTTAATCCCCAGAAACTGAAAAGAAACCATTTTAGCAAAGAGTAAACCTCCAATGGGTTTTGTTTATGCTTCATTAGAGCGTTTAAGGATTTAAAGTGTAATATTTACAACGGACAGCAGAGGGCGACAACCCAGCACTATTAGTAAGTCGCACTTTGCTAACGTGTCTATTAAAATCCTATTTAATCTTATGTAAATATATCCCATATACTCTTATTTTCATTTTTTTTATAATAGAGATAGAGACACAAATATAATGATAGCATATAATTCTCTAACTACATATATTATATTATACTATACAAATATATAATATAATATGATATATATTTAAATTCACATTGATATCTGTATGAATGATCAGATGTACAGGTTCTCCTAATAAAGTAGACAACGTGTGTACACAACTATACTCCTTTTTTTTAATCAAAACTGAATGACATTTGGGAATCTGGACATCTAGACAATGATTCAGTTATGACTCTATACACTATATCACCAAATGTATGTGGACACCTGAGAATCACACCCACATGTGCCTTTTAATCATCTTATTCCAAAAGTTGGATGTGTAACCTCCACTCATGTCAGGATGTTTCCACTTCACGTTGGAGCATGACTGTGGGGATTTCCTCTTATTCAGAGACACGAGCATTAGTGAGGGTAATAACTGGCATGCAGTCTGTGTTCTAGTTTCCTCTGAAGGTGTTCAGTGGGCATGAGGTCAGGGTTCTTCTACACCAAGCTTGGCAGACCATGTCCTCATGGAGGTTTACGCTGTCATGTTGGAACAGGTTTGAGCCTTTCAGTTCCAGAGCTCCAGTAAAGAAGAATTCGTATTGGTATGATATTCAAAGGCATTCTATACAATTGTGAACTTTGTAGCAACTGCTCACGGAAAAGAAAGAGATAGAAGTGATGGTAAACGTCCACAAACTTTTGCCCATACTATGTATGTTTATGGTTCGAACCATCTTTATGCTCATTTTGTTACTCTCTCTGTAACATACTAGTCATGACAATTTGATCATTTAGACTTAATTTTCATTTTTGGGGTCAACTTCATAATTGATTGTGACTACACCCCCTTATATTTAGTCACATGCATGTATATGTACAGTATATATGCATTACGTATGTTATTGCTGTGCCAGTTTTGCTGACGTCCCAATCTATTTAAATGTACCTTAGAAATAAGCATGTGGTAGCACGGTGGCGTAGTGGTTAGCACTTTGGCCTCGCACCTCCAGGGTTGAGGTTTCTCCCGGTGCTTGGTGGGTTTTCTCCCAGAGTCTCAAAACAGGCAGATAGTGTGTGTGTGTGTGCCCTGTGATAGCTTGGCACCCTGTCCATGGTGAACCCCGCCTTCTGCCCTCTGCGGATAGGCACCAGGCAGTCCCGATCCTGTACAGGATAAGCAATCTAGAAGATGAATAAATGAATGAATGAGTGTGTGTTATATATTGATTTAAACTTTAATATGCACAATCACTCCAGGTTATTTCAAAGTGAACTACAGGAATCGTAAAGATGTGTAATGCACATTAAAAGGTCAGGATGATGTTCTATACATGATCTCACTCCAACTATCCATCTGTATGTTGTTCCTGATTTACACACCATCCTTCATCCGTTCGTAATTGGCGCGAGTGACGTCATGGCACGTCAGGCCACGCAGCTGCGCGCGCTTCCACACCAAAACTCCGTGACAATAGCGCGCAGAGAGAGAGAGAGAGAGAGAGAGAGAGATCACTGGGAACCGCGTTTACTCGGGGATTTTGGGCAGACGCGTGTTGATTGGAGGAGCAGTGGGGAGCAGAGGGTCACACTGTATGGATGGACCGCACGGCTTTTTAAAAGCTCCAGCACACAGGATCGAGCGGACGGACTGAGAGCATCACTCAGTTTAACGTGTGAATGAAACCCGCTACAGCTGCTGCAGATCTCGAGATGGTAACTGTCCCGGAGACAGGAGTGGACTGTACTACATCATACCTGCTGCTTTAAGTTTTTACCACACACACACACACACACACACACAGAGAGAGAGACAGGAGCATTGACCGATCCAGTGCATGGTCCGTGCGGGATGGCGCGCAGGGTGAGCGCTCTCTTACTGGGGTATCTGACATGGCACTTGTGCGCGCTCGGTGCACGGGGAGAGTACTGTCACGGCTGGCTGGACAACAGCGGGAACTACCACGAAGGCTTCCAGTGTCCGGAGCACGTGGACACGGCGGACGCGGCGGTGTGTTGCGGGAGCTGCGCGCTGCGGTACTGCTGTGCGGCCACGGACGCGCGCCTGGACCAGGGCGGCTGCACCAACCACAGGGACAGCGAGCACACGGAGTACACACCACGTAAGGCACCTGGGCCGGCATGCACCGAGGCCATGAGCAAACTCATGCTTTACTATGCTGTAGGGATTTAAAAATGATAAATGTTCAAGATGTACAACCATACTACAATAGCAGCCTCAACCAAATGAACATCAATCTGCTTTAGAGTGATCTGCACTT
>JAOVVA010000037.1:13690212-13705261 GCA_028565275.1 Leiocassis micropogon | reverse complement strand
CATGTCCACAATCGATTAAAATAAATTGTCTTTAAGCAGTGGCATAAATAAACCATAATATGTGCATGGCAAAAGCTTTTCGCATTAAACAAGTCCAGAATACAATTAAACAGTAACATGTAGTCTATTTCATCATATAGTTAGAGTCTTTCTAAAAATAAAATAAATAAAAGCTGTATAGCAGTCTGGTGATGAAGATACACACTGGATTTGCATAAACATGCTTTTCTAATCTCTACTAATCTTATTTTTGATTGTTTTTATTTATGAAATTTTATTTTATATATATATATATAAAAAAAAAAAAAAAAAGTCAACATGGCTCTGGCGTCAGAATTATGGTTAATCAAAATCCAGGCTATTGCAGGAGTTGAACAAATATTTACAGTAACGCACAGAAAGATGGGTAGGAAACGCAGAGGTTCCACGACGCCACGATTGAAGTCTGCGATCTGATTTCCTGGATCAGATCACAGGAGATTTAAGGAGGTAAAGTGATTCTAGAGCCTCGATCAGATTGCGCACAGAGGCACCTGTTTCCATCTGTGATTTATAGGAGCAGCACAAACCAAGGTTGGAAAGCAGATACGCCCTAGTGTCACCACATACACATGTACGTGTGTGTGTGTGAGAGAGAGGGAGAGACAAAGATTAGACTTGAAAAAGAAAAAGCCTACGTTTGTGTCTATACTTTATTCTTCATCAGATACACCCAAAATGTTCATATCCTCTTTAATATTTCATCTGATCAGTGTTGAAATTCAAAAGAATATCAAACTATACTTACAGATCTTACAAAATCCATGCACGATTAAACTTGGACAGGACATGATGACTCAGGAGGTTGATATACCAATTCATATGCTTAAAGAATATACTTTATTAGTTTCCATTTTTTGAATATATATTTTAAATCTAAGGTTATAAGTGCATTTAGAAGTGCATCATTATCATTGCTCCTGAGAATACAACTCTCATCTTTAAGATCAGTGCCTGGCTTTATCACAATGTACTGTAAATCTCCAAAAATACAACAGAATTATCGAGCAAAAAAGTGAATTCCAGGATCGATATAGAAGCTCAGGCATTTCTCAGACATTTTCTGCTCGTCTCCAATAGCAACCCCTATAACTCCACTTCAATCCAATGTGAAGGTCTAAGGCCGTAACATCAGACGGCAATCTGATGCCGTTACATAAACTTGCCCTGAGGCAAAGGAAGAAAATATTTTTTCCGCGCTGCTCTGTCATCTTCAGTAACAGTACCCATCAGATGCCTACAACTAGATGTTCTCCTGATACAAGAGCACAGGTTTCAGGAAAGCACCTAATAAAAGAGTGCATTATTTACTTATTTGTTCTTTAATAAGATGGCAAGCGTTCAAAAATAGCAGATAAGTACATGGCCAGATTATGATGCTAGAAAAAACACTGAAATGAGTATGAGTATGAGGCATGAGTAATTTAGTATTTTATAACAATTTTACACTTAAAAAAATTAATTGAATAATTATCTACATTGCCATAAAACATGTTTTTCTGATGTGACTCTAGTGTTCTACTACTGTAGATTTCTAAATTTAGCTTCTCACTGTAAAACAAGTTCAATCTTCAGAATATGTTTCCCATGATGTCTGACCATTCATGGTTTTTTTATTATTTTTTTTCCCCACCTCTCCTCCTTCAGAACCTATCTACATGCCGTTCCTGATGGTCGGCTCCATTTTCGTGGCGTTCGTTGTGATTGGCTCGTTGGTGGCCGTTTACTGTTGTACGTGTTTACGGCCCAAGCAGCCGACACCGCAGCCGATCCGCTTTTCCCTGCGGAGCTGCCAGGGTGAGACCATCCCCATGATCCTGACTGCAGGGACGGTGCCGACTAACCTGCGTGCACCTTCGCGCCAGTCCAGCACGGCTACCACCAGCTCCAGCAGTGCCGGCGGGGGCAGCTCTCTGCGCCGCTTCTCTCTGGGCAGATCTGATGCTCTGGGACTCCAGCAGTCTCCGCAGCAGCTCCTGTTGGCCTCAGCCTCGTCGGTTTCCACGCCGGTGTCCCTGGCACCGGCTCAGTCCTTACTGCCTCCTCCACCTCCACCTCCATACTCGTCTCCGCAGTGCCTGCAGGGCAGCGTCTCCTACGTGCACACACACCAGCACGGCCACCATCAGAGCCTCCACACGGCTCAGAGCTCCAACCTCCTCTTGTCCCAGCAGTACTTCTTCCCCCTGCAGCCAGAGCCGTTCGGTGGGAGTAAAGGCTTTGCGGATTTCAGCCAGAGCTGATATGGAGCCCAGGATCGAGGAGCAGGAAACTGGAGCTGCTGTAAACTTGTGCGACACACACACACACTCTTTCTTGAGCCTGAACTTGAATTACAATATGCAGTGATGCTTTATTTGGTTGAAGCTGAAAAGCTGCTGAAACTGACAGGAGCGAGACAGGCACATAACTACAGAGGAAAGCACAATAATTTGGCTGGAACTAATGCCAGGGAAAGCACACAGGCCCCTGTTTGCACCTCTTAAGTTATATTCAATCTATGCACTTTTATTGTTTTATATAAATATTTCTTCTTCTTTTTTTGCTGTTATATTGTGGATGTACGATAAAGCCAATTTACATGGAACACTCAAGGGGACAACTGATGTTTTTAGAAGAATGATTCTGAACTACTTGTTTATCATCCACTGAATTACTGAATCGGAGCAAACCAGGGATTAAAATAATCTTTTTGACAATCACGGAAACAATTAAGGTTTACTAGATAAAGAGTGTTGTTGAGTGTGTACTGTACGTCTAAGGTGTGTACGTGCGTGTGCTTTATAGAATGAGATCTATATACTGTTTGTAGTTGCCTGAACAAGGGATGCTGATTGTCTGCGTTTTTTAGTGTATATTTTATAGCACATCATGTTTGCTCAGCGAAAGAATAGCTACTAACATCGAGCCATATATATATATATATTTTATTTTATTTTTTAACGTTGCTCGCTCCTACACTACAACAGAGTAAAGACACAGCTACCTCTGGGACCGTTTTTCTGTTCAAATGTTTGTTTTTCCATGATCTGGTTTAGGTTTTGTATTTCATTTAGCATAATTCATAGAAAGTTGAATAATTGCCCATAATTCAGCCTGGTCTCAGGTTACGTTAACAGCTACACGCTCTGTGCTAGATTTGTGGCGCGCGCCTTACACGGTGCACTGACGTCACCGGAATATCAGACGGAAGAACAAGAACTGTGATTAAATGTCACGTTTTTTTTTTTCAAAATATATATATATAATTTTGCTGGAATAAAATAATAACTTGACTTTTTACATTTTATATCAGAGCAATCACGTGGTTCATTCATGTCATATTTCTAAAAGGATTTTTTATCCAGATGTCTGCAGGTTCTCTGATCAACACCACGTTCATTACACAAGGTGCACAGTTTATTCTACACACAAATCCAAAACAGACCACCAAGGA
This sequence comes from Leiocassis micropogon, assembly GCA_028565275.1. NCBI lineage: Eukaryota > Metazoa > Chordata > Actinopteri > Siluriformes > Bagridae > Leiocassis > Leiocassis micropogon. The sequence continues at coordinate 13,701,786 of JAOVVA010000037.1, read as the reverse complement.
AGATATTGATGCTTTCACTGGAATAATATTTACCAAATTATAATTACAAAGAATAAACTGTTATCCCAGAAAGCAGCTCAGCAATCCCCCAGACGAGCCAGACCGGAACCGAGTCGAAATGTGCCAGAGAAATGTGAAATCTATCTATCTATCTTCTAATCTATCTGAGATAGCGTCGACTTGGCACACGTGAAATGGGGGTTGACGGATTCTGGGGTCCTCTCCTCCTTTTCCTGTTTAGTTTCTCACGGCTCTGTGTGTTCGTCCGCCCAATTTATAATGATGTAATTTTCTTAATTACAGGATAAAATAATTACAGGACCTCACACACATATACACACACTAACACGCTCTAATGATTCTTCAGACCAGACCGAAACTCTTAAAAATGCCCAGAATGAATCTGAAAGGAAGTCCCAGCAACGTTAATAAAAAAAAAAAAAAAAAAAAAATATATATATATATATATATTTTTCTCATGTTATACGAGAACTATGGATCCCACGGGGTGTCTAAATGAAGGAGAAATTTCGGACAGAATGAATGCAGTCAACATGATTCAAACCCCTTTGCTGCTCATAAACAGGTTACGTGTGGTACAGGCTGAGGCCCGGAGACCAACCAGACAGAAACATCTTGCTAAAGAACACAGAGTGGCAAACAGACCCAGAGGGTGGGACACGCCGTGAGTCATAGGAGGTTTAAACAAGACCGTGGAATGAGCATGACTGTAATATTTTGTTCTTTTACAGTCTTTATGAGTGATAAACACAAGATGTCATGATGCAGTGTTTATTGATGTAATCTCCATATTTAGTACATGAAATAATTTACTGGGTTGAGTGAGTCGGTGGATTCACACTGGTCTAGACAGGAAACAGGAACAGTGGAAGACTACTGTGAAACTTGCTCGCTTAATATTACTTCGGGAATTAATTCTAAACACTATATATTCAGTACTGTGCAAAAGTCTTGACACCCCCCCCCCCCACGCATTTCTTCATATTTCCATCTAAAGAGACAGACTTTCTTATATTTTTTAAAAATACAGCATTGAAGAATAACTCTCCAGGCATCCTGATAGGCTTTTTCAGTTCACATTTTCAATCCAGACCAGTTTCAAAGGAATGTTTTTGTTTGCTAAGCCACACAGTGAGCGACGAAGTGTACAAAAAAAAAAAAAAAAAGCATCTAAAGATGCTTAAAAAGATAGCATCTATCTTTTTAAGACACGAACCAGTGAGAAACAGGTGCAGATGTTGACATGATCAGGCTGGGGATTAGTGTACTGGTGATACTTAATGCTGCGTGGTTGGAACAGACGAGGAGGAAATGCTCAGGAGGCTGCTGCTCAGGCTGCAGTAAATCATTTGTTCCCATTTTTTATTTTTTAATTATTCTACATCATTTAGTTAAATATGAAGAAATAAGGGGTGGGTCAAGACCTTTGTACAGTACTGTATACTGACAATGTGCTTTGTTTGTGGAGTGGGAGTGGACACGAGGTCAATTCCAGTTCGGAGTCAAATCTCATGACGAGGAAAAATATACATAGACACCATATGGAGTTCAGTACATCAACTAAAAGTTGAAACTAGACGACGTTAAAATTAATGACAAAAAAGCTTTCATTTCCATGTTCGTGTTGTAAAGTTTATTTCATTAGTCTGTTATGGCAGTAAAAGACAGAACACTTAAAATTTCGCAGTCCCAACATGCTGAACAATCCATAAACAATGAAGACATAAAAATAAATTAATTAAACAAAAAGGTTAATACAAACAACTTTAAAAAAAAAAAGAAAAAGAAAAGAAGAAATAAAAAAAAGTGCCGACAGCAGAAGGAGAATTTGTATACGACTAACATTTAATCCAGTCATGCAGTCAACCACGTTCACAGACTACGGCTTTGGAAACGCATAAATCTGACTCCGTCGTCGCGTTTCTCTTCGCAAACCCGGGTGTGGGTCAGGGAGAGCCGAACGCAACCGACGGCCGAGACGACGCTCACCGAAAGCGGAGATAAAAAGACAAATGCACTCTAGCAGTACTTTACAACAATAGCTGAAAAAGGAAACGCTGAGATTCCTGGTAAAAGAAGAGATACGCTCTGAGATTTTAAATAAAAGTTCATACAAACAGATACATAATACTGGAAATAATACTCGAGATCAGAGAGACTCGCCACCACTGGAGAGACTAACAGTGCAGTGTGCAACATCATCTGTCAAGCTTTAGTTAGGCATCACTGACGAGAACCCTTCTGCGCCTAAGACGCATACACATTTCCACCCCTACACACACACACGGCCATGCAGCGGCACATAACTCAGTGATTATACCCGGAGTCGTGCAGACGAGGAGCGAGCAGCATCACACAGGAAAGACAGAGACAAGGGAGTTCACTCACACACACACACACACACACACACACACACACACACACACACACACCCTTTCACAAATACAAAGGGATTTAAGTATTCAGTTTGAAGAAACAGCAGTTATTCTCCCAGGGTTAATTTACAACAGACATGCTGAACAACAGGTACACACACACACACACACTCACATTCTTTCAAATACGTACACACACTCACACATGCACATGCAGACGAGACACAATATACTGCAGAACCTGCTCTCCCACAGGGAGAAGAGAACTAGTGCACGAACACGACCGTAAAAAGAAGAAAAGAATGGAGATTTGATAAAGTTAACAGGACACAGGGGTAAGTAGACTCATCTATCAGGAGACTGACAACGAAACAGAAAAAAAATGGCGTTTCCTTACGAAGCGGATCGATCCAAAAAGAGTACTTGTCCAATATAAAAATACAAACGCACAAAATAAGTATAGACACAAAAGACGTTTGGATGGCGGGTGCACCTCTAAAACTTACATCCTGGTTACTTTCCCGTAAGCTAATGGCACTTCAGTTCTGTGGGATCGGCTCAATGTTCGTCCAAAGTCGAGCGTTTGGATCAAAACACTGGCTGAGAACAGACTCAACAAGAAGCTCATATCAGCCTCTTCATTCGAACCAATCAGCCAGGCACTGCAGAGACAACAACAGCAGCTTCATGGCTCACTGGATTATAAATTCTACCTAGCTAAAGGATCTGAAATACTCTCTAACAGGGGACTAAACAGTTCTTATTAGGCACATTAGTGATTTGCAGCTGCGTGCCATGTGGAATGCAATAACAGATTCAGGCACCAAAAAAAACAAAAACAAAAAAAAAACAGATTATCTAAAATAAAATGATAAATTATAAAGGAACTTAGAGCAAGCAAATTGTTTTGGGTGCGCAGTGATCGAATCAGGGGAGAAAAAAAATAACGCTTGGAGAGCGAACTGTGAACATGACAAGATAATACGTCTTACATTTGAATCTGTAACTCTTTGGCAACAGCCGCTTGTAGAAGATCTGTTCCAGGGTTAATGTAGAGTGACGAGAGAGAGAGAGAGAGAGAGAGAGAGGATAAGACGCCATCACCGATTAGAGAAACAATCAAAGAGCATGAGCAGAAAGGGTTAAACAAACACCATCGTCCAAACCAGATTTCTGAAGAAGTGTGAACGTCGGAGTAGAGAACATGTCGGAGTCTTCGCAGCGTCCCCCGTGTTTGTTGGGTCAGTGTCACTGTAGTCCAGCATAAACCACACTCACACCACTGGACACACAGCAAACTGTGCTGTACTTTGACAGCTTTGAAACTATAAATGAATTTTTGTTCCTTGCTTTTCTCCCCCCCTTTTAAAGCACTGACCTCTTTGCTCTATTCTACACAGTTCCAGCGAGAGAGAGAGAGAGAGAGAGAGCTGGACAAAAACAACCTGACAGGCCTTAACATCTGTCAGCTTCGAAAGGTTGACTGGCGGCTGAGTGGCCGGGCCGGGCCGGGCCGGGGCGAGAGGGCCGGGTCTCACCACTCGCTGGTGCGCTGCTTGGTGGTGTCATAGGCCCTGATGACCTCCGATTGGGAGATCACTCCGTTCTCGTCCTGAGAGAAAGCGTAGCCATCTGCGGGAGAGGTTACAGAGATGACGAGTCAGACAATACAGTACAAAAATATAAAGAAGCAGTGAACAATATGGCAGAATGTATTACAATACCTCATACATTCACATTTAGGCATTCGACAGATGCTCTTATCCAGGGCGTCTTACATTATCTCGTTATATATCTGAGCAGATGTGGGTTAAGGGCCTTGCTCAAGGGCCCGACAGTGGCAACTTGGTGGTTGTGAGGTTTGAACCTGGGACCCTCCGAACCATAGTCCAATGCCTTAACCACTGAGCTATATTCAAGGATTCAAATTGTGAAAGAGCTGTTCTGGGAGCATGAGGGATCATTTTTACTGGTCAGATGATTAAAATATTAGCATGTCTGGCCTGGCGGTGTATAGAACAGGAAAAATGAAACTACCAGCACTGACCATTTTTCTAAAGTCTGAAGAGTTCTAAGAGATGTGCTGGCACAAACAGGCTGCATCACAACTTTAAGATTTTCACTTTGAGAATATCTAAATAACATAATGAGACTGTAATAAAAAAAAATCATAAAAAAAAAAAATTCTGGAAATCACTGTGTGCGACGATGTGTCAGTGTAGGTGTGGCCTGTTAAGACAATGCAGCCAATCAAAGCGAAAGGAAAAATGTTAGTGCTTTGTGTTTGTTACACTTTGATTACGACATCAGTTAGACAAACGAGCTTTCATTCTGCTCTAGACGTCCCTTTAAGTTTTTTTTTTTTTTTTTAAATTACACTTACTGAAATCCTAAAACCTTTTTGTGCTAAACCTCAGGATTCAGATACATCCTCTACTGCACTGCACACTGGGGTTAACCTTTGACCCCTGACTCACCTTTACGTCTCGACCGACTCGGCCTCTACCTGCTGACCTGGAGGCACATGCAAGAGGCCGGTGCATTGTGGGAATGACAGGGGACATGGAAATAATTAGATGCGACTCTAATAGCTATCGGGCAACTGAGCAGCACAGCAGACCACAAACACACACACACACACTCACATACACACACACACGCAGGTGTGAAGAGGTGAAGAGGTGAAGCCACATCTAAAAGGTAGGTTACTAAAGCAAATTAGGTGGAAGGTGTGATTTTAGGGTTAAATGACATGCAAAATTAGACCACGACCGAGTGAGTCCCCTCCCCACCTAAAAACAAACAACAAAAAAAAATAAAAATCATAGCATGAGCAAATTATTAGAAAGCAATCAAAGACAAATCAGGACGGAGGAAGCGTGCGTCAGGCCGAGCTCCACGCAGGTGGGTATGTTTGCAATTAAACTTGTGAGGCATGTCAGTGTGTGTGAAAGCTTTGTGAGATCGAATATCCTGTGACAGGCATTACCACCGAGCGCTGAGGTTGCTCTCCGGTGGTTTGACTAAAAACAACAATTCTGTCACATTACTCCCTCATCTAGTCAAATGTCTAATGGTCTCAATCATATGAGCACCAGCTGCATCCTGGCCCTGACTTTAACCACACGACGCTACAAAACTGGATTGTGTCTTGCTCACACTACCATGTAGGCATGGAAGAAATGAGCAGACCACACTCTAGGTTCATCTAATCCTCTGATTGTCTGAGTGACAAAAAAAAAACTGTTCATCATCACCAGGAAATATGGAGACCCGATTATTCCTGGTTATTGATTTTCGCACTTCCTGTCTACCTACTGGATCGAAGATTGATCATGACTAGTGACATGCATGCCAGCGGCATAAACGTGAGCTCTTGCAGATCAAAGCGAGCTGTGTAGTACGCTTGACACAAAAAGAGACGAGCTGGTGCTTTCTTGAAGTAACATCTGGCTCTGCTTTTTTTTTTTTTCCTCAGCTCCTGAGAATGCCCTAAGGCGTACGTGCATCAATATGCGTCTGGGCGTACGTGTGCACCTGCATTCTGATGGTGGAGCTAGGAATAGTGGGAGTAGTATGTGTGTCAACAAGCAGGTGGTCTGAGAGAGTGTGTGTGTGTGGTGTGATGGAACAGTGGATGCGGAGGCGTTTCTCTGACGTACGGAGTAGATTCTGCTGCATGGAGTCGGAGCGGTACAGGCTGACCGTGCTCTTCTTAAACACGTTCTTCAGCAGTTGGGCCCTCTCGGTAAGACTGCGCATGCATGATCGCATACACACACACACAAAGAGAAAAACACACACACACACACACACACACACAAAGAAGAGGAAATAAGAGTGAGAGAGACATTATTCAGGAAATCTGTCTTGGCACAAGAGAGAGATTTCAACCATGAGGAGCAGAAACATATTTCAGAGCGTGGAAGATTTTACACAGAAAATCCCTTTAACAGAGCCGTGAGTGTGTACTGCCTCGAGCCTGCTGAGCCGCGAGATGAGGCGGCATGATGATTCACACAGAGCTCGGATCCCTGCTGAAACACTCGCACCTTTTCATTAGTATTGCCCGCACCTACTACAGAGTACAGGTGATGAAGTGGAGAGTGAAAGAAAGTGCAAGCTTGTTGGAGGACCGCCGGTGCTCATTTCACACAGCGAGCGGGGACTCTCAGCCGTTATTGTCCTGTTCATCGAACTGTGCAGCTCATGTTACTGTAATTCTTTACATTCAGCCAGAGGCTTACAAAGTCGCCCAGGTCTCGGTGTGTGTGCGCGCGTGTTCCTTACCTTTTCCCATGAACCACCGCTCCAGGGTCCTTTGACAGAGCTTCTAGTTCCTGAACCTCATCCACCAGGGTCTTGAAGCATGCCTTTTTTATACTGACAAACACAAAGAAGTGGAGTGTTAAAAAATATAATTGGTTTGCACAGCTGTATTTCCAAATCAGACTTTTTTTTGTTGTATATTTTAGAGCAAGGGAAAAAAAATGCTTTTGACTAATAAAGTGCACATGTCAAAAAAACTCTTTTCACGTTCATCTGATTATTCATTCAGTGTTAAACTCTGACACCTAAGACACACGTCCGGAGAGGAATAGATGAGGAAAGGGAACTCACACTTTGTAAGCCAGGTCAAATACCAGAGAAGTGACAGGAATGAAAAACAGTCCCATCCAGAAGACTCCAGAGTTGAACATCATATCCGCCTAAAATACACACGCAAGCACACGTGTTCAATATTAAATACATGAGGTTATTGCAAACAAATAAACACATCTATAGAGATCCTGAATAAGGAACATGTGGTGAAATGGTGCGAGTGTGTCTACAAGTGTGTGATTATTAGTGAGTGCCAGACAAAACCTACGACACCGAAGGAAACCAAAACAAGCTGCTTAAACAAGTCGGCCTGAATTCCTGGTCAGGAGAAGCCGCTAATCATTTGCAATGTAGAGTGTTTTCCGTTCTCACTCGGCCCACCTGCTCCTGCATACCTGCAAACTGCTCGACTGAACACTGTGTGTGTGTGTGTGTCTGCCTAAAAGAGAGAGTTTCAGTGTAACAGAAATCCAGGAGACCAAAGAACAAACAGAAGTACAAGGCTTGTTTGTGCATTAGGTAAATGTTTGCGCCGCACTTCTTCAACCCGGCACTCGCGCTGGGAATTAAGGAGAGGCATCACTCATTCTGTGGGTGTACAGTCTCAGTTTTCTGCCCGCTTTTAATATTTAATAGCTGTACTTTTTTTGTGCCAAAACATGCAAAACGGTGTTTCCACAGGTCAACAGGAAACTAATTTTTCTCTTCTCGTTGAACTGCAATTATGAAGAAAAAAAAACCCAAAAAACCCACACATCAAATAAGTTGGGGTGCTCGGCTCAGGAGGTTGAGATGAAGCCTTGGAAAAACCTCAACCGGACCAGGAATAATGTGTTATCTTTAAAAAAAAAAAAAAAAATGCTTCAACTAAAACAAATCATTAATATGCTTTCAGATGAAGGCGAAAGTAAGGCCAGTATCAGCTCGGGAGCCAAAATACACCAAGAAATTAAATAAACACAGACTGGAAAGGCATTCATCTGTTTGGATTGGGTGAGAAAAGCAGCAACAAAGCGGCTGGCTAATTAAATAATGATCTTCCAGTCCTCAAACCTCACACACTCATCTCTCTGAGAATTAAAATAACATTTTTAGGAGAGTAACATTGTGCTCCTGTAGAACATCTGACGGGGAAAATAATACATCAGGCGGCAGACACAGAGAAGTCAAGACAGAGAGACAGACAAACACTGTGCCAGTGCTATGGTTCGAGATCTTCCAGCAATAAGTTTACATGATGATGTGTAAACCCGACTAAAACTAGGCTTTTAAAAAACAGGCAAACGTTAGTCTGGCTGAAGTCATATTAAATCATGCCTCTCAAATTCGGACAAGCAAACAAGATAAACGTGCTTGGGAGTCGAGCTTCTCAGGCATGTTAGAAATCAGAGTGTAGGTGCTCTAATCCCAGCTAGCTCGACTTAACTGTGCATCTCAACATATTGACTGATTCTCCTTTCAGCGCTCAAAAGTCAAACAGGGTGATGCAGTCGATGCTCGTTGCCTGTTTGCTTTGGCCCTGCTGCACTGAAACGATCGCCATTAAATGTCAAAGAGCACCTTTAACCCTTGCATTGCAATTTGCCCTACATGCCTGTGCCACTTGTCCAAACTTGGCGGCCCCTAACCAAGGTCCTTCCTGTAATGGAAACCAGGCGAGGGCCTAAAACAGCGCCATGAGGCACGCCCGTACCCACCAATCAATGTCAAAGCTCAGGTGTTGCCAAATTAGCTAAGTTGGTCACTATTACAGTTCAATAGACTTTGATGTGTGACGAAACTTACAGGTGGAAGACGGGAGGGAAGGAACTCTCAAATGACTGGAAATCAAAATGGATGTTTCCCCCTCCTCCTAGTGTCTCTGCTGATCCTATGTTGCTGAACAACTATTTTCCGTCTCACTGAGGGACTTTTAAGAAAGTTGTGCTCAGCGTTGCTATGAGATTTGAGAGAAAACTGCACGAGATTTTCACGTCATGTAGAAATTCACCGCCCCCCTGAGATTACGAATCTCTCAACGAATTGACGGTTTCCACGCTAACGGCACTTGAATCATTTTTATGTTTATCTATGAAGAAATCAAACGTAGCGCCGGGAACGAAATGCAAACAAAACCAATTATGGGAACGATAGATCAATGCCAATACACTTGAAACAGAGAAAGAACAATACGCTTTCTCAGAAAACCACATGAGAGAAACAGTCGAGCAAAGAAAACAATTAAGATGAATATAAATCGTTGTATCAGTAAATCTCCAAGTGAACTGGGAAACCTTTCATGAGCTACACTTGCTTGCTTTTAGAGTCAGAGCTCTAAACTGGGATTTAATGGAGTGTTTATCTGAGGAGAAAGCTGGGTACACAGAGTGTAAATCAGTGCCTCAGAGAGAGGGCAGGAGGTGAGTCCTGTTCGCCACAGTGGTCAGGGTGTAGAGGAGGTGTTGGGAGAAATTTAACCTGCTCTCATTAGACACACTGGTTATCCGCAGCTCCAGCACTTGGTTTGGACAGAGATTTGACTTACTCGGTATGTATTCCGAATCGTTCGGCATGAAATGTAAATGCGGCAACAAATCTAAAGAAAGGTCTAACAATGAACAGTCAACCAGGGCATAATGCGACTCTGGTCACACTAGACCCTGGAGTTACAGCCACTGAGCTTCATACTCACTGTGAAGTGGGACTGAATGCAGAGCTACACTGCAATTGGCAAATAAAATAACAGCAATAATGTCAAAACTAGTAAATATTATCCTGAATGATTGTGTGTACAATTCCCACAGATAGACCATCACTTAAACAAGCTGGCAGCAAGGTATCTTTTGATGCTCCAATTTTTTCGCTGAAAGTTCAGGGTGATCAACGACTGATCTAATGGTGTTGTTATGCTTAAAATGTACAATACACATCCGTTTATGTTATATAAAAAAATTAATAAACTCAGGAGTGTTTGTCCCCCAATACTGAAAAAAACTTACTGACTCATAACTTAGTAATAATGGAATTTGAAAAAAAAAAAAAAAAAAAGGATTTTGAATTTGCTAATTCTAATTTTTTTAATGTGCATATATATAACTACTTGCAATTTAAGTATACTTTAGGATGACGTTGACATGCAATGCTGTTCTTATGTACAGCAATTTGATGCTTTTCCAGACACCGTCACTGCAACAGGCGCAAACCATGCTTTCTCGGTGAGAACACCGCCATACTCTCACTATCCTGTCAATCACAGCAACACTGTTTGGTTGTGGCATCTCTAAGCTTATGTATGCGGAAAAGGGGTGCAAATATGTTTTTTCCCCTCCAGGACAAGTGTGTTTGTTATTCTGCTTTGTGGAAGCAGCCATTGGCAACCGATCAAACTAGGGGGAAAAAAATATGGTCCGTAATAAAAATTGTGGTTACTTTCGTTGATTTAAAAAAAAAAAAATTATTAAAAATTTAATCAGTAAACGAGTTTGAGTTGCATCGACTCGCAATTTTCACTTAAGTACAAATCCTCTCATTACCGAAAGGAGAAATAATAGAGATTTACATCTTCATTTGCAAATAATAAGGAATTCATGACTTGAACGACTGCCCTCAGAACTCCATTATGAGGTCTGGTTAATCACGGTTGCCATTCTTTTTTCAGTGAAACCACTCGTGTCTAACGGCCATGATAATTACATATATGCTACAGATGTGGTGGGCAGTGATTAGGTCAAAATATGATGGAGGATTGCTGTAACAAACCCTGGCTGCACTAATCAGTGGTGTTGGGGAACAGCGGTGTCTGGCAGTGAGAATGTCAGACCAGGAATGTTAATACCCGTTGTTGCGACGGTGAATGTGAGGCAGAAGAATCATGATCATTTTCCTCCTACTGTAGCAGATTGTACGCTTATGACTGACACAACGGTACACAGGGACATACTGGAACAAAAGCCGCTTTCGAGCAGGAATTCTACTCAATTCTTCTGGCTTTATCTCCGTGTCCATGTAATACGGAGGGAACTATGAATGTGTGTACTGTATGTGTATTCAATGAGACTGACGAAAGACATCTGGCACGAAAGAGTTAATAGAGAATTAATGAAATGAAGTCTTTAATACCTGCTGTGTGCCTGTGTGCCTGTGTGTGTGTAGGAGAGTGAAAGACAAATGACGGGAAAGGAAAAAGAACAGTCTAATTCCAAACAGAGCCCGCAAATCCACCAAATCCCTGATGCTGTCATTGTAATACTGAAGAAAAGAGAGGCCCCTGAGTGCTCACAGCTTCCTCTATGGAAAACAAACACTCATTTTCCCCCCTTCTTCCATCTCTCTGCATGCAGGCAATGTATAAACTGTGTGAAAATGAAAATACCTAAACCTGATATTCTGCGCTGCATGGGGAGAAAGGTGCGTCACTGAGAACAACTAGAGTACAAAGGCATTGCTTTTAAACATAGACATGCTCTCACAACACACTGTGGAGATGTGTATTTTTTATATATTAATTATATATACTATTATATATAGTAGTGCGGACTGGGTATTCCGCTGTGGCGACCCCTTGCCGGGAGAAGCCGAAAGACCAACAACAACATAT
>JAOVVA010000037.1:13640566-13652673 GCA_028565275.1 Leiocassis micropogon | reverse complement strand
AAAAATAGAAAGGAGCGAGTGTGACAAAGTTACCAGAAGAACTCATTCTCCAGCAAGCTCAGTAAAACCTAACAACTATTTTGTTATAAAACTGCACATATCTGTGTCTAAAACTCCTGATTTTAAGCAATGAGTTTATATAATGAGTATATATATATATTCTCCTGTAATGTTATTTATTTTTAAATTTAATATATATATATGGAAATACTGAATGGTTTTGTACATAATTATGCAGACATGATAAATATATACTGTATAACAAAAAATTGGTACAGCATATAATATGGTGCCTAAGACTTTCGCACAGTACTGTATATAGGATGTATACACACACTGCCTGGCCAAAAATGAAAGAAAATAAATAATCGCACACTCTAAGATTTCATTCCATCATCTTCAGCTTTGATTACATTCAGGCTCATCAGCTGACTTCATTTTATTGCCACATTACGTTGCAGAGTCTAGACCTGACCAACCGAAGCAACCAACCCCAGATCATAACACTGACTCCAGAGGCTTCTAAGGGGCCACTACAGTATGCATGATGGGTACATCGCTTCATGTTTGTCCCTTTTCACCCTTCACTCTGGAATAGGGTCACTCTGAACTCGTCAGACCTTTGACCTTTTCCCATTTCTCCAAAGTACAATCTTTATGCTCCCTAGCAAACTGAAGCATTTTTTTTCTGATTAACCTTACTAACATGTGGTTTTCTTATGGCCACACAGCTGTTTAGAGTTCTCATCACATTGTGTGCGTATGGAAATGCTCTTACTTTCACTATTAAACATAGTGATGGTTTTAACTGTTGATTTTTTTACCATGCATCTTTAAGTGTTCAAGTGACCCCCATTCATGATGTTTTACTTCCCTCCCCCGCACCACATTTCTTCTATTAAGTTGACGGTTTAGCACTAGCTTTTGATAATGTTCTAAAGGTTTCTTAACACAGTTCCCGTAATTACAAACCTATTTAGTGGTTTTCTTTGCTTGATGCAGCCAAATTGTTTGTCCCTTTTTAAATGGCAACTTTTTTTGGCCAGCTAGGTTACTGATATCCATATATGTTCATACTGTATGCTCAGCATGTTATCTTCTTTATGTCTTCACCACTACTATCTACTGTATCTTCCATAAGACATCCATAGCCTAATTTAGACAACTACATTTGTTTTTTTTAATTCATTCTTTGACCTGTGTAAAGGGTTGTGGGGGCCTGAGGCCTACTCAAGGAGACTTGGGGCATGAGGCGGAATGCACCCTGGACAGATCTCCAATCTATTGCAGGTCACGCACACACTACGGGCAATTTGGGATCGCCAATTAACCTAATCTGCATGTCTTTGGACTGTTCGAGGAAACCAGAGTACCAGGAGGAAACCCGCCAAACACTTGGTGGGAATTGAACCTTGGCCCTTGGAGGTGCGAGGCCACAGTGCTAACCACTATGCCACCATGCCACCTTTAACATTTGTTATTTATTATAAATATGCCACTCATGCAGTTCTGGTGAATTTTTTTTTCCACTGGCTTCGTACATGTACCTTGGACAATGACATTGAGATTGATTTTAGTTAAGTGATAAAAATATTTTTTAACATTAAGAAATGCTTCATTTAATCTATTTTGAGAAAATACACCTTTCAGAATTTCTTTCTACATAACTTCTATATGAAATGACATGCGTAGTGGAGTAATCCTGTTGTTATTTGTTATGGACATGGCAGTGTGAACAGTTGCACTCATTTTTTTTTCACAATTTAATGCAAGGAATTTCAGCAAAACTGTTTTCCAAACTGTATAAAAACAAAAAACACCACCACATCACACCTCCTTATCAAAAGTAAAGCCGGCAAAAAAACAAGTTGTCGATTACAAGCATTAAAGTATTTTGGAAATGAAAACATGAAGCGTTGTGGCGCCATCGAGATTCAAAAGGCCCTCACCTCACTGACTGTAAATCATAACAGACTCTGTACACCTTGCTAGTTCGACAGTCCTGCGTGCAGGAGTAATACGCATGTTAACGCGTGTACGGGAGCACCGACGTGAGGAAGCGCATCCTGCTGATTATAGTGTCTAGCTGGGATCGTGTGAGAGCCTCCAATAACATCGTTCCTTCTAACAGCTTCAGCAGACATTGCAGGTCTGGTCTGCCCACAAAGCGGTGAGGAACACGGCTGGAGGGAGAGTGTGTGCTGGGGAACAGATGCCTTGAGGCGGGGAGATTGCACCTCAGGGACCCACCAAGACTCTGCTGGCATAACAAGCGCTGAAACCCAAGCTCAAAGGAAATATTTGCAGAGAGGAGCCTCGGGTTTCATAGAGAGAGAAGATTCGAGTTAGGCACTAGTGCAGCTGTGAAGGCTTCTCTACCAGAGCATGGCCATCCCTGCTGAGAGCCATAAAACACTGTGTGTGTGTGTGTGTGTGTGTGTGTGTGTGTGTGTGTCAGATTTATAGAATAGAGATGTCAGACTACATCCACATACCTCATCAGCATCGGTGCAAATTCTGAGCCAAAGTATAAAGACCATTAGGAGAAAACTGCAGTGATAAACAACCTGATTAAACAGTGTTTCCATTAGGAGGGAACTCGAAACAAGTTGTGTGTGTGATCACGATACACCCTAATGCTCCCTGCCGCCTCGTCAGCCTGCTGTGTTTGTCTGCCGGAGTGAAATCCGACTGCGACTCAAGTGTGTTTGGATTAGTGTATGGAAGACATCTTTTACTCTATAGCGTTTCAGTCGCGGTTCTCGCCAGAGTCACAGCAAAAAGGTGCGTTATAGGATGTGGGTACTTGAGACAAACAGCTGCACTCGAGTGCTTGAAACATGGCATTATACACAGAGAGGAAGGCGCGGGCTGTTTGCTTGGACAGACGAGGTAAAGTCTCAAAGCGCCAACGTGATAGAAGATGCTCCTACGCATTCAGTACAAACATCTTGCTTTCTCTGGTGCATTAGCCCTGGAGGTTCAACACTTTGGCGTGATGGGTCGAGTACCCGAGTTGACTGATGAGGAAGCCCATAATGTGGAGCGGGTGTTTTTCCCAGCAACCATCACTCAATTTCTGCTTATTTAATTATTGATTCATTTCCTTTTTAGTGTATTTTTGTTGGGAAGCACCAAAAAGAAAAAAAAATGTTTTGGTTGAATGTGAACAAAAGCAGTGTGTTTTGTGCGAGTCTCAAATATGCAATGTAGCCTACTCTCCAAAACCACAGGAGCAGCAATTTCGCAATAAGTTACAGTTTATGGAGCAAACACGTCACATTTCTCAACCATAACAACAACAAAAATATATTATTCTGGAATATTACCCATTGGTACACTGTCTGAGAAGTCAGTTATGCCTGAATTCACTAGTTGTCTATCACTAAAGTGCACTACCGTGATGAATCCTGGAGTTTGGTCGAAATCGCCAGATGCCAACAATCCTGCCTTCGCTTCAAAAAATAAAAAAAAGTATGAGCTTTCAGTTGTGGCTAGATGCCTCTGTATCCATGCTTATGTGCGTGATAGAGAGGATCATAAACATTAAGGAATCTTAACACATTGATTTACAGGTTGCTTCTGTTAAAATGCTGGATGCCTCACTCTGACACACCTAATTGACATCTAGCATAATAAGAATGCAATTAGACATAATACAGTGCCTTGTACAAGTAACCCCCCCCCCCCCACCCCTCAAACACACTGCTGTCACAAAACTCCGGCCAAAAAAAATAACAATTCATATTTTTCCAGGACTTTCCCCAAGGCTTGTTTACGACAGCGTCTTGGTCTTCATAAGGCTTGCTTCTTTAAGTATGTTCTGTAATAAACTCGTAGGCCTTCCGGGAACATTTATATTGAAATGCCATAAGATTTTAATTTCATACAGATGGACTCTATTCATCTAATTACAGGACTGGGCAACTGGTAGCACCAGATCTAATCTCACAGCAACAAGGGTCAATACTTGCATCAAAAGCGCTTTTATTTAATTTCTACATCTTTATATTTACTTTCTATATTAATTTCCACTTATATACACATTATATAAAATATTATATGTCGATCCATAACATGACAAAATTCAAGCGGGTAAAAACTTAATCCGAGGCACTGTATCTAAAGGCCAACGGAGAATATATCCATTTGTTACAGGACACAGAAAGGAGAAAAAAGGCAAAAAGACAACAGACACCTCAATCGGAACAGTCGGACCTGATCTGGCTCGATCAGAATCAATTTCCAGTGGGAATGAGTGGAGTGGTGTCAATCTTTGATAATCAGTTCAACAGGTAAATACCAGCCATGTAAACACTTGAACTGATGGATTCTCTCATTGCAATAAAGACAATGTTTGCCCCATGAGAGGGTAACATTAGGCGAGTTGACACGTTTCTGGGAAGGTAATTTTGCTTCCATTCCTAATCAGTAAAATCCGTAAGAACAACTCTCACCCCCACCTATCTTTACTTTTTATCCTCTAGGTCTCCAGCTGACTAAGGGACACTGATTGGCTCAAGTTTCACATGTAGTAAAGCATCCAACCAATCAAAGACAAGAATGAAATCTAACCAATCATAAACTAGAAGGCGGGATTTATCAGAAAAGATGAGAAGCCTAAGCTAACCACAAAGCTGGAAAAATAAAAATAAAAAGACCTTTTCTACCGTCTTCCCAGTAGGCAGAAACATGTTACAGTACATATGACAAAAAAAGGTATGTTTTGATTAAACACTTTAGACATGTAAACGCACATCTTATTGGATTGGCGTCCATGTAAACAGTTATGCAGATGTCTCTAATTGGAATGTTTTTAACCCGTTCAAGGAAAATGTTGTCCACGTATGCGTGGTTACTGAAGGCTTGATTAGCAACCTCACGCAAGTCTGCACTGTGCCTCCGATGTGTACATGAAACTATTAAGCAGCTAATGATTACTTAAACCAGATAGCATTCAATTCAGCATTTAATGGAATTTTGGGAGGCTAACGTACTCCAGATGTTACACGATATATGATTTTTCTCAAAGACGGTTCGTGCCAGTGCTGTGTTAAAGCCAGTGTGGATGCGGCCAGGTCGAGGATTATTTGTAGGGTTACTCAGGTTCGCTGCCTGTCGGGACGTTATAATGAAGATGGATGGGACAGAACACAGGATTCTTCTGGTTGTGTTGCACAGGATTTAGTAAACACAAAATATGTCTGTTACATTTCTATTTAACATTGTCATAAATGTACATTATGCTTTTTTGAGAGCATTTTAAAGGTCTTATTTCACTGTAGCGAGTAAGAACCCATGGTGACACAGGTGACCCAAGAACTTAAAATGTAGTTGAACGATGAGCGGGCCCAAGCACCCTGTGCCATCACCACCCTGGTGCTCCAGAAAGACAATGGGCACGCCAGGCACATGCATTTATAGGGGATATCCCAATAGCACCATGACCCCATGACCAAGAGCTCTAAACATGTACCGGGTTTTGTGTGCATACAGTATGTGTAAGTGTGTATGAGCTATGCAGCAAAATCTTGTGTGAGGGCCCGGTGCCACGCCTGGGGCCCAGGCATTTTAAGATGCCCAAAAGAGGCATGTTGGGGGGATAAAAATCCTTAGGAAAACAATAGGGCTCTTGACAGACACACTATGACGACATAGAGCAGATGTCATAGTCCTTGGGCCCTAATAAGTGACTTTCCAGAACGTTTAATGTTTTATTTTTTTACTTTAACTCATAACGTCCCTAAATGACATCTACCAAACATTCTGGTGCAGTCGCATGACAACCTGTGAATCTGTGTCACAAGACCTCATTTCCAAAATGGTGTTGTACCTGTGTAGCACCTGTTTTCTATGACACATAGGCCTTTTACCACTAAAATCGTCAAGGAAAATGTGATTTTAAAATGTGCTCCACGTGGTCTATTTTGTTTGCGTTATATCCAGGATCAGACGTTCCACTCGCTGAATGTTCACAGGAACGACTGCAGTCAAGAGTATCATCAACGTGATTGAATCCTTCTGTGAATGTTAATCAGCTTTACACCTTTATTCACCAGAAATGACAGTTCATCATATTGTTTTACTATTTATAAACACTGTCAAATAACTTTCACACTATGGTGCTGCTTCTTTCTTTTTCTGCAACTGTCAAAAAGACACCCTAAATCAGGCCTAATTGCTATTTTAAAAGAATTTTTTTTTAAACACATCAGATTTATGATCACATCTCACACTGAGTCACGTCTCATCCGTCCTACCCAAGCAGACCAAGTGCTGAAGCACATCCTCTCACTGGCTGACACTTACTATGCATTAATGAAAACCTGTACTTGTTCCACCTGCTTGTTAACTGTTTCCTGCTTATCAAATTAGTCACTCTCAAACTTCATTAAATGTTACACAGATCATAATTATCAGCTCTGTCACATCAGACAACAAACAATATATGAACGTATACACCGTCAGTCGGACAGTCAGAGCATGATGATTAATTTTCGGTCATCACGGCAAATCTGACGGCAGTGCCAGGTTTAATTCACGTCTCAGGTTTATCTTAATGTGTTAGCAAGACGTCACTGTTTCCATAGTAACAACTCGCTGACATTGGCCAGTTCTCTGGGAGAAAAATGCCAGAGGTCAGAGGAGAACGGACAGACTGGTTAGAGCTGATGGAAAAGAAACAGTAACTCAAACTCAAATAGCTTCGTGGTATAACCAAGGTATGCTGAAGAGCATGTCTGAACACACAGGATGTTGAACCTTGAAGCAGATGGGATGAAGGAGCAGAAGACTATCATGTTAATGTGGAGCAAAATCTCTAAGGAATGTTTCCAGCACCTTGTTGAATCAATGCCATGAAGAATTAAGGTACAGGAAAAAAAACCACACACAGGGAGAGAGAGAGAAAGAGGGAGAAAGGGAATAAAAACGAGTAGTAGTGTGGTTAGTGTAAAAGGAATGTTTGTAACGCATAATAATAAACATGTGGGTTGAAAGGACTGAGTAAAGCCTCTAACAAGAGTGTTTCAACATCTCTGACCCCAATGCAACAGCACATCACCCTCAAAGTGTGTGTCTGTATATGTGTCACATGCACTTCTTTTCCCTCTACCAATCCAACTGCTCATTTTATCCCCAAAATTGTTTTCAAAAAAAGTAATGCTGGCCAGAAGAGTGTTGTGTCTCTGATATACGCAACATGATGTGATGAGAGCTTTCTGGTCCCCGGTGACAACACGCCCACCCCAAAATTCCTGCGTGTTTGCTTTAAACGCGGCGAAAAACCGTGAAGTCTCGGACTCCGCTCAAAGGCTTTCCTTTCTCTGCTCCATCCTCTGTTTCTCTTCCTCACTCCATCCATCACGGTAAACGACTGTTTGACAGATGGAGAGTTGTCTGTCATCACTAAGGACCCGCCCACACTCTACACATCTAGTGGTTGGTGTGTGTGTGTGTGTGTGTGTGTGTGTGTGTGTGAGCGAAACGAGGGCTGCGAGACCCTAACATGCACAGGCAACAGACAAGGCCCTCCCTGTAGGGCCGCCTGACCTCTGTGCATATGTGTGTGTGAGAGAGAGAGTGTGAGCATGTGCATGTGTTTAATGTTTCCTCTCGAAAGCAGCAGGCTCTTTACTGTGATGAGCAGCAGACAACATTTTTGCTGAATGATCCACATGTGTGTGGATGACGGAGCACTTTCAGGATGTGAACTCGCTCCTTCTGAGTCGCCTGAATAGTTCCTTCCATCCCTTACCTTACCTTCCCCTTCCTCCCTCTCACTCAAGAGCCGCGTATAAAACCCCACCTGTGGTGCTGTTACAAGCAGCGACACCAGAGGATGCTGGAGATGTGACGTTTCTACAGGTAACAAGGGACGAACAGATAGAAAGCAAGGGAGAGGCAGCACAGCAGCAGCACGCAGACAGGTGAGGCCAAAAACCCCTAAGGGACGTTAAAAAGTATGCTACAGCGATTATATAACTTGTGTGGCTATGAATCGGGTCACGAAGGTCCGAACCCCGGCATGTTGTCAATTGCTTCCATCTTTTTCATGCACTGAACTGATACAGACTGTGATTCCCAAAGCAACCCGCGCTATGAACGGCACACGTTACTCAGCCTTACATCCAGAGTCTCCTCATTAATCACCAGCAGGCCCATGTTCCTGGTGAGCAGCTTGCAGGAGTGACCTATAAAAGAGAGAGAAAACACACGTCAAACACTTGAGACCTTTTGCAGCACTGTGAGTTTAAGGTCAGTAACGAGAGTTGCACAACAGCACTGGCAGAGCAGGGTCTTAAATGGTGTACACAACAGATTACAACATAACATCAAAGGAAGGAAATAAAAGAAAAAGTATGGCGTGTTCCCCATGTCACTCGCCATCAAGTAATAATTTTTTTTTGTTTCTTTCAACTCTGTCAGTAAATTACAACAATTACATTTTTTTTTTAATTAATTTAGATCATTAAATTGATCTAACTGATTAGGCACTGTTGAGAAATCGATCTTGTAATAATGACAATCCCGCTGACACAGCCCGCTGAGAGTGGCTTTTAAAACACATCATGCCCTTTGGGTAACGAGTTTAATGAGTAGAAACACATGACCGTCTGTGAATATACAGCATGGCCTGGCGTCCCTGTCAGTGCACTGGAGAATCCCTCGGGGGCAGTTGGAGTTTGTGAGTGTGAGGATGTATGGGTGTGTGTGTGTGTGTGTGCGTGCGTGCGTGCGTGTTGGGACAGAAGGGACTTCCACCAGGACGAGACATATGCAAGGTGAAGATTAGAGTAGGCAGAAGTATTGTGGCTTGCTTATTCAGGCAGGTCGACTACCGAGGATTTGTGATGTCACCGAGTGTATATGGGTGTGTGTGTGTGTGTGTGTATATATATATATATATATATACACATACACACACATACACACAGTACTTTTATTCAACCAGCAAGTTTTTTCCTGATTAGAAATGACACAGGCGTCTCCCAGAAGATAATAAGACGATGTACAAAAGGAATCATTGTGGAAAAAATTATAACTCAACTGGTCGACCCAAAACATAGCAAAAGTGGTGAAGAAATGGTTAGCAGACAAAAACATTAACGTTTTGCAGTGGCCCAGCCACAGTCCTGACTTAAATCCAATTGAGAATCTGTGGAGGGAGCTAAAGACCAGGGTGATGGCAAGGAGACCCTCCAACCTGAAAGAGTTGGAGCTCATCGCTATAGATGAATGGGCAAAAATACCAGTGGAGACACGCAAAAAGCTGGTCAGCAATTATAGGAAGCGTTTGATTTTCTGTAATAGCCAATAAAGCCTTTTCTATTGATTATTGAGAAGGGTATGAATAATTTTGAACATGCTTTTTGTTCAAATTTTAAATAAAAGATGAGTAATCATTTTTTCCTCCACAATGATGCCTCTTGTACATCGTCTTATCTTCTGG
Organism: Leiocassis micropogon; assembly: GCA_028565275.1. Lineage (NCBI taxonomy): Eukaryota > Metazoa > Chordata > Actinopteri > Siluriformes > Bagridae > Leiocassis > Leiocassis micropogon. The sequence goes on along the minus strand of JAOVVA010000037.1, from coordinate 13,643,222 downwards.
GAGACGCCTGTGTAATTTCTAAGAACGATAAAACTTGCTGGTTAAATAAAAGCAACTTTAAGTCAGAATTTGCCAGGGGTATGAATAATTTTCGGGCTGTATATGGCTGTATTTTGAGGTGATGGGACAGACGTGTTTCTTCAGTTTTATGTCCATGCCTACTTCAGCATGCCATGTTACTGCGTTCTGTAGTCTATTGGACACTCGCTCTATCCTCACTAAGACTCGCCGTCTCCTGCCTTGTGATTGGTCGGATGGAGCACTGGGAAGACTGTATAAACGCCTTCCGTCTTTACCGCCACAGACCGCGCCTTCATTTCGCTGTGTTTAGTATTGTTTATAATAGAATTGATTATACTGTACTATTACTGATTATGACGCTTGCTCTTTTGACTACATTTGTGATTCCCCCTTTTGACCTGTATGCTTGATGCCTGATGATCTGTGTATGACCTTTCGCATGTTTCTAACGCTTTTTGGTTTGGTTCTTTGCCCTTTGCAAATTCCTTATATTAGTTGTAAATAGGGTTTTGTACAGAAATACTTTTCATCAGGAATTTACTGAGAATTTTGTTATTTCTACTCGTGTTGATCTGGTTTTCTTGTGCAAAGCTGTTAAAATCATGGCAGTTTAACACCGTGGGGTAAAAAAAACCAACCAAACAAACAAAAAAATCAGCACCCTTCTAGCCATACCCCATTAATATATTTTTCACACTGCATGGAAATAACCAACGCTGGCCTCAGAGCAGAGCAAGTCAATTATTTCCACTGATAGCTGTGCAACACAGAATCGTTCTTGTCTGAGCGGAGGAAGAGGGAACGCAATTAGGGCTACACGCCCGCACAGCAGAAAGGCTTACACCTCACCAAGTTGTTGAGTTTCAGGGTAGTAGAGGACACAGAGGGATGTTTGATTTGGCTTCAGGGTATTTGTTTGCACTTTTGAGTCTACAGTTTTGAGTCTTGCACTTTTGAGGGCTACAGTGGCACAGAGGCCAAGAGCAACAGGTCAGCTGAGGCAGAGGGCAGCCTCACTCACTTACTCTGACCAGCGTGTGGCTTTCACCAAAAAAAAAAACCCTTAATTAGTCCTAGAGGCTAGGAGAGTTAGAACACCCTCGACTCAGACAGAGAAATCAGTCAAACTCACTGAGCACAGCGATTCACACCGGGCCAGAGATCAGACTCAATTCCACAGCAGACGCAAAAAAACACCTAGAGGCCACTCAATTGCTTTCTTTGGCTTTGCCTGGATCTGTCCTCACACACACCGCACACACTTACAGTACTTACTTTCCTACTAGTGCTGTTTACTGGTGTTTAAATCAGCACTGAATGGAGGACTCGGCTTGTTCCTTCCTTTTCCCGTTTGGGCTGTATTTCAACATATCATCCACTCGGTAGGGATAACCAGCAACCTGTGGCTTTGCCTTTCCTCGCCTGGCTCTTGGGTATGATCGAGAGAAAGGTTTAACCCTGCTTCTAATGCATCCATTAAATCAGCGGGTGTGATTGCAGAGTCAAGTAAAAAAAAACAAACCTAAAAGCATTAAGTCATTGACATTCTTAGTTGGCATTTTGTTCATACATCATATTTTATGCTACTATTTGGCTTATTAATTAACAAACTTAAAAGTTTCGTTCTGGCCTCAGCTTTCTGATGTTATTGTTAGATTATCTCTGGGTGCTGTGATACCTGAGCCATTGGGCTGAGATATACTATACAGACAAAAGGTACATGGATCCCTGACCATCACACCCATACCGGTTACCACAAAGTTAGAAGCACACATCACCCAACGTTACAGAACTCCTCGTCTCTGCACGTTGTAGCCTCACAATTTGGAGCTTAAACCTGTTCCGCCATGACTACGCACCTGTGCACAAAGCAAAGTGTATAAAGACAAAGCTTGTCCAAGTTGGAATGGAAGAGTGGTCGAATGGCGCACGCAAATCCTTGATCAACCTTTGTAATTAATTGAAACACTGACAGTACACACCTGAACCTATTATTGGTCTTGTGGCTGAATGAACACAAATCCAAACAGGGCCAAAGTACAAAAAGAATAACCTTCAAATGTACTTAAGAATCAAATGTACTGAACTTGAATCAGCGTAAAGTTGACTTAATGTAATAGTCTTGCTCTCTCTTTGTTCATATATATGACTGCCTGTTGCTATCTGCAACCATCTGCACTGGATTCAACCACCTGCTACATCTGCCAGGGAAGGCAAATCATGCAATTCTGCTTAATAGCCAGCAGGTGGCAATACAACCAGTTTAGGATTGAACTACTATGCATCACTCTGGTTATGTAATGCAATGCCATGCAGAAATGTTGTACAAAGTATAAATATTTGGTGCAGGACGTAGTGGAGTACAGTAAAAGTAAAAAAGGATCCTCTAATAAAACTACTCAACTTAAGTACAATAACAACATAAATGTTCTTTGTTACTTTCCTCCTATTAGAATAGCAAAGAGGGACTATATCTGGAACTGGACATCTTTTCATCATTATCTGCGGAACATTATGGGTTATTTGAAATACTGTACAACAAAAAAACATTTCGAATCCCACCCTGCAGACTGGATAGTCACACATGTACAAGGTGTTATTTTACAGCTATTACAGATGCAAACTGCATAGTGAC
>JAOVVA010000037.1:13613400-13630893 GCA_028565275.1 Leiocassis micropogon | reverse complement strand
GTGGGGTTGTCTGTTTAAAAATCACCAAGATCTCTGTTATCGAAAACCTCCTGCATACACACACACACACACACACACACACACACACACACACACACACACACACACACGCTAATGTGCGTGAGCTCGAGTCATCGGCAGAGACAATGCTCGGGGAAGCATTCGAAGCTGCTCCTGTCATGGTTGCCAACGTTTGGCAGCACTCTGTTGCTATGGTGATAGACAAGACACTCACAGCTCCTTTACAGTACAGCCGGATCTTTCCTGATGGAGTGCGCATAATGACCGACATCCTCTTTCTGGCACTGTGGAAGAACAGTCAATCATCATCATCATCATCATCACGATAAATAAATCTACACATGAATGTGAACAGTACAATATGGTTTGATTTCATTTGAATCATCAACAAAGTAAATAAAATTAATGAATCTGTTAGATATGACGGATCTAAAGAATAAAATCACGACGCACCTTGTGAATTCCAACACATGTAGTAGTTCGTATTTCTCTTCATGATCAAGCTGAAAGAGAGAGACAGAGAAAGATTGATAATATTCTGAACATACAAAAATATTTCGAATCCTACTCAAATTGATTATTTGGAAAGATATTGATAGTGAAGAGGCGTGTGTGTAGGCGTGTCAGGTGTGTTGTGTGATAAAAATGAAAGGAAAGGTGTTCTAGACAGTGGTGAGACCAGCGATGCTCTACGGCTTAGAGACAGTGGCACTAAAGCTGGAGGTAGCAGCGCTGAAGATGTTGAGGTTCTCTTTGGGAATGACTAGGATCGAGAATGAGTCCATCAGAGGGACAACCCATGTTAGATGTGTTGGAGATAAAGTCAGAGAGGCCAGATTGAGGTGGTTTGGACGTGTTTAGAAGAGAGATCGTGAATATATCAGTAGAAGGATGCTGAAGTTGGAACTCCCAGGCAGGAGGTCTGGACGAAGACCAAAGAGGAGATTTATAGATGCAGTCAGAGAGGATATGAAGTTAGTTGGTGTGAGAGAAGAGGATGCAAAGAATATAGTTAGATGGAGGCAGATGATTCGCTCTGGCGACCCCTGAAAGGGAACAGCTGAAAGAAAGAGAAGAAGAAGAAAAGGTCTCTAGCATGCCAAGTCTAACAGCATGTCTCCTCCCTGTTAATTGAATTCGGCGCAAATCGTACAACTCCACTATTACCTGCTGCTCAAAGCACCTCGGCACACTGCACTGTTTATCCATCTTAAACAGCGACCAGGGGTTGTTACACCCACTCATCCCACCCGAGACGCCTTCCATGCGTGTAAAATATTAATCTTCTTAAAGACAGCTTCCCTGTATAATATTTTAAATACGTCGAGCGTCCAGACGTGCGAATGTGCTGTTACTGTAGAAATGACATCACAATAAAGCTGGCACATCTAACATTCATGTTACAGCCTGACCTCCTGTGTCAGAGCTGGTGTAGTGGAAAATCAATCCATGCCTTCAGATGTACGAGTTCGACAGCGCTGTGCTGCCGAGATTAGATATCAGAGGTCTACTGGACTGAATCACAAACAATGCTTTTCTTGTCTCACCGGAGGCATTATAATGTGAGGGGAAAAAGGCATGACTGCATTATTATGACGGTTCCTTTAGAAGGACACAATAGCTCTAATGAAGTGTGTGTGTATGTGCGTGCACAACAAACAGAAAGTGTAGTGAGGGTCAACAGTGGAAGAGATAAGCTTTTGCTTTGGCGACGTATGGCGTACGCAGAACTCACCGCCTCGATGATGACGCTGTCCGGAGTCCTGGCTGCGAAAACGAAGCCGAGGTTCCGTGCTGCGCGGACAAGGGCTCCTTCGTCTGTCATGGTAAAAAAATAAATAAATAAAGGAAGGGAAGGAAGGTCAGGACAGCAGTCATGAGCACTGAGGGTGATTTTACACAGACGATGCTTGAAACAAGGTCACAGCGAACATTTGTACAGTAGATCTGAGCTGATTCACTTAGAACTGTAAAGTCATCTTTAAAAATAAACAAATGAATGCTGGATGTGATATGCAGTACACAGCATCGTAAACTAGTTATTATCTAATCAAACGTTCTCTGTGCTCGCGTGATTTTTTTTTTTTCCGTAAATGTTTTATGAGTAACAACTTTTATGAGTATGGATTTAGACCCACAGCCCCCCAAACAATGTGTTTTTCTCATTAATTGTGTACTTTTACTTATGTGATGTGAAATCAAAGCAAAGCAAATATCAAAATACCGTAAAAACAAAAGACAGAGTTGTCATTTTGTTCCCGAACCCAACTTTTTGTACATCTCTGATGATAAGAACGAAGCTGGTTACTAAGAAAAAGACTCACTAATGAATTTCACATTGATGAAAAAAGTTCTTCGTATACCAGATACACAGGTAGTCACCGACTTTACGAGTTACGAATTTCCGCAAATACGGACGGACCTTGGTTCTACAAACATCCGTAGACGCAAACAAATCGCAGAAGTAGCTCATGTGTATTGTACAAAAAATACTGCAGTGCAGCAGATACCAATATTTACAATTATATATGATATTTTCAGTGTGTAAATGAATGGATAAAATGTTCAAAGTCCGGTATATTGTAAAGTATATGTGTGGGGGTATGGGAGAAATTAGTCAGCCACATTGGTTTCAATTAACCAGTCTGGAAGCACGATGATAGAAAATGGCCGTCCTGTAAAGCTGTCCTGATGGTGAATAATCTGACTTATGAACATGCTCCTGGAATGGAGCTCGTTCGTAAGTCGGGGACTACCTGTACAGTGGATTGCAAAAAGTGTTCAGCTCATTCAGAAAATGTAAAAAACCCGGAGATGACAGGAACATTTTCTTAACCAAGTCCGAAGGGGGTGAATACAAATAGAAGCAGCATTTTTCTGTTTCATTTCATCCTTTTAAAAATCTGCTAAAAAAATAATTGATTTTTGGGGCAATTTTCTCCCTAACTTGATCATAGTCAATTCACACCCATCTCTCTTATAGGCCGCTCTCGCAGACAAGCTTCCTCTGAGACTGCATCATTTCAAACTGCTGTTCACCAAATGTTGTGACAGAATAACACACACGCGGAGGAGAGCCCTATCTGCCTCTTTAGCTTGCATGAGGTCACAGATGCCCATGATTGGCTGGTGTCACTATGATTGATGAGAGAAGATGAAAGAACATCTCTCTAGACACCTGGCACCTGTAACATTATCTGGGAATCAAACTTGTGATGTCCAAATTACCCTGGCAAACATGCTTCTGTTGAACCAGAAATGAATCTTTTCCTTTAAAATAGTTTTTAAGAGCACACTTTCTTTCACTTTTCTGCTCCAGTCTAGGGGTCTCCACAGCGGACCATGTGGCTTTAGTACAGGTTTTTACGCCGGACGCCCTTCCTGACGCAATCCTCCCATTTTATCCTGGCTTGGGACCAGAGCATACTGGTTTTAAAAATAAATAACATCAGGTAAATTGCCAAGTGTGATCCAAGTGAGGTTTAAGGGGATTGAACTGTTTAGGAATTTGGAAAGCCTTTCGAAAGGCACACTTGAACTGAAAGACTAACATCCATTAGCATATAAAAGCTCCACACACATGGCTATATTAAATCTTCTAAAGCTGGTTTTAATCTTGGGGTCAGAAGAAGAATACGGGTCATAATACTGGCAAATAAGTGTCACGTGTTACTTTCAGACACTGAAATCAAACCCGATGAATCCACAGGAGCCCACCTGTCCTTATCAAGACTAAATAACTAAGAATATAACGCCTCAAGATTAAATTATACTTTTTTAAACGATCATTCCAACAAATACTTAATACTCAACGTCATACTCATTAAGATTTGGAAAACAACACGAAATGACACTCTCCTCTCAATACAGGAGCTCAATACTGATGTCTGGGAGAGATGCAGATCATGTCTGTCTGCTCAATCTCAGAGACGAAAGCCACAGGAAATTACAGCAGCATTCAGAAAACAAACTCATTAACACGAGCCAAGAATGAACACAGTTCACTCTCTACTCCACTTTCTATTAAAAGTACCAAATCCTTACTGACTACAGCCTATGGAGGAAGACTGAACTAAGATTTTCCGCCTTGGGTCGGTGTGCATTGAGTATGCATGTTCTCCCCGTGCTTGGTGGGTTTCGTCCAACTGTTCCGGTTTCCTCCCACAGTCCAAAGACATGCAGGTTAGGATAAAATTACATTCAACTGAGCCCTAACATTATGATATTGACGTAACATTTTTGCATTCTTGTCTATAAAATAAAATTCTTTACTTTGATGCCAATTCTTTACTTTGTGTGTACTGTAAGTTGAGATGTCATTGATACACTGCCTGGTCAAAAAAAAAAAAAGTTAGGCTGCATCAAGCAAAGAAAACATCTAAGGAGATTTGAAATTACTGGAACTGGGTTAAGAACCCTTCAACACTATCTTTTTAGTTTTATTTTTTTTAATTAAAATAATCATGAATGAACATCACAAACCTTGAAGTTGCATGGCAGGAAAAATCAACAGAAAAATCATAGCTACAGTATGTTTAAGAGTAAAAGTAAAAGGGTTTTCATACAGTACGAGTTCTCACCAGTGGGATGAGAACTCACACGACTGGGACTAAACAGCTGTGTGGCCATAAGAAAACCATTTGCTAGTGAGACAAAACAAACCGACAGTTTAAATGAGCTGTTTCTGGTTATTGTTCCTAACTCAGTGCTTGGTAATATTATCCGTAATTTAAGCCAAATCATTTTTAATGATTAAAGGCACAATATAGTGATTTAGTTTTTTTTGCTGCTGTTTATTATGCAGGTCTTACTGAAGATCACAGTCATTACAGACCTGGAGAGGCAGCTTGGTAGGCGATGGTGTCGTCAGTGCGCTCAGGGACGGCTGTGTGACAGATTGCCATCATTGTCATAAAATCCTTGATCACAGCAGCGGTGGGCTGAAGGAGGAAAAACACAGACTGTGGGGACTGCACGTAGACAAATACACTGCACGTATCAGATCAAACACATTAGAGCTCAATTCACTGGAATCACCAGCACCTGCTCCTGATCTTACAGGAAACTGGTTCTGGACAAAATGATGAAATAAAACAATAAAGTCACATGAGCTACTTAAAGTCGAGATAAGACATGTTGACATGTCCAACCGCACACAGTGTGTTACAGCAGAGATAAACTCGGCTTACTTTTTCATTACACTGATAAACCAAGAGAAACATGTCAATCAGAACATCTGTTATGCAGGTTGTCCATTCTGGGTTCAAGGAAATGTAATCTAGGAATCTTTTATCCTGTATGTGTGGTTCTGTTTACTCTTTGATGCATAAATGTGTGAGAGTACAAAGCGGATAGAGAGAACGCATGTCAAAGGAAGGCTAAGGAAGAGAGAGACAGACACACACACATACACACAACTCTATTGAGAGGGCTACTATTGCTTTTTTTGGGGTTAAATGAAGGTAAATAAATAGCCCTGTATAATGAGTTGCGTTGGAAATCACAGTCCTCACATACAATACACACACACAGTGTCCATCAGTGATTGACACTTGCAAATCCTGTAACCAAAAAGAAGGAAAAGTCTTTGAGGGACTTCGAGCCAACCACAGCAGCACTTCTTTTTTTAATTGTAAAAAATATCAGGGCCAGAATCAGTTTAAACCAGTAAGATAACACAATAGTAATCTTATACTGTACTCAAAACACTCGAGGCCACACCCACATTTAATTCAGTGCTTACAAACAGTTTCCACAGCCACATGTTTCTCTTGTACAGTATATACAGATTTTCAGAGTGTTCACGGGAACGACTGCGGACTGACCTTCTTTAAAACATTCGCACAAATCTATTGTTTTATTGCCGCTAAAAGTCTCAACACTGTACTTTTTTTCTTTATGCCTTCAATAAACCGAAATTTTATCACAAGTCCCAGCTTGAAATGAAACAGAAAGTCTATAGATCACTGATCATTTACTTTGTTTGCAGTCAGCCTGACCAATGAAGGTGCCAAACTGACATTTGTGTGTGAGTGAAAAAAAGCTCAAGAGTGAACGTCCCCTCACTAAACTACAGTATAAACTAATTACACATTACACTAATAATTTATTTAACATCAGGGGCCATCCTCTCCAAACTGGGCCCATCTATTCCCATAAAGAACATGATTAAACCTGCCTAATTCTCCTGGACACAATGACACCATTTTGAAACTAATCACACCAGCAGCTTTCTATCTCTCAGTACATGCTTTTTTTTTTTTTTTTTTCACCTGGCACGGCTTTACTTCCTCTTTCTCTTCCTCTGCTTGTGTACTCATTTCATTTTATCTCCAATTTGCTTCCATTTTCTGTGTGTGTGCCTGGCAGCAGATATGAGGAGGTACGAGTGATGGGAGATCCTGAGTTGCTTAAAACTCCAACTCACTGAGCACGGCAAAGCAGACACGGAGCCTTTACGGTACTTACATGATTGCTTTGGAGATTTTCCAGCAAACTGGAGTCATTAAATCCAGCTTCCTCCATCGAGTGAGAGCTATGACTGCAGAGAGAGAGAGAGAGAGAGAGAGAGAGAGAGAGATGATTAAAAACAGAGAGGAAAAGATCACAAAAACTAAAGCTTTGATTCCTGACTAGACTATCTATTGTCTGCAAATACCTTATTAGACATTATGCATAGACTTAAGGAACTACACAAAGAAGACATTATGAAAATTAAAGCTAAAGCTTTATCATAGTTGCACAGCCAGCAGTCTCGTCTTAATCACTCTGCTAACAATCACGATCCGTAATCCAGTAACGACACAACCTCGAGTGAATTAGAAAGAGACGACATTTCTTGTTGGTGATCCAGATCATTTGTGTTTGATTAGTTTCCGATACAAAGTGTCCCAACATGGCCATTTTCACCTGCAATCACGTTTACACCCTCTTGCAGTCTTAGAAGCGCCATCGATCTTTGGGTCAGTGATGTATAGCTCGCGGTTTATCTGTAGTCCGATACTGAACAAGATTGTGTTAAAGGGCCACCCAGGCTGCCTATATAACACTGACATTTAACTCCAACAAGGCCTTAAAATTCCTTCTGTACTAGTCAGCAACAATTACACGTACACAAAATGACCTTTATTTCCAAAAATCAACTCTGGATACACACCAACAGATAATACTGAAGCACACATTTCCTTGTGGCTGGTGTGATCTTTCACATGTCTGATACGTAGGTGTAGTGGCCATTAACAAAAAGATTTATGGTGCATAACAGGACTGTAACTTTCACGGTAAAGAGTTAAAAGGTACAACTAACAAACTAACAAGTCAGGAACTTTAAGATGAATCTCTCTCTCTCTCTCTCTCTCTCTGCGTCACAGGTGTTCTAACAATTGGTCGCCATCACTAACACTCGATCACAGCATGAGTGAATGTAGTCGGGTACGGTCCATAGCACTGAAAAAAGGTGAAAAACCTACATTTAAAACCTAAAAACATGTTCAGCAAGGAATACTTCTGATAACAATACGTCATCTTCAACAACACATTGTTTCCTTCTAAGTCGTTCTGATTCGCCTCGGACCCATCCGTGTTCTTTTACTTAAGGTCTATGCAAGCTACAAAACTAAACTCTTTTAACAAGAGACTGAATCCCAAATCCCACTCTAACTCCTGATCAAGGGCACTACTTGGAGTGCGGAACAAGAGATTGGACAGCCTACAAAACGCAGACGAGAGTCCGAGTTTATGGATGTAAAGTGCAGTTAGACGGGTGTATTATCCTGCCCGGTGCATAAAGCACTTGGAGGAGATGTGTTAAGTGGTTCCAGATGTGTTAGTGTCTTCTGGTATTTTTTCTTTGCCTGTGTTGACTGATGAAACGGCTTAGGACTTACAGTATATGTCTCTTGTCCGGCGAATAAACCAGAGAACATTCCAACACTCTATCGTGGGTGTGCGCGATTGTGTCTCTTATGATCGGCAAGCGAGTATAAAAAAAAACGGGATAAATGTACTAAAAACAACACTGCCTATGATTTATTACTGATCATGTCTATAGTTCACCACGGAATGTTGCACAAACTGTTATACAAGACAACTTTGATGTCCACTTTAGCACACAAATTAACCTCAAATACAGCTGCTATAAAGTAAGCGATTACAGGAACTAACCTGTTTCCCAAAATTAAACGTAGCTATGAATGGATAAGTCTTCTTGTGTAAAAGTGCAACTGTTAGCAAACCAATACTTTGGGTCATGCTGTCATAGAAAAAAATTCTAATAAAAATCTATAGCTACACTATAAAATCATGGATTAGCATCTTGTAACAGTATACTGTACCCTTTTCCTGTTCTTCTCACTTGGGTAATTTGGTATAAACAGCTCTGACAGTATTAATCCTTTTCAGACATGAGACTGGGAAAGAATCTGTGTTACCAAATGAGACACAAAGACTAATATACGTATTCAATCCCTTCTGAATCTCTTTTGTAAGATCCGTGTGTGATATTCTGACTCAAGTCCACGTACCCCAGACTGGATAAAGCGCTGACGTTATTATCTGACCCGTAGAGTGATTCAGTAAGCTGCGCCGCGCCGTCTGGCCCGGTGATCGCGCTATTGATGAGCTGCAGCCAAGCAACCGTCTCCATGGAAACAGACCCTGTTGCTGATGTGTTTTCAGACTTTTATAGCCTTAAATCTGCTCATAGTCACAAGCTCGAATGCAATCTGCCATACGGCTGCACTAATGCGTGTACATGCGCGCGCACAAACACCTATTTCACCTATAAACACACACAGCATTGAGTGAAAAATCCTAGTAGCAGAGTTTTTGCACGGTGTCTTTAAGTGAAATGATAAAAGCAGATGATGCAAAGAGCTGGAAAAGGCGTGATGCTCCATCATGTCCCCTGAGATGCTCTCTCTCTCTCTCTCTCTCTCACTCCCTCACTCACACCCTTCATGTTCCTGTGCTACACATTACCCCAGACACGAATGAGTGAGAATTCTGCCCTCCGTCTCCGCAGCACAGCTGTGAGTCAAGGGAATTCACTCAAGCTCTTACACGCACTTCTGTTTCTTTAGACGAACCCGCACATTCTTCCCATAAAGATGTCTGTTATCGATGTTTTCTTTTCTACATCATAGCAAAAGCAAATCAGGCTCAAGTGGTAGAGGAATAAAACCACTGACTAGCGAGCGCTTCATCTTACAAGCACTAGGAGAGTCAATCTCGTCCTCTGAATATTGTCTCACTTTCCTAGTAACACAAAGAACCACACAGCACAAAACACATACGTTCAAATTTAAGAAACGGCATGCACTGCACAAATCCGATCTCATGCACAAACCAAGCGGTAAGAAAGGAGCTGATGTACAGTAGCAGACAGGTGTAAAGGGAGGGGTAGGTGTAGGAGTGTAACATTAGATGTATTGCCATAAGTATTATTCGGTACAGGATGTTCGGTTTTCATGCGTGTTGTGATCAGAGTGTATACAGTCCAGCTTTAACTTTCTCTATTCATTCAGTTAATTCATGTTAATAAAAACAGGCTGCACATCGCTGAGGACCTTTAGCAAAAGATCCACGTGGGAAACTGGACCCCAGGTTTTGTAAGTAAATCCGAGGCAGCTAACTCAAATGAGTGATGTACATTTTCTTTCTCAAACTGTATACACTGGTCACTTTCTTTTTTCTATATACACTTTTGTCGTCCATCACATTTGGCCCCTGTCTCAAAAGCTACAGTTACAATATCTACTTACAATGGTACCTTAAAGTAAATGGGATATATTGGGCAAGTGAACTGTTTTTTTTTTTTCCTGCAGTTGATGTATTCGGAGGCAGGAAAAAATAGGTAAGAGTAAGGATCTGAGTGACTGACAAGGACGAAATTGTGATGTCTAGACAATTGAGTCAGGAAAACTCCAAAACTGCAACTCTTGTGAGATGTTCCCGGTCTACGTCAGTCAGGACCGACCAAAAAGTGAAGATCATCATGCACAAGTTGTGAATGTTTTCTACATTTTCAGGTGTTGAGCTTGTTGAAGGTTTTCCTGATCTCTTGTCGGCTTCCAGTGAAGTTCTTCTGCTCTTGAAGTGTAAAACACGTTGAATCATGTCAAACATCTCTGTGGCAGATTTGCCCAGTTTTATGTAGAATTGCACATTCGGACCTTGTTTTAACTTGCTGTCCATGATGGTCAGGTCAGCACCAGTTGCAGAGCTCCTGACGTACACAGGACAATATCTTTTGGCACACTGTCAGGTCGATGTTCCCTATGACTGGTGCTGCCATCTGTTCGCAGGTTACAAAACTAGTCCCGAAACTTTTCGATACCACCTCGTATATACAGTTTATCTCATTTAACGGTAAAAAGTTTTACTTTGTTCATTGCTGATTATGTGGGCAGCCCAGTTGGTGTCATGTCACTCCCTACACAGGGAAGGAACTTAGGAAATAATATCTCAAAAAGATTACTGTGACATTTCATATCATGAAAATTCAATATCACTCCCTATTTACTCTGAAGAGTTCACTGAATTGTGCAAAAATTTGTAAGGGCGCCATCACTTCACAGCGCCTTCTTTTAAAGAGGTGTAAAAAAAACAACACATTTTGAACACTACCTTCTATAGACAGTGCTGTTATTCTTAAGCATCCTAGTGTACAATTTTTTTGTGCCTTTTCTTGTGCATTCCTTGTGTGTTCAAGAAATTATGCCTAATTTGCCACTGTTTACAATTTTGTACAAGTTCATATGTTTACAATTCATAATAAATAAAAATTGCAAGTCTTATGTAATTCCATGTCACTTTACCGAACCATGATGTTACACCCCTTCAGCAGACACGTACAGACATTCCCTCTCCTTGAGACCCATTCTCTAGTTTTAAAAGAGCTTGCACCAAAAAAGTGAACTCTAAATGCTTTCTACTTACGTTGACAGAAAGCAAAAACCAAAACCAGTGCATGGGCAAAAATATTTACTACAGTAAAATGAATATCAAATCACCTGCGCCATTGCTGACTGGCTCATCAGGTGTGTGTGTGTGTGTGTGTGTGTCCCCTCACTCAGATAATCTACAGTAATGTTAAAACTTTCGAAGCTTTAAATTTCTTCTACATATTCATAGCATTAATAATATTAATTTTATTCCACTCCTCACTTGGATCTCTCAGTCTGAACACAGAATTTAGGATTTAAACTGCATGAGCAGAAAAGAGATATAGGTAAGACAGATCTTGTGTCCTGATTACAATAATGTGTTCGCTATTAAACGACTAAATTGAGGTTCAGATATAAGAAATTGAACCTTTACTAATAACACGCTTGTAGCTCTTTGTTCTTATCCTGTAACAAGTCAGAAATCTGCCTTGAGATGACTCCAGGGTAAACCAAGACGAACTCTAGGGCTAAAGCAAAAAATAAATAAATAAATAATAATAATAATAAAAAAATTTTTTTTTGAGACATGGGCTCGGCACTCGTGTTAACATAAAACAAAAACACAAGACAAACAACCCAGACTTCTTCTACAGCGCTTCAGAACAATCGTAATCAGACAACGGACCACATTTGATTTGACGTCATGCCACTGCAAATGACTGAACAAGCGCATTGGGACATTCGAACTGCATTTCCAACAAAACAAAAGGCAAGACCACACGACAGCAGAACAGGGTCACGCAACACGCAGTTTACCATTCGTCCTCCGCAAAACTACCGTCCTCCGTTTCAGACCTGTGACTGGTGGGTGAAGTAGAGAATAGTTGGGAAAAAGAAGGAAAAAAAAAACACTTCAGACAAATCAGGAGTTAGGATGTTAGGATTTTATTCTACTTGAAGACTGTTAAGTAAATCTTTTGTTATACAGGAGGTAAAGCAAAGAGCCAGAAACCATTTCCTTTGATAATTCTGGAAATCGAGCCACATAAAATAAACACATTTTTTTCAACTGGGGAAAAAAGTTTTAAACATTTCGGTGATAAAGTAGGCTCACATGCTAGTGTTTTTTTCCGGAAAAAAATAAACAAAATATAATTCACTAATGGCTTTTTCCAAAAATTTTTTTTTTTTTTCCTGAAATCATGTGGATACAGGTTAAGCTTTTTCCAAACCTTTGAAAAATATGACTTAGTGATTCTGACTTGCTGGTGCTAAACTGAAACCTCTCCTTCATTGCGATTTTCACCCAAACCTCAAAATGTGATTTCAGACCCTATAGTCTTAAATTTTTTTTTTTAAAAACCCCAAGGAGATTTCCCAGTAGAGAACCGACTACAAGGGTTACTCTAACTTAAATGAGCGCAGTGAGCAGAAACGTGTCTAAGAATACACGACACAATCATGTGGACGGACTACAGTACAAGAGCACGTCGAGTTCTACTCCGGTCAGTAATAAACATGCAAGGGCTTCCCTAAAAAAACACACGCGCGCGCACACGCACACACACGCACTGCTGCTCATGCGTAGAAGCGCGGACTGACCTCCAGCACACACAAGCTCATCGGCCACCCCCTTCACCCAGCGAGTCCCGGGTTGCTGTGCCGCTGCTGGGATTCGAACTTTGTGATCCACCGAAAGACTCGAAAGCCCCGCACGCCAAACGTCATCATATTAATTAACACCACCATTAACATTAGCACCCATGGGGAACGGCTTCATTAGTTACTGTTGTATATAATTAGCCTGGCGTAAGAACGAGTGTGTGTGTGTCTGGGGGTGTAGGGGGTTTAACGCATCACTCGTTCTGGTGGTGTCGGTGCGGTTAAACATGCATCCTGACGAGGGCACGCCACAACATGAGATCAAGGGATAGGAAAACGATTTTCTGCTTTAACGTTTAAGCTCCTTTAATAATATTAACTTTTATTAAGCAGCACCGCCTTATAACCGACAATAACGTGCATAAAGAACAAGTTAAGGCCGAGGGAAGTCGGTCACGTTACAGAGATGGGGGGAAAAAAGTATTCTACGTTTTTGTCTGGCAATTTGAGGATTGCCACAGTGACACTAAAATCTATTTTTTGTAAATATTTTTTTATTTACATATGTTTGCATTTGAGGTGGTAAAATGTTGCAGGGCTAAGGCATCGGAGTGCTAAGGCATCGAGTTACTGATCGGAAGGTCGGCGGTTCAATCCCTGGTGATTCCCACCCCCTTTAATTAAGATGCCCATATTCATGTCGGCTCCTAACACACTTCCTCTAATTAACCAGTCCTTGTGTTGTTTATCTCCAGGAAGCCAGACAAAAATCTAGGCCATTCTTTATGTCTTTCTCCTCTCTCTCACACACACACTCACATACTCTTCTTAGTAATAACAAGTAAGATAATGTGCTCAAGAAATGTAGAAAATATACCTACTATTATCCTCCTAGAAGTGTTTATCACAAAGGAGGTATAAACAGGGCTGGGGGGAGGGAGGGCTGGGGGGGACTAAAACTAAAGAGTTGCGGGGGAATTTCAAAAGCAGCCTTGCGAATTTGAAATTGAAAAGAGGATCAATATTTATGATATTTATGAGGAAGAAGGACTGATCCTTCCACTAATATATTGCCAGACTGTTCAGCCTATAAATAGGCACATTTAAGATTAAGCTGTAGGGAGAACAGACAGGAGAAAAAAAAGAAGGAAAAAAAAAGTTCGCAAACTCACATTGACACACACGCATACAGTATAGGCAAATACTGAAAAAGGGCATGGGCGAAGCTGTCAGAGCTGAGTAATTCTCCACGTCTGAAAGGTCAGAACTGAGAAAATAAAGTGTGAATGCTGAGTGACAGCAGACAGCTAATGTCCAACAAGCATGCACACACACACACGCACACACACACCCAACCTCACACAGTGATTCTGCTAAGTCTAGTGCAATCTTTGTCAGGCAAATAAAATATAGCTATAAAACGAGTGGCTCATGTACTCAGAGCGTGTGTGCTGGATGCTGCACAGGTACAGAGTGTGTTAGTCGGGATATACTGTACATATTAATTTGCAGCAGATATTTTTAGACCGTCAAGCTTACCCTTAACTAACTCCTTGTTGTGAATGAGCGGTTACGACAGCAGAATAAAAGCATATTTGGTGCTTAAATCGGATAAACAATGCGGTCCTTGCGATCAACCTATAATAAGTTCATTCGCGAGACAAATCGAGTGAAAAGCAAAGAACACCACCAGCAACGGTACGACCCGAGCTCTCATCTGTCTCGCGCTGTGTGCCGATGAACGTTTTCCCACTTACTCAGGGACACACACACACACACTGTGCCACTGTCACATACGCACACTCGCTCGACGCTTGCCCAGCTGCCGATGTCACCCCTAACGATATTTATTCCCCTCACGCGGCAATACAACGGTGTCTAATGCAGCACATCTTCCACCCCCCCCACCCGATCTAAAAATAGATCAGGACAGCAGAAGCTGCTCTCGCTTTTTACAAAGAGAAAATAAAACCCACAGCTAAACAAAGCGGCATAAGGCAGCGTGGGTGTTATTTATAGCGTATTGTACGCTCTGTGCAGCAGGAAGGAAGAACAAGACTGCCGTGAGCACGCTTTATGAGAGGGGAATATATTTGGCGCAACCTGTATCCACAGTACGTACATAGTGTGTACAGGTGTGTGTGAGAGGTGAAAGCAGGATTTCTCACCCATAGGCCACTCCGGCGATGGTGCACTTCTTGAATTGCATCACATTGCAGGTCAGTGTTCCAGTTTTGTCAGAAAAGATGTACTTCACCTGTGAATAAAGCAGAGGGGATAATTATGATGATTAAAAAAAAAAAACAATAACTGGATTCTTATTTGGTTTTTAGGTGCGCGCGTGTGTGTGTGTGTATGTGTGTGTGAGCATGCGCTCATGCTACTCATGCATTACCTGTCCCAGCTCTTCATTCAGGTTGGAGGTTCGAGCCATAGCCGGAGTGTTGGTCACTTCATACAGCATGTCAGTGTCCTAAAATCCATCAGTTAACAGCATGAGTCTCACACTGGATCCTTTTTTCCAGATGGCAAGCTATACACTTTACAATAAATATTGTATGTGCCATGTACAGTATATGAATATCTCTCTCAATAATTCAAGGATCACAAACGGTGACAGAACAGTACAATAAAGTATATACAAAGTTTATATATAAATATATACAACAGTGTATGCTGCTCAGGAGCTGTTGGAGCTGCTCAGGTCACTGACCTGCACTTGAACAACCACAGATATTAAAACCTAAAACATCCTGTCTAATTTGTGTTCGCCAGCAAACTGGCAAAAAAAATGCTTTCTTGTGGCACCGCCTCACTTCCGCTTTGTATGGCAAGTGCTGAACAATCGGCTTCGTTTTGCACTAGTTTTTTTTCCACATCAAGCGGAGCAATATAACAAGGGAGCGAGGGCCGCTGGGCTGCTTAACAGCCGTGCTGATATCCGGCACAACAGCACGGCCTCGAGTGTGATGTTGATTTTAAACAGCAGTTCCACAAAAAAAAGTTTGTCATCAACAGATTATGATTTGTTTGTATGTTGAGCCAGTTATTTTGCTCCACCTACACGCATCCTTCAGCGATTGGTGGAACTACCCAATCGTGACTGGAGGAGGAGTTGGCGACCGACAGTTTGAGTAATTAACAGAGGGAAAACTAGTTTACCATTTAGCCAAAAACTGAGGAGAATAAACAATGGAGATGGTGGACAGTTTCTCTTTATATGGGCACTTGTTCCACTTTAGAATATCAGCCAAGTTACTGTAACTTCCTAGTACTGGGGTTAAATCTCAAATTGCGTTTAATGGCAAGCTAGGGTTGCTAGGGTGTAGAAGCAGTGCCCGTGATCGGGACCTAGAGAGGGATTTGGGATTCAGCCTCGTGTTAGAAGCTATTTATCTTTGTAGCGTGAATTAGGTGCAAATAAACCAACGCAGAGGCAATTCGGAAGCAATTATTCAGTAAACAAGTGCTGTTTAAAATGACATAAGGTTATTAGATGTGTTTCTCACTGAAAGAGCTTCAGTTACTGGTTTTATATGTGGCTTTTGGCTGCGGCTCTCTCGTCAATAGTGACCTACTTTCACCCATGCTCACAACCGAGACTTGGTGGAATTAACAGTTATTATCCACCTGTGAGGAGGAGGAGGGATACATATAATTAAACATTCCAGTGCTGTTGCTGTCTATCATCCTTACTTGTGGAATGCCTCTCGTCCAGTCAGATCACTCAGTCGGAGCTACTTGCATTATAACGAAACCGCAATATGCATTGCTGAACTCCACCACAGCACTACAAGCACATGAAGTACACCAGCTGAGACGGTTTCAGTGTTCTGGGAAATTCTAAAAACAAACACACACCGCTCTGTGTGCCTTGGCCCAAATCCGATTTTGTCAACTATAAATGGGCTTTTTGATAACGTTCCACTTTTAGTTTCACTCTGTGGCTTTTTTGGAACAGCCCTCGAGACTGGGAAGTGTGTGGCTCAGAAAAGAATTAACAAGCTCTCTGTTTCTTAGTATTGCATAACTGTATTAAATAAATGTGTCTGATTGCCTTCTGGTTTACCAGCCCACAATGTGTCCCAGTTCTCATTATTATTATTATTATTATTATTATTATTTTTAAAGAACGCATACGATAGACGAACGTCAGCTTGCGCCTAACATTCCGGCATATCCGATTTGTACCTTATAAAGAGAAATCTAAATCAGGATTTTATATTTTAATGCCATGTAAATGAGTTACTATTATAAGAATATCAAATATTAATTTACACTGTCTGGCCAAGAATTAAGTCACTGTTTCGAAAGAGGCAAATTAATGGCTTGCATCGAGCAAAGAAAGAAATCTAAGGAGATTACTGAAATGACTGGAGTTGGGTTAAAACCTTTCCAACACATCGATCATGCATAGTGGCCACTGTACAAGCCTCTGGAGGCAGTGTTATGATCTGGGGTTGCTTCAGTTGGTGAAGCCGGCTGATGACCTGAATGACCAATTTATGATATCTATGAAGTTTTTCTTCCCTGATATCATGGATATATTCAAGGACACAAATTATGAAAGCGTGGTTCTGGGAGCATAAGAATCAATCATTCTCACACACAAACTGGCCACCATATTGTGTGCTGTAACCAAAGCTGAAGCGTTACAGTAGTGTGTGACTTTTTCTTGGCCAGGCACTGTACAGTATGTGAATGGCAGTTATTCGGTACCGTCATTGCTGCTGACCAATCAGATTAGTGAATTAACAGTGATGCGGTATAACAGGTCTTAATACTTGTGACCAATGTATGTTGCTGCATTGTGTACTTGCAATTTTTACCGCCCTTGTATTTAGTTATTGCTACAGCATTCTTCTATTTAATTCTGGTCAGTTGATGAATAATGGTGTGTACAGTATATACAGTGCATCCGGAAAGTATTCACAGCGCATCACTTTTTCCACATTTTATGTCATGTCACAGCCTTATTCTAAAA
>JAOVVA010000037.1:13580909-13607586 GCA_028565275.1 Leiocassis micropogon | reverse complement strand
TCCACAGAGGACCTCTGGAGCTCTGACAGAGTGACCATCGGGTTCTTGGTCACCTCCCTGACTAAGGCCCTTCTCCCACGATAGCTCAGCAATAAATGTCACCATATGGATTTAACTAAGCAAATAGTTAAGAACCTTCCTTGGATAATCAGTGCGGTGATTAATATGGTTGAGGAGGTATCAAGTTATTTAACCCTAAACTCTTATTGAAATCAAACGAAGTACTCGCAGTGAAAGTGAGAGCGTTTCAACAATAGAAAGGGAACTCAAGGGATTGGGACTAAACAGCTATGTAGTCTTAAGTAAACCCATTAGTAATCGGATAAAAAAAAGCTTCAATGTTCTAGGGAACATAAAGATTAAAGAACTTTGGAGCAGTGGAAAAATTCTGTTCCAGAGTGATGAGTACATCAGGTTAGAAAAGAGGCAGATGAAATGATGCACACATCATGCCTAGTGCCCCATACAAGTCTGTGGGGGCACAGTGATATGATCTGGGGTAGCTTCAGACGGTCAAGTCTAGGTTCAGCAAAGTTATGTTCCCCAAAAAAATGAGGTCAACTGACTACCTAAATATACTGACTGACCAGGTTTTTACATTAATTAATGTTTTCTTCCCTGATAGCATGGGCATATTCCAAGATGCCATGGTCAGGATCCATCGGGCTCAAATTGTGAAAGAGCAGTTCAGGCATTATGACTACCAAAGGGTCCAGACCTTAAACGCATTTAGAATCTTTGTGATGTGCTGGAGAAGCATTTACACAGCGGTCCAACTCTCCGGTCATCAGTACAAGATCTTGGAGAGAAATGAATGCAACTCTGGACGGAAATAAATATTGTGATTTTGCATAAGCTGAACAAAATGATGCCACGGGCGATAATCGAAGCAAAAGATGGTACAATGACAAATTAGTGTGTGCGCAACCTTTTTTTTTTTTTTTTTTATTGCCTGGCGGTGTATATAGTATATAAACATGCCAACAGCACTCCCAAGGTACTTTTATGCTGCCTAGTCTTTAAATCTTCTGGAGAAGTGTCAGGCACTTGAATGGAAGATCATTCTTATCTTATATAAGGTCAGTGTCATCAAGTCTGCTGAGCTGAGGATTTAAGGCATGCATTCGTGTTGCAATTCTCTTATTAATGTCCTGTACAGTCCTGAGTGTACAGAATCTTTCAATTCATTGGACTGGGAGTGAGCCAGGTGTCCACAATGGATAACCTCACGCTTTTTAACAAAAAAAGCATTAATTAAAATGGTACTTTGCCTGATACTCACCCAGTTAATAAAGTAGGCCTGGATAAACTTGATCACCTCCAGCGTCACCAGCAGACTAATTGGTATCAAGTTGTTGAAGAGGATGATGAAGGTGAGGAAGTTCAGACCAAAGTTCGCTGCACCACCATCTGACACAGTCCGGAGAGGAAGAATAAGAAACCGAAAAAGTGCAGAGAGAAAAGAAGGGTAGTACAAAGAGACAAAGTCAGTTTAAACAGACAGGAAATGTGCATAAAAGGGGAAAAAAAGAAAAGAAATCAACAATGCCAGAAGCTCACTCTCATCTAATGGGCATCGTTTCCACAACGTTACGCGTGTTCCACAGAACGTTGTCCAAACGCTGTGCCATTAGCTGAGATTACCCCCTACTTCCCATCCATACATCTCCCATCTGCCTCTTACCATAAGATTTCCATCCCCTTTAATTAGCATCCCCAATGATTCAGTTAGCTGAGCTTCCAAACAAAGTTGGTGACATCATAGCAGCCGTCTTTGAAACAAGCACGACTCCAAGCAATGAGTTTCACACAAAGCACTGGGTGACAGGACCGAGACTTCTCCCATCTCAAATCCCACCGTGAACAAAAGGGAGACAAAACGAAGCTACACTGACACATGGCACGTCACGGCTCACGCGTGAACTAACCGTGAGTTTAATGAGCATTACCTGTCCTGTATACAACCCAATCCTGCTCAATCAGAGCGGATAGGAGAGGGAGTCCTTACCCAAGGGCACGAAAGGAAAACATTTAGAATGGACAGTGAGCAAGAGGTGGCCAAATGATGTGGACTAGTGTTATGGAGGCTGAGTCTGAACACAGCGGGGGGAGAGAGAGAGATGACTGCTACAGGGTGGGAGGGAACATGACCAGCTTGGATGATTTGATGCAAAGGAGAGGGACTCGGCCCAAAGCACACTCCCTGGAAAAGGAGGGGGTGGGTGGGTTGAGGAAAAAAAAAAAAAGAGCAGAGTGGTGGCATTTCTGATTGTTTATGTAGACTGGAGACATCAGAGTTAAACCCTAACTGAACAAAGATAAACCTTAAGTGATATAAAATTATACGTAAATGCATAATCAGCAACACTTCTTTAGAAATAGAGAACAAACTGTTAGTGAAAAAGTCATTTTTAAGCTTTTAAATATTTGACTCCCTATGCTTATCTCTAATTTGGGGAAATCGAAATCATTCATAAACACCAAATGAGCAAAAACCTCCATCCTATACACGTTACAGTGCTCAAACGTTAAAAAAAACTCCCACAAAATCTCCACTCTATACTATTTCACCACACGACATGCTCCAAGTACTGAACATGCACCCAGAAGCCCTGCGTCAATGCAGTAAGAAGTTACGGTTATTGGATTAAGCTGGGGCCGGGATTGGCGATGCTCCACGCTGAGGAGTAGCCAAGGTTTAAGCTGCATTAGGGTAGTTCCAGCTGTAACCAGCAGTGCACCAAGGGGTTGCAGAGAGACGTCAAGGAGTGCGTTGCAAGGTCAGCAATTCAGAAGACAACCATCAGCATTTACAGACAAAAAAAGTTATTTTTACACTCCATGCTTCAAAGAGAAGGTTGGAGGGGGAGGGAGGTGGGGTGGGTTACTGCAGGTGGTGCGACTGCGTAAGAAGTTGACGTAGAGGTAGAGAATCTTCCAGGCTTTTGCGCATACAGTAAACTATTACAGGTCTGACCTAGGACGAGCACGGCTGAGTCTGATGGCAGAAAACCGCAGGGGGGCAAATGTCAAATGAATAATTTATCATGTATAATAGCTACACTGCTGCTGTATGAGGTAAGCGCTCTGGGGGAAACAGAAGAATATCTACACCTTAAAACTACCTTGCACTGCTACGTAACTGGTTACCTTTTCCTCCAGTGCATCAAGTCCTACAATGAGTTTTTTATGCAATCCTATCAGCATGTCTCCTGCTGTTTTTATGACACAATGAGAAATGGCTAAAGCAAGCAATCTAATGCATCAATGGCACTGCTCGCTCTCTCTTCTCTCTTTCTTTTTTTTTTTTGTTCAATACGAGACAAAAACTAGCATTAGACTGAGTCTCACTCCTTTAGAAGAATACAATCAATCTCTAGATGAAGACATGAATTATGACCTTACTGTTCCCTTTAAGAATAGCTTTACCATCTATGAAGTCTGCATTGTAATCCAGGCTATTGAGCCGACTTCATGCTGCAAAACCTAAAAAGGCAACACTGTGCCCAAGATGCGCACACCTACTGCAGGGAACGGCGTGGGTCATAAAACAAGCAAGGATCAAACTGGACATAAACAACCTTTTCTCATACAGGCTGAAAGAAACGAAGTGTGATGGACTTGGTAGGTGACACGTTAATCAATTTGCAAGTGTCCTGGTCATAGAGTGCAGAACTTCTCTCCATCCGTAGTCCTACCTGAATTTGGATCATTTTAAACATCCAAATTTGAACATGCCTGCATTAACACACATGTTCAGGGGGCATTTCTCCCAGGCCTGTCAAGCAGCAGTGAAACAAAAGACAGTGATTCACAAACAAGAAGAAGTAAAAAAAAAATTTTAAAAAAAAGCAGCAGCAGCGACAGGGGAAAAGAAGGGCAAGATCTTTAGAAAAGGTCGCTGCTTGTCCCTTAGGCGTGTCTACTTAGTAGGAAATCCTGCATCATGACCGCTTAGGGTCTCGAGAGTGCGGGATAACACACCAATATTAAAAGAAGATGGAGTATGTGAGGCAGCCTGCATGGGGCAATTGGAGTTTCTCCAAAGCGATATGATATGAAAAACTAATTTAAACTAATAATTTGACTTCTTTAAGCAGTGGGTAAGAACAGGCAATCTGCTTAAAGATTAACATATAACTAGTCCTGTCTGATTTCCTTATAACTTTTAAGACGTCTTGTTTTCCTCTGCAGTTATACAACATCATGTATAGAAAAACATTAATGTCAAATTATACAACGGTTGTTCAAGTCAAACCGAGACTTTTGATTGGGCAGAATAACAGAACACAATTGGAAGAGTAAAAACTACCTTTATTTTCTCTACATAATCCCACAGTTTCACTAATGCACTTATTCAACCAAGGTAGAATGATTTCTCAGTAATACGGAGCCCTGATCAGACTGCTGTTCACACCTAAAACACTGGCCTCCCAGGAACTCCTTTAATGGCCTGGTCTGCAGAAACCACTTGGATCGAGAGCAAGACTGTACAGGAGGTGTGGCAATAACTCCCAGCTGAGTTCCTATAATGTCCAGGTAGTGCTGTGGACAGTAGGAGTTTATACATTGTCCTGCAAAAACAGAACAGTTTTGATCAATCCTGGTCTCTTTTTTCCATTAAAGGAAAGGGCTATTAAGAGTTCCTGGGTGTACCGAGAAACCTTTCTACCTTGATGGAATCCAAGCAGTAGTGTTGCAGTGGAGTGTAAAGGATTCTTTTTTCATAACTGTGGTGGTAATCAGTCCAATCAAAAGTCCCGGTTTGACTTGAAGACCAATTGTACATTTTGGCATTAATGATTTGCTAAACAGGTGTGTTGTTCTACAACTGCAGAGGAAAACAAGGCATCGCCCTTTCAAATGCAATCTCAACCATATTTCGAGTTGACATGAATACTAAAGGAAAACTTATTCCAGTCATAAAACAAAAAAACCCTGCAGGTTTTAGGATTACTGTACATAAACTGTCACAGTCTGCCTGCCCACAAGGGCTTTCCCAGGCTGCCACACATACTGTATATCTGTATAAACAAAGAAAAAGGCTGCAACATATTTTGCTTCATTTATTATTAACAGAGCATGGACAGGTGCTTTAGGCCAGGTGCTTGCAAAGAGTTTAAGGCGTCACCAGAATGAAGGTGGAAGGAGAAACATGACTGAGATCAGGCACTAGGAAAATCTATACAGTCACATATCTGGAGGGGGAAAAAACCTATCACTGGATCCCCTGGTGTGTGCCGTCCTCTGCAATCGCCCTCACAAAGTAGGGCAAGCGCATAACGGCCTGGGTTTGCTCAGCAAAGCCTGAGCCTCAGCTAGGGATTAGTAAGGAGGGCTGATTCACGCATGGCCAGGGCTTTTAAATGGTTGTTACCTGGAGCTGTTAAAGAAAAAAAAAAAATGACAACAACACAGAAAAAAAACGAAACAGAATGTTAGAAAGGAAACAGGGAACAAAAAAAATAAATATTCAGCAGCGTAGTGATACTCAACCATTTCCACATCCCAATCACATGTGTATGTCAACAGTTTTATCTTACGGGAAAATACTAATGTTTTCCCGGCTTTTTTTTTTTTTTTAAGACAAATATTCACTTGCATAGCAATGCATATTTGTTTATACAGAGCAAACTCAAAGAAAGGCTGACATTAATGCAGGTAAATAAATAATAAAAAACAGAAAACTACAAATGAGTGAGCAGACAGACACAGGATGGCGTTAGAGCATGGAGAGGACGATGAGCGGGACGCTTACAGTTGAGGTCCATGTACCAGGCGGCGTTGCCGTACTGGTACTTCCAGATGGTTTGTCCGATGGAGCAAACCAGAGAGATTCCCAACAAGCAGCCGAACAGCACCAGGATCTGAAAGTTGGTGATGCGCTCTACGTTGGACAGCTTCAGAGGAGGACGTGTGGAATTCTGAAAGCAGAGGGATAACAGTGATTTATGCAATTCTCCAAATCATGAGGTAATGCAATCTGTCATGGAGTAATGCAATCCATGCACAGATAGACAAAGCGAGGTCAAGTTGGGCTGCCACACCAAACGCGGAGGGGGGACTGGATGGAGTTGTCGGGACGGTGACAGGGTGGTTATCACTGTAGCCTCGCACCTCCAGGGTCGAGGGTTCGAGTTCTGCCTCGGGACAGTTTGCATGTTCTCCCTATGCTTGGTGGGTCATAGCAGAAGACATGCAGATTAATTGCCATTTCCAAATTGTCCGTAGTGTGTGCGCGTGTGCGTCTGCCCTACGATGGATTGGCACCCTTGTCCAGAGTGTATTCTTTCTCTTACCCCAAGTCTCCTGGGATAGGCTCCACACCCCCACGACCCTATACACAGGGTAAGCGGTATAGAAGATGAATGACCCCTAGTAAACTCGTAAATTAAATTAAAAGCATAAAAATCTTAGGAGGTTAGCAGTTTTGTCTGAAGTCCAGCAACCATGCCACAGTCAATCTTGCTGAGCTCAAAGTTTCCCTTTATTCTGATGAATAAAATTAGCAGCATTAATAAGCATAAGCAGGTATAAAAGTCTTCCCAATAAAGTTGCCAGTGAATACATGTACATATTAATATTGCAAACAAATGGATGTATTATTTTTTTTTATTAATGTTTTAAAATGCCAGCTCTTTCATAATATCAAACAAAAAGGTGATTACGATCCCTCCAACATTCTCACCTCTCTTATTCACACTCCTACCTTTACACAGTACACACGCACACAGAAATTATTCATATTATTACGTGAAGCACAGTTATGTTCAATACTTTATTTGTTTGTTTATTTACTCATTTATTTTTTGCAAGAAGATAACCGAGAAAGTCTCCACTGTGCAGAGGATGAAGATAAATAAAGCATGCACGCTTCATGCACAGCAGGGTGCCCAACTCCATCAGACATCGGCATCTGCAGTCATCAGCCTCAACTGCCTCTGCAACAGACTGCTGCTGTGGCGTCTCGGCAAACACTTCAGGTGTTTCAACACACCTTAGGGAAAAAGCTCTGTTGAGGAAAAGCGCTTAAACGACTTAAGAACACGCCTTGAAGAGATGAGGTGAGAAGAGAAGACTCACCTGCATGAGCTTGGTGTCGTGGCCTGTGTAGACCACGATGCCGTGCACCCACTGTGTGTTTCTGAGCTGCGCTCCTCTCAGGAGGATCTGATCCGGACCCAGTGGCACTGTGCTGCATTGAGAAATGCGTTGTTCAGTTACCGCAACACCACAGTGTCAAATGCGGAGGAGGGAAAAGTTTGGTAAACAATGATGCAACAAAATAAACTGGAACAAGCTGTACCAATGTGCTTACAGTCCTAAACTCCTATTATAGCTTTAACTGAAATAAAGAAATCAATTAAACTAAGCTTTAACAGATAGAGAACAGTGATCACTCCTCCAGAACACAACATCTAAAAATGTCTCGACACTCAAAGGACGTTTCCGTCATTAATATTTCAGGAACTTCTCTAATAAATCGGACTCCTCATCATCAATATTTCATATCTATGTAATACACTATGTGAGTACTGTTCCCTCATTGCCTCACATTACCCTTTCTACACTCCCGCTGTGCCCTCCTCACCTCTGTCCATCCAGACGGATGTTGCCTACAAACTCGTACAGGTGTCTGTTGGGGCTCTCGCACTCCATACGACCTGACAGACGCATCAGACTGTCGATGTCCTTTATCTCGGAGGTGATCTGAAGGCCCTGGGGATAAATTAATAGAAATGTGATATGACATGACGATAAGCTCTTCTAAAGGTCACAACGTGAAAAAGAATTTGCACAGATGTATTGAATACTTTACATATGGACTTAATGTCAAATTTATTCTAAATGCCTCTACACTGAATTGTTCAATTATCCAGCCAGCCAGTCCTGTGGTGTCATAACACGGAAAGTCTTGCAGATAAAAGGTCTTGATGTTTCCATTAAAGTACACATTAAACATCATCACAGTGACTTGGTTGTTGGTGCCAGAAAAGTTGATTCAAGTATTTCAGAAATTGCTGATCTCATAAATTAAGCAGTTGCTAAATAAAATAGCTTTTTTTTTTAAGTCACTGTAGATTAACCTTGAAGTAGATGAACTACAACCGTTCCAGACCATATCAGGTTTCCCTGCTGTCAGCCAAGATGAGGAATCTACACAACGCCACAGTTTGCACACACTCACACAAACCTGACAGTATGAAAAAGTTTGTTTTGATGGTTTATTATTATTATTATTATTATTATTATTATTTGTTATTATGCATCATTCTGAGTAAACGCTCATCATGCTGTCTGCATCTGTATGAGGTCAACATAACATTATGCTGATTGGATGACTGAACACATACCCAAAATTAAATCCTAATTAAATCCAAAGGTATGCATGTAAGCCTTATATCATTTGGAATGAAATGTCATTCAGTATATCACTCCATTAAAAAAAAAAAAAAAAAAACATCTATAACATCAAGTGTTCAAGTCAAACTGGGACTTTTGATTGTGCGGAATAACAGAACACAGTAATAAAAGCCACATTTATTTCCCAGCTACACTAATGCACTTATCCCAGTGTTTCAAGGAAGAAAATTCTCTCACTACCCCTGAGCCATGATTAGACTGCCTGCTTCACGTCTGAAACACTAGCCTCCTGGGAACTCATAACAGCCCAAAACAAGCGGAAATGGTTTGTTGCGTGATCAGGACTATATGGGGGATGAAGCAATATGAATGAATGTTCATGGGAACAACTGCATTATTCTCTGAGCCACTTTGGCCGTGATTGACATTTATGGCCTTCTTTAGAATGTGTGCAACATTAACACGTCTTACGCACTGTGCTTGAAGTCTTCTCTAAATGTCAATCAGTGTTACCACCATAGTTCATGAGAAATCTTATCAAGTCTCAGTTTGACTTGAACAACCCTCATCTAGTAAAAATGCTCCTTCTGAGAGAGATGGCACTTATAAAAAATTTTTTTTTAAAAAGCAAAAAAAATACTCACTTGTCTGATTTTAAGATTTGTCTCTCCATCCAGGTTTGAGGTTTCTATATAACACATTCCTTGAGGTTCGCTAAAATGTAGCAAATTGTATAATTAAGGGAAGGTTCACATTTTATTCAATTTGTTTAGTAATTATCAGGTCAACAAAGGAAATTCAGGAAATACAATGAACTGGTGAAACAACCAAATACAAGATTCAACAATCAAAGATGTCAGGTGCATGATGCACAACATGAATATCTTGTTTTTAGCCATAAGGCTTTTAAAATTACACGTGTATACGCACACTTCGAAATCCTATTCAATGCTGACATCTTTGTCTTATCATGTCTTGTATGGAGCTGTTGTCTAGATTAGTAACACAATCATGCGACAAAGGAGATGCGACATAGTGAAACAGCACACAAATCCGCTAACAGTGAATGCAAAAGCGCACACCCTAAACCACAAATATACTAAACTTCTCATTTTCCATGCTAAAAAATGATTTACAAATATAATATTTAAAGAAAGGTAATCTTTATATGCGACGATATCTTCGGCTACAGTGTCCGAAAGAGTCTCACTTCAAGCTAAACATGTAATTGGTCCAGCTCTCCTATACTATCCGTGATGCGTTCCAGTCTTTTCTATTCTTTAACAGAACATACTACACAACGTGTACATACTGTAATACAACAAACTTAACAGAATTGTGTTCATTTAGCAATGTGAAGGCATGCAGCCATGCATTTGATTTTTGTACGCACTACAAATATTACAGTTAGAGATGCATCCATTTGGTACCGGTCTGACACTATGCTCATTTGCTCAAAATTTGTGGAAAAACAATGTTACTGTATAATGCATCATGATTAATCAGGACTGATTAATTAGGAAGCATAAAAGGAGCTAAATAAATATATACAATGCACCCTAACATAGACATCAGTGAGTACCAAAATAATTTGTACTCGTACTCAAAATAGTATCGATGCATCCCTAATAACAAATCTGACTATGAAACAGTTTTGAATAGAATATCAGTCATTGATTATATCAGCAAGTAATAATTTCTGTAAACAAACGGAAGCTGTTTTTTTTTTTACAGCCCCATCTGAGTCCAAGTTTATGCTTGTAACCTGACCAACGAAGCCAAACCAGCAACCATCAGATCAGTGTTGTTATAATCAGCTTTGACAGCCAAGGCAGACACTCACGGAGAGAGCACAAGGCCAAAACAAACAAACAAACTAAAAAAAAAAAAGAAGCAGCAAAAAGTCAATCCAGCAGCATCCCTCCACCTGTGCACCGCTTAACACCCCCCTCCCTTCCCCTGCAGCGCTCATGCAGCCCGTCGCTGTTCCTGACCTGGACGACAGAATGATGAGGTCAGCTGGGAGGTGATCTCCGTTGGACGCTCGCACTACCTCCCCTACCGCCACCTTACATTACCCAGCAGTCCCCGGCAGGGGGAAGGGAGGGAGAGAGGTGGGCGGATGGGTGTCGTAGGGGTGAAGTGGACGTGATAGAAATGAAAAATTGAGGAAGAGGAGAAGCGCACAGTCCGAAACAAGGGGAAGAGAGACACAAAAACAGACACATGTTTAATTTGTACAGAGGAAGGAAACACAATGTCAGGATCCATGTTTCGTTCTCAAAAGCCATCTTAAAAAAAAAATAATAGTAAAAATAATTTTTAAAAAACGCCAAACCAATGAATAAAACGCGAATGGCGTAACGTTATAAAGCTAGTGAACTAAACGAGATAAATCATGGACGGACCATAAATCCGCCTAACGCTAGCACTCTGTCTGTATTTTGAGCGGGTTGACAAATGGATTTTGAGAACGAAAGAGAGGAAAACTGCAAACGCGGACACAGAGTCACTTAGTGGCAGAACACCTTGTGAAGGAAGTGGGGCTTTGTGCAGTGCGGTCAGGTCGCGTTCTTATCACCAACAAACTGCAAACCAAGGATCTAATCCTAATGTATGATTATCACATTTGATCTTTATACTGTATGTTACTGTTTAGAGGATGCCTCACTTCCTTTTGCAGGGCGTTAGAACATGATAGGGGAGGGGTGATGAATGGCCAACAGCTCTGCTTATACCAGCAGAAATGTGCACGTGTCTACCTGGAGGACAGCAGTATAGTGTCAGCAGGGACGTAATCTTTGCCATTTACTTTAACTATATCTCCCACCACTACCTGTAAGAAACACACTGGTTATTAACACACAGGGTCACGCTGAATCTCCAGTGTCTGATGGAGGGGGAAACAGTATTACAGTATTAGAGAATTTGTGTAAATCTTTCAAGATGTTTAGGGGAAAAAAACATTATACATGTTTAATCATCTCATTTAACACAGCTGGAAGGAAAAACAGGAGCAGCACACTTCCTAACAGGTTATGATTTAAATAAATGGCTAGTTTTACATGCCTGCTGTGATATGGATTAAAAAAGAAAGTATTGGTTGTCTTTCACAATTCATGGGGTTTTATCCTGGAAAAGTGTTATTTGAGGAGCAGGATATATAAATAAATAAATAAATAAATAAATACATAAATAAATAAAAGGCAGATTGTTTATGATTATGGAATCCTGAGAAGGCGAGTTCGATTCGCAGGTGATTCTACAATTATCCGTAGCCGGGAGTCTAGAAAGAGCAGATTGGCTATGCTTTCTTAGGCAGGGAGTGATTGCTTCCTCGCATATCCACATCAATCATAGTGGCAATAGCCAATCATGGGCTTCTGTGAGCTCACACAATTGGAAGTGACCATATACTGTAGCAGTGTCCTCTGTGTGTTGTGTGTTATGCCGCTCCCTAACGGTGTGTGAGCAACAGATGCTTTGCATCCTCCCTTGTTGGTACAGTAGCGGTCATTGATGTGGGTGTGGCCTAACAGGACAGCGACAGAGTGAACTGAATAGGATTAAATTAGGGAGGAAATAAGAGGTGTTCATTTACAATGAATATTACTGCAAGTTCTTTAATGAATATAAAATGGTAACTGTGCAATTATTGTGGCATGCCGTGTTATAAAAAGAATAGCACTTTGTAATGCGACATGACATGGTTTTCTTTAACCGTAACCATACTGGCTGTCTACTGTCTATGGTGCTAAATTGTACCAGGTATAAGATTTTTTTTTTCCCCCCCAGAGGTGTAATGAGAAAATGTAAGCAATTCTATGTTTACTTTAAGCTTCGTTGGTTAAAAACACAAATTATAAGATCGGGGACAAACTGATTCATCTCTCTAAATGATGTACTGTATGCTGAAAGTTATTTGTGCGTGTTGGGTAAATAAAAAAAAAGAAAGAAAGAAAAGGAAAGCTGTGAATGGGGGAAAAAACAAACAAAAACAAAAGACTTTCCCTGCTTTACCTCTCCGTATTATTTCTGTCTTGCCTAGGGCTTAAACAAACCAATAAGATTTTTCCCTGTTGTGACCTCTCACAATATTTAAGAAGAGCACCTCTCCTTGCCTGTTACTCCGCCCTCCTGTTGTCTGCTGGGGTGTGGTTCAGCACTAGCTAATTTACATAAACACTGAAATGGCACATTTAGAGACGGATAACAGGGATTGTGAAGGATAAGGAAACACATTATCTGAGGGCTATTTTGAGAGTTGAGAGTTGTCTGAGACCGGTGTTAAGAAATAGTAAAATATGGGACCTTTAAACATGCACTGAGTAAATACAGTATGCATACGTTTTCTGTTCTTGTTGCAGGTAAACATGAAGCAACGATTGTATTGAATATCCATAAACTTCAGGATGACAATGTTAGAGTAAAGTTGAATAGTTAATGTTAGGATTGCACACAGGAGATTCGTTCCCGGTGAGAGACAGCTGAAACTAATAAATGACTAATATTAATAATTACATTATGTATGATATCATTTTTTATCATTCCTAAAACTAATAATCTTATTTAAACTGGTGCATGTTTAAAATACTAATTATATTTCTTTTTAGAAATGCAGGCTAAACATGCTGCCTTGCCAGCTACATCACAGTCTCCATGGTAACCACATACACGCAGTGGCCTCATTAGAGTCCTGTGACCTGTGTGAAGATGAAAGACAAAGAACATCATCCTTCCATGTCATTCCACACTCTCTCACTCTCTCTCCATCCATCTCTGTGTTTCTCTCTGTCTTGATTCCTTGAAGGCTTTCTGCTTGTATTTATGATGGAAACCAGTCGCTGAGATGCATTACAGTACCTTCTCCCAGTGAACAATCTCCCAGGCTCCATTTCGTAGCACTGAGGATGAAATGCAAATAAAATGCAAGTGGGGGAAGAAAGAAAAAAAAGAAGAATTAGCCCATTTTACCTCATAAAACCATAAT
Source organism: Leiocassis micropogon (assembly GCA_028565275.1). Lineage (NCBI taxonomy): Eukaryota > Metazoa > Chordata > Actinopteri > Siluriformes > Bagridae > Leiocassis > Leiocassis micropogon. The sequence goes on along the minus strand of JAOVVA010000037.1, from coordinate 13,594,232 downwards.
AAAATTATATATGAGAAGTGTTCAAGTCAAAACAGGACTTTTGATTGCGCAGATTAACAGAACAAATTTATGAGTAAAAACTTCCTTTATTTCTTTATATAAACCCCGGCTACACTAATGCACTTATCCCTGTTTCACTAGCGCTTGGATAGCATCAAGGTAGAAAGTTCTCTCAGTACGCTGGAGCCGTGATCGGACTCCCTGCTTCAATCTGAAAAGCCTGGCCTCCCGGGAACTCCTTTAATGGCTTCAAATTGTGGAAATGGGTTGAAGCGAGGTCAGGACTGTACTTGCAATAACTCCCAGCCAAGTTTCTGTCACATGCAAGTGGTGTTGGTAAATGATTGTGTGTACACTTCCCACAGACTTGTACAAGCTGCCGAATTTTCACGGATCGGGCGTTCCACTCGCTGATAGTGATGGTAAGTTTGAATAATTTTAGTGACTCGGTTCTTTAAATCTCGTTCATTAAAATGAACGAATCTTCTTTTGAGTCATTTAGTTCATTTCGTTTGTTTTTTTTTTTTTTTATCAGAAATAAAATAAAATGTTATAACCAATAAACAGACACCCAATATGTCTACATACACAAATTTTAGCTGTAGTTCCATAAAGGAAAATATTACAATGCAGCTAAGGACATATTATGATAAACAGAATGAGCAGCTCACCTCTCATATCTTCTAGTCTGAGTCGTTCGTTCTTTTGAATCTATTGCATCGCATAGCGTCTATGGGAGTCATGTGACAAAAGACCGAACGACTAGGACTTGAAGACTAGTTGAGGAGAACCGTTCAATTCTGTTTTCTGTGTATTGCACTGCATAGCGTCTATGGGAGTCACAGGACAAAAGAACGAACGATTTGGACCGAAAGACTTAAAGGTAACTATTCATTTCTGTTTCCTGTACATAACCTACGGAGGTTTTGCGTTGATTTGCGCATGCGCGCCCAGTAGAAAATGAATGGATCACGGAGACTACTCGTTCTTCTGAGTCACGTTAAAGATTCGTTCAAAAAGAATGAATCATTCATGAACGACACATCACTACTCGCTCCGAGCCTCCTCGGCCAGGATTGCCATTGATCAGATGGCCTTCTTTAAAACGTTTCACATGTTTTAGAGTCTCATCATGGTACCGCGCTTGAAGTCTCCTGGGAACGTAAATCAGTTTTATCCCTTTTATCACAAGTCCTGGTTTGACTTGTACTTAAATAAATGAAAACATGGGGGCTCACCTTGCGTCTCTTTCTTGTTCACAACGTTGTCGGCTTTGTGCCGTTTCTGTAAAAGAGGAAAAAAAATTAAAACACACAGTGTACGCACACATCATAAACTGTCCGCATGTGTACAGCTGGGCAATTAATTAAAAAATAAATGAAACCAGCAATCAGAGCCTCTGATCAATGCAATCTTGTTCGTGTGAATTATTATAATTATTTTAGTTTTTCATTATGTGAATACTTTCTCTACTGTGTGTGTGTGTGTGTGTCCATGGCCAGTCCTTGGAAAAACATACTACTTCATGTGTGTTTACATGACACTATCCATTCTGTAATAAGGAAGCAACTACAAAAAAACAATACAAAATCATTCATTAATCATAATCATGGTACAATGTTCCATTAATCATGATATTGATTTGAAGTCAGCAGTTATTTAAAAGAAATAAGAGCAGATCGGCGGCGATGCCTTGCACACAGTGTTACAGTTCTGCGCTTGTTTCAGATTAGCCTCAGACTCTCATCCGTTTGTGTTTCTTCACGTCTGCACCCATTCAATCTTCTATTTATCCATTCATTCTGATGATACATGGACATGCATTCATTTCCCCGCATATGTGATAGTGCACGATCTCAGTGTTCAGTGATGCGGACTCGGACTGCTACCGAACAGCCGGAGACATGAATGTAATTCAACGGCCGAGAGGGAACGTGGCGAAGAGGAGGTTATTACACGCAGCATGGACCTTACAGCTATTTGGAGCTTTTCTGATTAGGGAGAAACTGAAGCTGTGAGAACGGAGGCACATTTCTGCTCCCTCTCGCTGCACTTTGAGAGCTTTCTAATTACCACAGGTTGCCATGGGAGCATCGCTTTCATCCTCTCTCTCTCTCAATCTTCCCTCTTTCTCCCTCTCACAGACCCCCATCTCGCTCTCTCTCACACATACACACACCTCTCTCTCCCTCTTCCCATCTCTCTCTCTCTCTCTCCGTCGGGGTTGTATGGAATCATAGCCCCCTGCCTGCTACCGCAGAGCGTAATGAACATTCTGAATCACATGGCTTCCCCGCTCACTGTGCAAGGAAAAGTCAAAAGTTAGACCCCCCTCTCCCAGCCCATTCATCTTCTCCCCGACATTTACTGCAGTGCTGGAAACACTCTCTCCCTCCCGTTCCGCCTTCCCTCCTCACCCTCTAATTCTCAGCCTCCCTCTCGCTCTCAGAGAACAATCTTTATACCTTTCTTTCTTTCTCTTCCTCGTTCTTTCCAAACATGTCTGTCTGTTCCTCTCCGTGTCTGACTTTCTGTGCGTCCCTCTGTGAACCTCTCTCCCTCTGTCTCCGTACAGATCTACAGCATGTCCATTTCTTTATCCGATTCAAGGGTGTCCTCTGTATCCGACTGTCTCTCTTTCCATCACCCGCTCTCAAATGGTGTCTGTATCCTCCTGTCTCCATCAGTCATTCTTTCTGCAATCTGCTTAGCTCTTTACCGCTCTGTCTCTTTCCGTTCATTGCGTTTTCTTTACATCTACTGCAAAAAGGCTATTAAGAGAAAAGCAAGCCAGTTTGTGACTACACTACTATGTTACATTAAAACAGTGTGTGGGTGTGAGTATGAGTGTGTATGTTTGTATAAAATCGCCTGAGGACTTTCGAGCCTCGTCTTTGTTTCAGACTCTCAGACAGACACAGAAACGTGACGGGTCAGGTTATGACCAACTCTCTTGGTTACTTCACTGACAAACAAGGAGAGACTATTATATACGAAGGTGAGTCAATAATTTATCTGCACTGTAGAATTTACTTTAAATACATTTTTTAGAAAAGATAAATACTTTCATAATTTTTTGACATAATTTCCTTCCTTTTCAAATAACCTTCGCCTGTCCTATCGTATTACCACATTAAATCATATTTGAGGCTGAGCTGCGAGCACAAATGCACAGCTGTCTTCACTTATTCATCAGAAGTCGTCCTTGTAGGGCTGCTGTCAGAGGACCAAACAGGTGAAATGGAACAAGATCAAGACTAAAGGGAGGATACTTTAACACCTCAAGACGAAGTTCGACAATGTGTGGATGTGCATCGTCACTCAAGATCACAACGCACTTCCGTAGCAGTCCTCTGCGTTTAATCTGAGGTTTAGGCTTCAGCCCTTCACTAAGCATCTCACTATAACGAGCGTTGTTGATGATAATGTTCTAATACTGGCCTTTGAGAATCACAAAAAACTGTAAGCATCAATTTTCCAGGTGATGGTTGACTTTTGAACTTTTTCTTTTCTTGAACATTTCCGTTCCCTACTCTGTTCCATTCACTTTCGGGCTCATGGTGATGAATCTGTGTCTCGCCACTAGTAATGCTTCTCTTTAAGAAACTTTCACTTTCCATAGAGTATCGGGCCAAATCTTGTTTGCAGATATCCAAACCCTTCTGTTCTGCTCTGCTGTGAATGGTTCCAGCACCTGGTACACCACCGGACAAGAACAAAAACTAATCCCTTATTCTTTTGTGCAAATCACAAGTGGGGCGTCCATTTTTGTTCGCAACGCAGTTCCAAATGAACTCATGTAACACGTTCATACCTGCACAGCAGTGACTAGGGAGACAGTAGCCTTATATGGAAATGATAAGAGCCAACAGAGGTTGGGTTGGTCTATAACCAGAGTGGGGATACATTTTTTGACTCCCCCCTCGTATAATACATGGAATATAATATTAAATTTCCCTAATGCTCACTAGTCTGACCTTATAAACGTCTCCTGCCTATCAGAGGAAACCCTGTGCTGGTTAGTCTGACCGCAGGCTCCAGTGTGGCGCGATCATGTAGGTGCTTAGACGGATCCATAGCAGAGATCTCGGGGTCTCAGTGATGTGGCTCGTTCAGAGATCTGCAGCCTGTCTCGTGTATCGGTCAAGATGAATTACTTAACAATAAGAGTTTCTGAAATGTCTTACAACTCACCTTTCAAACCTGGCTATTTATTTTGCGATATACACCCAATGAGCACTTTCAATTCTTTTTGGCTTGAATCGCACAAGATTTTGGAAGCACTGCTTTGAGGTTCTGGTTCATGGTGACATGCTCATGGTCCACCTCGTAATCCCTGCGGATTTTTCAGAAACCTTTATTCTATCACATCCCAAAGGCGTTTAATTGGATTCAGATTCGATGACTGAGAAGGCCGTTGGAGAACGCTGAACGCGTTATGTTCATGAAACAGATCTGAGAAGGCTTTTGCTTGGTCACATGGTGTATAATCGTGCTACAAGTAGCCATTAGAAGATGAGCCAGTTGTGGCTATGAAGGGATGGCAAATGTGTCAAATACTCTGTGGCACTTAAGCAATTATTGATCGGTATAAATGAACTCAAAGTGTGCCGAGAACACATTCCACACACCATTGCACCACCTTCACCAGCCTGGACTGAACACACAAGCCATGCTAAGACTGTGGATTTCTGGTTTCGGTGCCAATTTCTGACCCTATCGTCTACTGTATGTGCTTCATCAGAAACTCTTATTCCATAGACAAGGCTACACTTGTTCCAACATCAGCCTCAGCTTTCTGTTCTTCGCTGACATAAGTGGAAAATGACATGCTGCTGTAGCCCATCCTCCTTAAGTGTCAAAGTGTTTTGGATTCTGAGAGGCATTTCTGCTCACAACAATCTGGTTGTACGAAGGGGTTATCTGAGATACTGTACCCTTGTCAGCTCAAACCAGTCCAGCTATTCTCATAAACAACAGGTTTCTGTTCACAGAACCGCAGCAAACTGGATGTTTTTTTTCCCTCTTTATTGCACCATTCCTAGACAAATACTGGGATGAAAATCCAAGGATATTAGGAGCTACAGAAATATTTAAATTGGCCTATCTGGCGTCAACAATCATGCCATGAACAAAACCACTGAAATCACATTTTCCCCCCCATTCTGATTGTGGAAGTTCATTATCTGAAGCCGCTAGCCTGTACTGTATCTGAAAGATTTTTGCCACACTAGAACATTTATTGGCTAAAGGAGTACGTCTACAGGTTTTCCTAATAACCTGCTCAATGAGGCCAACTTTATAATGAGAATATCCTAATGTAGTCGTGGTCAAACCAAACTGTGCTCTGTTGAATAGATTATTTGCCAGCTCTGAAAAGTGGCAAGCATCTTACCAAATCTTCGATCACCTCCTTCACAGCTGCCACCACGAGGATGAAGAGCAACGGCACCAGCGTGGTCCATCTTCCGGTCGGAGAAACATCGGGAATTTGCTGAAATACACACACAAACATATACAGTTCAAGTCACCCGAAATCAAGCATCTCTCTCTCTTTAACCTGTGTGAATATCTGAATGCTGTAAAAAAATACAGAACTGTATCCTTTACAATGTCTTTGTCTTCAGTGAGGTCCGTGTATTTGTGTGCGACATGAGTCCACAAAAGTAGCACCCTCGGCATCAGTCGTCCATTCGAGTGCACTTTGGAACTGGTGGTTACTTTCACGGGTAAGAATGAGCCTTAATGTAAAAAGGAATCCAGTAAGGAAAAAAATGCCATTACTTTCCTAAAAATATACATTATGAGAAAATTAGCTTTTCGCCAACGCTCATCACAACGTGTTTACAAAGCTCCGCCTACAGAACCGACCCTGCCTTCGTAGCATCTATAAACAGTCCACGAGATTTTGAAACATGGCTGCTGGGGTGACAGAAGTATTTCTGATGCGAGTGAGGAGGTCTCGTTGTTTCGTTGTTCAGGGGTCTGTGCAGGGCACCCAAGTTCTCCCACTCCAGCAAACCGTGTCTTCATGGGGCTCACTTTATGCAAAAGAGCAGTGTCATGCTGGAACATTTAGCTCCAGTGAAGGGAAATCTTAATGTTACAGTGCACAAAGACATTCTGTACTGTCGGCATCTGACCACCATTACTGTTGTGATGATCAGGCGTCCACAAACTTTTGGCCATATAGTGTATACTAATGTTTCATACTTAATTATAGTAGTCAAGAATGTTTCCAGGCAACTAAAATACTATGGACTAGGCAGCAAAACTGGAGTTTTTGTATTGACAAACACATTACTTGTGGATTAAGTTAAAGAAACGGGAACAAAAGGTTTACAATGTCAGCAGCAACCTTATTTCCCCTCTCGTCTATTCCACTCAGGAATCAGTACCACCAGTTTACAGTTCACTGGCCTGATCATCTGTACCCGTTTCCCACTGGTTCATGCCTTGCTGTATTTCGTTTCTTATGCTTAAATGATTCATAGATCACTGTGTGGCTTAAACAAACATTCCTCTGAAACTGATCATGTACAGAGACGGGACTAAAAATTACAGTCAAAACTTGACAAATAATAAAAACCAAAAAGCCATTGAGAGACTATTCCTCGGGATGCTGAAAGTCTGGCTACTTGAAAGCAAAATATAAAGTATAAAGGGGGGGGGGGGTTTCACAAGTTTTTTTCACTGTATATAATTAAAAAATAAAGTATTTTAGTAGAACACAAACACTTTTTTAATCATATTAAAAAAGGCGGAATTTTCACTGCTGAGTGTAGTAGTATCACTTAAAACGAAGGCAGGAGAGCATTAAGGACTGTCAGCGGTAATGCAGACAAAACTCTGATCTATGAAACCAATAAATGGATTAATTAAAACAAGATGCATTTTATTCAAGAGAGATCTCATTTAAACAACAACAACAACATAATATCGATTCATAGCATCATAATGCAGTCTTGATGTGCCCTTAAAGATGGAGAAATAACTAATGGCATTGTTGTCTAATGACGTTCAACAGCAGACAGGAAACAGAATCCTCCTCGGAGAATCTCCTCAGCTCTGAGCACAAAAACTGCTCACAACATATCAAAAATAAGCTCCCTGTGCGCTTTTATCTACATTTTCAGATCAATGCGTTTATCTGTTCTGAGGGATCACTATCCGCACGCTCTTTCTCTCTTTAAGCGCTCAGCTGTGTGTTCAAGGTCACTGCACCGACAGAGACACCAACCACCTGAGCTTCAAAATCCTCTCACCTGTTTCTCTTCTCGCTCCAAATCATCTGTCAAAATTCAAATCTGACAGACAGATATTAAAGCAGGTACTTCGAGACAGTGGGAAATGCTTGTTAGCAGCGTGTAAGACGGCACTCTTCACCACATCAACTGTGGAGATACCTTCAAGAAGAAAGGTGTTCATGCCTACAGCACTTATCTGCTTAAATCGAGCACTAAAGCTGACCTGGCAGCTAATCACTGACTGATTCTTCAGTGAAATTCGTCCAATTTAATCAGTGGAAAGATGACCAACAGGAAGTCTGCTGGGTTCATCCAAAGTTCAGCTAAGCCAGCATTACAGAGTGGATCTAAGGCCTTTTTCCAGAGCAAGCTGAGCTAAAGATAGATGATTATCTGTGGCAGTGAGAGCTGATGTAATCCTCGGCTCCGGCGTCGTGCGTTTTACCTGCAGCAGGGCGATGAACAGGAAGAAGGAGTTGGCTGCTCTTCTGAATTGCGAGTAGAGGAAGCGCGGCAAGAAAGTGAGCACGTTGTACTTCGCTGTGCTGGAGAGAAGGAAACAGAGTAACGGGAATCAGATTACAGTAAAATAAAATACTGCTTTTCTGTTCAACTCAAATAAATAGAATGTTTTATAATAAAACATTCTTATACCCAATATACAGTACATGTCAACACATTTAGGAATAATAAAATTAAAATAAAAAGTGTTTTTAGAGGGTGCTGTTGCTAATAGAGATGGGAATGGGATCACAATACCTACAGTAGGTTCCAATTCGATTCATATTGCGATTCTGTATGCATCAAGATTTCATTAACAACCAGGTTTAATGACGTTTCTTTCTGATTTTGTTATAAATCTAAGCAAACTATGCAAATACATTCATTCTTTCCTCCCCCATAGATGTGCTGCCTCCCAGTGTGTGAATAGTTTAGAGCACACCACCTGGAGGATTTTTGGAGAAATGGCAAAATGTTCAGAGGGTTCATAGGTGTTCATCAAAAAAACATACTTTTTTTTCCCCCTCTCAAATGCAAGCATATATAAATTCTAAAATAATCTTTAAAACATTTATTTTGGCATCAGCGTGGCATTACATGAAGTAAGTTAAAGTAAGGTTGGGGTCGTAAATACCCTAATGATACCCATGATGCTCTCAGGAAGGAGGTGTTAATGGAATATATTATGATAACCAGCATTTTGTCGAATTAATCAGCTCTACCACACCACACAGCTAAACGTATCCAATCACCACTAATGCAGGAGATACAGTACTGTATATGCAGGATCACCAGAGAGGAAAAAAAACAGACTGGGCACATGGAGTAAATAACTCAGTGCCTGATCAGGTTTGGATCCGCACCAAATAGAAGAGAAAGAGAGAGAGAGAGAGAGAAAGAGAGAGACAGTGTATAAAGGAGTGATTTATGGTGGTAAAAGCTTGGCAAAGTCTCCATCAGTCTCTCGTGTGATTTATGCCCACATTAGGGAGTGGGCAGGCAGTGCAATGCATTGTGGGGTGATAAATATAAACCCTGTACCCCCTCACAAGCCTGTTTACAGAACAGCTCGTTGTCATCCAGTCATCATCATCATCATCTCATACATTCACCATCAGCAGCTTCATTTCTGCTCTGATGTGTCGCCATCAATACAACCAGTGATTGTTGATTTAAAATTTTTTTTAAAAATTATGGATATACTCAAGTGGTGAAGTTTGTGTGATTCCACATAAAGGCCGATTAAAAATAGTGGGTGGGTTAAAAAGTTTTACCCCTCCTTGAGCTCACTCTCTAATTTCACACCCATGTTCATGGATCCTACTGTAAGTGACCTGTAAAGACTTTGTAAAATGACTGACAGTAGGCGCATTTCTTCCAAACCGAAATCAGTATTCCAAAAGGTTCTCTCGAAAAAATTATAAACATTTGGTTATGGAATGAAGTAATGCTTGTTTTTAGCCCATTTTCTATACAGCTTTCAGGTTAGCTATACAAGAAAGAAAGCAAAAAATTAATGAAAAAATAGTGCTGCATAATTGATCGCATAAAAATCAAAATCGCAATATGGAATTAAAATGTGCAATTATTTAACAGCAAAAGGCTGCAATTTAATACAAGTAATACACACAATCAGGAATTTATGTCAAGTTTTATCGATAATAAAGTTTTTTTTTTACTTCATAAATAAATTATATAATCATAATTTAACTACCTCATAATACTGGAACTGAACTGATAAACACATGTGCACACACACTGATCGACACCCATCTAAAAATTGTTCTTACCAACCTGTAACTGCTCTCCTGCACAATATTTATTTCAAAACCCTTTTCCATATTCATCACTACTACTTACAAGAAATGTTTACTGTTTACTGTTTCTCCTCCCACCAACTTAACTCATTACCTCATCACCACGCGGTACTGAAATGGGTCATGTTGTCGTTTTGTCACACTGTCGCTCTTGTTTGCACATTTGCATGTGCACTTTACGTTGTCTCTTTTGTATAGGACAATTTGAATTCTGTTCATTTAAAACTGTCCATCTGTCTCGTCTCAGCTAGTCAGCTAATTAGGTTTCTTAGTTAGCTAGTTAGTTTTGTTGAAGTTGTCCATTTATACTGTATATACTGTAGCCCTTTGGTCCTGGAGGAACGTTGTTTCGTTATTGTGTACTAAATGTACAGTATATGGTTGAAATGACAATAAAAGCCTACTTGACTACTTTTTTAAAATATTTTTGAAGTGATAAATAAATATTGGCAAACAACATCTTAAAGAGATCAATTTGTACCGTTATTTACTGTTAGCCCCGAAAAATATGTTTGAATTCAAAATGGCACACTATATACTGTAGTATAACATATCGCAAATCACAATCACTTATATGTGTCAAAATAATCACGATGTGATTTTTGGATCAAATTGTGGAGCCCTAAAAAACAGTAGCTTTTTCAGAAACAGAGAAACAGCTATACTAATAAATAAACTACTTTTCTTAGCCCTTTAGGCATTTCAACAGTACACGAGTGGAGGCTCATGTGGAGTGATCACCTCAGGGGTACATCTTTTTTACCTTTATTGTACATCTTTTACATGGGGCGGTGCTTGTAATGTCCTTTCATGGCCTTACACTAAAAACTAAGGTACAAGACCTTCATTTATTTTTAAAGGTAAACTACTGTACACTGAGTGGTCACTTTATTAGGAAGACCTGTACAACTGCTTATTTACGCAATTATCCAATCAGCCAATCACGTGGCAGCAGCACAGTAAACGCTAAAAAGGGAAAATGTGATCTGGGAGACTTTTTCTAAGAAATGAGTGCCAGGCGAGTGGGTTTGATTTTTTCAGGAAAAAAATAAATAAAAAATCCAATAAGTAGCAGTTTAATGGCCAATCTGGGTCAAGCTAACAAAAACGCAACTCAAACAGTCGGAAATACACATGTCGAACTTTGAGGTGGATGAGCTACAAACAGCACTGCGTTCTAATCCAGGATGAGGAATCTGAAGCTTGTTCATTTTAAGTGACTTTAATGTTTCCTCTATTCCAATTTTTTTTCTGCAAGAACACAAAGTGAACTTTTGCCCTGTATCGGCTCGATTTAACGCAATGCCCCGCTTGCATGTAACTATTTAAAAGCATGAAGGAGTAAAGTGTTCCTAATAAAGTAGCCAGTGGGTGTACTGTATATTCACATTAAAGGGAAAAGCTGCGCAGTGGGCTGAAGGATATGAAAAAAGGAACGGTATAGTTTAGTACTACTTTTGCCCCCCCAGAGTGTAGGAAGCAGGGTACAAGAACATTTTGAGCAAAAGACTTTACATAATCGTAGCATAAACAGGTTTAAATTGTCCTGCTTGTGCATAATACTGATGTTCAAAGGTTTATTTAGCACAGGACGTGTGACGTGTGTATTAATATTAACATTATATTGGACTTTCTGCCACGGTGGATATGCAAGTCTTAATAAGAGTCAAATTGATAGAGTATACAACATTACTGCATATCCTCCTTCCACTTGCATGACTAACAGACGCCCCTGATTGGCTGTGGAGCTGAAATTAATGTGAGAGCACTAAGTACCTCTCATCCCTCCCCGCTGAGAGAGCTCGACCAATCAGCTCTCTGTAGACCTCCGGCTGAGAGAGGTTACAGCATCACCCGGGGATCGAACTTGCGATCTCCGGATGATAGGGCGAGCACTTTACCACTGCGCAACTCGGAGGACAGATGAAACTAGTAACGCACCATTTTGCAGGCCTGAGTGCACAAAAGTGTTGTACTGAATCGTGCAACTGAGCCAGGTTTGGAACAAATTTTATATAAATATGAGAAGAGTCCAAGACAAACAGGACTTTTGATTGTGCGGAATAAGAAAACATGTTAGAGAGTAAAAACTGCCTTTCTTTCTCTATATAATCCCCTCCTACACTAATGTAACTCTACTAGTGCTTGGATACCAATAAGGTAGCTTATAGGTTTTTCAGTATACTGGAGCCATGATCAGACTTCACATGTGAAAACACCAGCCTCCCTGGAACTCCTTAAATAGCCCAAGCATGTGAAAATGTCTTGGAGCGAGGTCAGGACCGTAGTTGAAAAATGCCAAAAAAGGATCAAATAAAAAGTAACGTGATGGAACGCAACAGAGACTCTTTGTGTGTCGTGCACTGCACGCTAAAGAAATGATCAGGAGCGAGTGAAAACTGATAGCGCCCCTCTTATTGTCTTGTGCTTCATGGATTCGGCTTTCAGAGATCAGTATCAGACAATAGAGCAAGCGGCAGCCAATTAGCAGCACAATGTGAGATGGAAAGTTCTGGCAAGAGCTCGGCTTACTCTGATCGTTCTCCGTTTTCTGGCTCTTCCCCAGAATTTACTCAGAACAGGCACGGCCCTCAGCTAACATCAACACGGACATGTCCAGCTCGCAGAACTAGTTTCGAGACGCTCTGTTTCTCCTCACACTCATTCTCTCTCTCTCTCTCTCTCTCTGTCCTTTCATCCATCTTTCAGTCTCTCGTCTATAACCATTCCTTTTTCAATTGCTGAAATGATTCTCTGGGCTCCTACAAAAAGCCACATGGTGACTGCTTTAATGCAGGGTTTTTTAATTTCCTGCTCCACGCTGGAATAAACACATTTAACCCCGATTCTAGATCAGTGTGGAGTCTGGAAGTCTTTCATCTGTCGAACAGCATCACCATTCTGCTTTAATGAACCCACAGCCATGCAGTCTAAAGCTGATCTCAGAACAGGCACGCTCAGAGTAAGGAAGTACAGCTATAGAATCCCACGCAGTGTGTTCACAAGAATCATCTGAGGCTTGAAACACAAAAATTCACAGTCACACCTGTTAGGGTAAGAGATATCCTCTTACCCTAACAGGTGTGACTGTGAATTTTGGTGAATGATGTTGATCTTGTGATAATTGGGCAATATCACACAAGTGGGAATGCTACTGTACTGAGTATCAGCATGGCTGTGATACGATCTGGTTTTTCCACAAGCACCTTTTATCATCGACAGATTATGATTTGTTCCTTTATTTAACCAGTTATCTAGAGAGGGATTTGAAATTTAGCCTTGTGTTAGAAGCTAATTAGCTTTGTAGCTCGCATTAGCTATGAACAAAACAGGGAATCTTCAAAGGTGATTCGGAGCAACTTAGGAGTTACCAAGGAGATGCATTCCGTTCCGAAGTGTACTTCACAGGGTGTTCCCTACTCCGTTTGCAGGGAATGTCGGTGAAGGGAATTTCCCTCGACAAAACTCCACCATTCGGAACACCCCGCAAAGACACCAGCGCAGACGGTACTTTCTCTGTACGTTACCATGGTAACATAAGCGCCTCGGATACCTGTTGCTGCTGCAGAGAAAATTTCACACTACGGACATTAAAGTGCCCCTATTATGCGTTTTCAAATATGATCTTTCATGCAGTGTCATGTAGCTCTATGTGAACATAAACTATCTGCAAAGTTGTGACGCCGACAGTGCACGATAAATTAAGTTTATGTCTATTAAAAAAAAAAAAAAAAAAAAAAGTCGACTCACATTCGCCT
>JAOVVA010000037.1:13550248-13560620 GCA_028565275.1 Leiocassis micropogon | reverse complement strand
TGTTTTAGAGACATGTTACAGGTCTTTGATAAAGATCTACTTGTTTTCCTTTGGAAAAATGTTTCATATTCACACTGAAAAACATGTCTGTGTGTGTTAAAATCATGATTAAAATCAAAATCGCAATATTGTTCAAGAAAATCATGATAGGTTTCTTTTGTCCATATCGCGCAGCCCTACTTCTAACCCTGACACATCAATAACTATGGATTAGGGTCAATCTAAACTCAGACAACATGACCCTTTACTATTGCTCCAGAGTCAAATCTTTATGCTCCCTAGCAAACTGAAAGCTTTTTTTCTGATGAGTCTTACCAACATGTGGTTTATGACGACCGCACAGCTGTTTAGTCCCAATCCTGAGTTCACATCACAGTGTCTAATTGATGAATGACCCCCGTTCATAATTTTTTTCCCCCCCCCGATCACATTTCTTCCACAAAGTTCAGCCGGTTCAGCACTATCCTTACAGGTTTTAATAATGTTTTTAAGGGTTCTTAAACCAGTTCCAGTAATTTCAACACTCCTTAGTTGTTTTCTTTGCTTTATGCAGATTCATAATGGTGACTTCTTTTTTGGCTAGGCAGTGTATACAGTATACAACTGCTAAATACGGTTTAATTTGGCCCAGTCTACAACACAGGGAGCAGATGTGCATTACATAAAAAGCCACACAATCCATCATTGTTATTTTGGCCTGTACTGTAGATCATCCTCCCGTCCCTCGCTCATTTCTGATTGGCTTTTGTTTCTCTGCAGGGAAACAAGAGAGTAGGCTCCAATGACTATAACCTGGCAGCTGAAGATTAAACGCCTGGAGTATGACGGGAGTAATAGTGCGCAGACTAATAGCACATTACCGTACATGAGCAAGCCTGATGTTCGGATTGCCCGGTGAGTTAAAAATAGAGGAGGATGATCAGGTCAGGTGACACGCTACAGAACTGCCGATCGATCAAAAACATTATGTAAAGGATGCATCATAGCGTATTTAATACATCACGTCAAGGAAATTAACAATTTAGTAATATTTGTAACATTGGATAATCAGCATTTTTTGTCATTTTAGGATTATAAAAGTTTTTTTTGTCGTTCATACTGATGATAATTCGCTTGATAATGTACATGTTCAGCGAGCAGCAGTGCCATAGCTGCACCTCAGCCATGTCAGCTAACTAGTTACGCTCAGGAGTGAACTACGTATGCAAGAACTAGCATTAAGTAATTAAGCACGGTTTTTTTTCTCCTCCTTATTAAAGGACCCGCATTTTAATATTTCTTTAACAAGTTAACACAAGTCTTAAAAACTCCCCCATAGTGTGCGAGCTGAAATACCTCCAGATAATGCATTGTTTCATATCTCAAACTCGCTTTATTTCACTCCTCCTCTTTTATTGACTTCACTGATACACTGTTTATTCTCTGAAGTGTCGAGAATATTTACTAGCCCTCGTTTGCTCTATTGCTGAATAATGTTTGGCTTGTGATTCACAGCCAGCGATCTCCTCCCATACATGGGAGTCGACACGCTAACCTGCTAATCGACATGCTGATCGTGAGCGTCTGTGAGGTTGTGTATTTGGAAATGGAGAGACAGATCTCATCTCTTCTCTGAGGGTGTTAATCTGTTACTGAAAGGTTGCAGTAGGTGGCTTCGTGTGTCCTCTACAGGAAGCACAGGCTTAAACACTCAGTAGCGGCCGTAATGAAAATCAAGGCTATGATATGGAAAATATTGAATCCTGACAAATAGCCTAAAACTCTGTACAGCCCGAACTACTTCAAGAGATCATCTCTTGAAATAAAACACACACACCTATCAGTAATTTCTCAGAACGCTGAATTACTGCAAATATGCTCATAACAGCTGTGCTTTATGACCTTTCTAATCCAGGTCCACAATGCCCACCAGTCTGAGCAACCGCAAGCCAGTAATACAATACCGTTTTAAAGGTCACGTAAGCCCACCGGAGGCCTGGAGTAGAAGCACAGGGGAACGTAACGTAGTTGAGAGGTCTGTGAACATGTCGATACGGCAGTATAGAAGAGGCACGAGGTCCCCACAGAGCCACTGGCTGACCAGCCATTCAATTAGAGCAGGAGATTCAAACGGCTGCAGGGCCCGCTTTATCGATCCCCAAACTCGCAACCAAGAGCGAATGAACACAGAAATCACACACGAAACAATAGATCAACAACGGTTCCGAGAACATCCAAACAAGAAAGAGAACCATTTTAGTCTTACGATATAAAACAATTAAAAAAATGATAAACAGCATTTTATTTACAATGTTGCCTTTATATTTTTACTCGTATTAATCTTTCATGTATGCCATTATTATTGTACAAACATTTGCAGCCGTATTTTAGTGAATCTTAGCTAACATATTAGTCAGATGCTTTAAATTCAAAATCTATTTGTCACATAGACAACCATACACAGTATGCATGATATCAATGATGAGATAAATAAAAATGTAAGACGCTGTGGATAAGGGCGCCTGCCAAATGGCATAAATGTAAACGCAGGACAAAACGCAAGCGCTTGCACCCGAGATGTCTTTCATAGATGTTAAATAAATGCTTCATCTAACAAATGACCACCACATTAACAACAGGTTTACACTCCTCAGAGCAATAAAGCACGCCGCCACTGGACTCTAGAGCAGTGGAGACGTCTTGTCTAAAGTGACAAATCACGCTTATCCATCTGATGGACGAGTCTTGGTTTGGCGGTTGCCAGGAGAATGAGACTTTTCTGACTGCATTGTGCCAAGTGTAAAGTTTGGTGGAGGCGGGGATTATGCTGTGGGGTTGTTTTTCAGGAGTTGGGCTCATCCCCTTAGTTCCAGTGAAAGGAACTCTTAACGCAACTTTGTGGGAACAGTTTGGGGGACGGCCCCTTCCTGTTCCAACATGACTGCGCACCAGTGCACAAAACAAGGTCCATAAAGACATGGATGAGAGAGTTTGGTGTAGAAGAACTTGACCTAAACCTTGTGGAAAGCCGTCCCAGAAGAGTTAAAACTGTTATAGCTGAAAGGAATGGGCCAACATCATAAACCCTACGGATTAAGAACTGGATGTCAATCAAGTTCATATGCGTGTGAATGTGGACGAGCGAAATTCTTGGCAATATAGTGTAGTTCAGGTTTTTCAAGTTTGTCTTTAATCATAATTGAGGCACATACAGTACAAGTACATTATGTCCCCTTAATCAGCAATCTTTTGCTGCTCTCCACGCCAACTGAAGGTGAATTCTACAGGATTCGAAGGCAACTTTCACAACCCTCGTCCTGTGCATAAATGCGAGAAGTTCAGCTGAGACTCATATTAAGCTTCTACAGTCCCACTGAGCTAAATTCGAGTCTGTGTCCTTCAAAGTCATACTGTATTTTGTGTAAATAAACCATTGTCTTTCACCAGAACTAGCTGTATGATTAGTCCCAGTTAGCCACACAGCTAATCCAGTGGCAGGGCAGCAGCTTCACCAGAGTCTCAGCTGAACTTTGGAACGCATTTATGCACGGGAAGAGGGTTGTGGAATTTGGCACTGATTTTTTTTTTTTTACACTGTACTTGCGTTATACTGTAATGTGAAGAGCAGGAAAATTTATAATAACCAAGGCCTATCGTAACGTACTTGTACACACCACTTCTTTCTTTCTTTCCAGCTTCTACAGCTACATTCATGGCGAGTGGTGGTTTTTTTTGTTATTTGACATTAAAACTAGATTAATTTTTTTGAAGAATTTTAAAACTAAATTTGGATTTACTTGTTTAAAAACTTTTTCAAAAAGTTCCTCACAGGAGTAAAAGAATTACAGTCAGTTAAAATATGTTTGATGGACAGAAGGCTTTTACCACACAACTTAAGTTTGTTAGACAGACTTACAACTACCCTCGCTCAGACCACAACCACTTTTACACCACATCAGAAACGGATCGTCCCTTTTTCTTCACAAGTAAGTGAAGTTGAGCCGTCATACCAACAAACTGCAGAATACACCACTCGTTTGTCTTAACCGCATAAAAACTTTCACAACTGAACTATACAGAACTATTTATTCTGCATTTATTCTAAACATTTTTGGTTCATCTAAATCAGATTGTCATTTATGTCAGATACAAATAATTCAGGTTTCAACTATAGGTGTGACCAAAAAACGCACAAGCACACACTCCCCTACACCTCTGACTCAATCAAAAGAAGGACGATGTCGCGAGACAAAGACCGCTGCTGCAACAATCTCTCTGGGTTTTAGACGCAAATCGTATTCACGCTGCATCCTGGAAAATACATCATTTACATTATTTTCGCATGAATTTTCATGCCATTACCCATCCTGTGCTGCTGATCCTGACAAACCTGGATATCACGCTCACTAATCCTGTCTCGTTAGCACAAATCACATGAATAAATCTCCTCCGGATGTCAAAATTATTGTCTTTTTTGTTTTTCTTCATTCTTTGCCGTTCCTGCTCTTCCTCACTAAGCGCACAAAGTTACACCCTTTAAACCAACTTCACCCCGTGTCCATTTATAGTGTGGATATTGAGTCGTATATTAAATAATTCTGCTGCAGCAGGCATCACACCTGACACCAGCCTGAGGCTGTAACATCGCGCTGCTTTTGTGCTGCAGCCACATCAGCGAGACGCAGCTCCATCAGTAGTGTGTGCCAGCGACCTGTTGGCCTGAACATACTGCGCTCTGCTTATTCCTGCATTATAACCACTCCGAATAATTCCTCCTCGACGTGTAGCGCTCGTCTCTGGGGAAAAACATTTCTACAATGTGGGTTCAAGTCAAACCGGGACTTTTGGTTGTGCAGAATAACAGAAGACGGGTATAAGAGTAAAAACTACCTTTATATCGCTATAGAATCCCCTGCTACACTAATGCACTTACCCCAATGTTTCACTAGCGCTTGGATACCATCAAGTTTTCTTAGTATGTCTGAGCCATGATCGGCCACTCCCTGCTTCATGTCTGAAACACTGGCCTCCCAGGAACTCCTTTAATGGCCCAAAAATATACGAAAATCACTTGGCGATGTGGCATTAACTCCTAGCCAAGCTAGGCGACAAGTTATCCGTTTTTTGTTTTTTTTTCAAGGACCAGACGCAGTGGGCTCTGAGCCAACCCGGCCCTTTACATATACATGAGCAACCGCAGACGCCTAGGACTGGCTGACATCACTGTGATCGACTGGGGAGAGAACGTGCCACCCCTCCCACCTACAAGTTTTGCTCTCCTGGACTCCTGGTCATAGAGCGCCTGTGCATTTTCACGGCAACGACGATAAGATTAATGTTTTTCTGTTTACTTTAATTAAATTAGCGTAAGAGAGACAAGTGATTATACAGTAGCTGCTAGAATGCACCATAAGTGATGTGAACATAACAGCCTTACATCACATGTAGCTATAAATGGTTAGAAAGATTCATTAATACGTTCAAATTTGGAATGTATTAGCAAATTGCTCCATTATACTGTAAGAAGAACAAACACGTGCTGTTAGAGGAAAATAAGCCCTGTTACTCATTACTTTCGTGTGATAAAAGGTACAAATGATAGACTGAATGGCAAACTGTTATCAAAGTCCGATTCTTTGCTTTGTTTTTCCCCCACAGGACAAACAGAAACAGCAGTGAAGGTTGTCTTGGCTTTTTGCGTATCGTCATGTCAGAAAAATAAAAATAAGGAATTTTTTTTAAATCCCCTGTGAGAGAATCACACTCGAAACTGTGCTGCAATTTCACTTACTGCTGCATATGTCTTATCTGCTTTCTGTATCAGAAGTGTATTAGACAACACTACTGCCTTTACACAGCTCATCACTCCCAAAAACGGGACAAATAAACTGTTGAACCTCAAATCGGCATGAGCATTATGCTGCCTGCTGCTGCTTCAGAGATATAGAGAAACACAAACACGAGAACTGCGGGTTGAATAAAACGCCTGTTCTTGATGCTATTTTGTGAAAACATTTAAGCGGCTCATAAACCCCCCCCCCCAATGTTCCTCTCCAGCCTTCTTCTCGCCTTCGCCCTTGTTGTGGGCACCTCCCCAGATCCCGATCTCTGATCTCCGCCTCCACGCCCACACCGCCCCCTCTTAGTCTCCTGCTAACTCACGCATATACACACACACACACACACACACAGAGATAAGATTGCTTCCCCGGTTCAGCCTGCTGATATTCTGCTTTCCTGTCTCTATAGAGCACACGCATTTCTTTTTTTTTTTTTTTGCAATGCACCTTGGGACATTTAACCACTCACACTGTAATAAGTAATATGAGGAAGAAGAGGGCTTTTTAAATGTACTTCCCTTCTGGTAAATCCAGCCTTATGAAGAAACGAGATGACGTACGTTGCACAATGGATTGGAAAAATGTAAATAAAAATATTAAATATTGAAAGAACAAAAAGTGGTATATTTATATCATCAAGACACCATTCTCTGTGTTTAATTTTGAAAGCTAAATGAGAAGATGAAAGGTGCAGGTTTGTGTACGAGACCTGATGCACAGATCTGGGCACAACCAGGCTGATGCACTGCAGTGATTAAACGTCACGCGGCAGCCGAATACATCTGCGCGCTCCTCCACAAGCTGCATTTAAAAACCCTTTTTCCGTCTCTCTCAGTCTCCGGACAGTGGAGGTCACAAGACCCACAGGGCTTATCGATCGCAGCATACTTAGAATTGCTTGCACAGATAAATAGGATACTTTCTCCTGACAAAGTGGGGAGGGTGCACGCTCCGAAAGCCCCGGGGTAGAAAACGAAAGAGCTTGCTCTTTGACTTGGTAAACCAGAAAACTGGGATAATGGCACAGGTTGCTGAATTATTGATGGGTTTAATCGCACGAAAACAGCTGCAGTCGACGTTCTCGCATTTTGTTGAATTATTCACACGTCCCTTTGAACACGGAGTTATTCACTGGCGACCAAGCATTGTTCATCTGCATACCTTTTGTCAAACTCTGATCATTTTCTACCAAGTTGAAACACTGAAAAGGATTCTCAGGCAGAAGTGTAAGGAACAAACTCAGCATACTGACTCTGGCTAAAGTGGGGAAGTGGGGACCTTCGTTATCGCGCAAGCTGACTGTTTAACCATTTCTAGTTCCACATCACTATTCTACGCGCCTTCCTGATCGTATCAGGCATGGCTGCTTTAGGGGATGGTTTTACACCAGACCTGAGAAAATGAAAAGGGGAAGTCCTCAACATACAAAACAGCACGAATAAACATCCCCTGGACGTGTTTGTTTAAGGAGAGTGATTTACAAGTCATTCGGAACGGGGTTGTACTTAGTGCTTCAAATAAGGTATTGTATTTTATTATCTGCTTCACGGCAAGTACTTACAGAGTATGTAACTAGGATCAGGCCTTCTTGATGCCTCAGCGATTTATGCAGCAAGAATATATTCATGATTAGACTGTGAAGAAGAACCAAAACCCTTTTGGACCGAAGACTGGAAAAACCATCAATGCATTCTTACCCATTTTACCAGAAAGAAACAAACTTCGTGCTGAAACATATAATAAGTATTGTTTTGTTCATTTATGCTGTAGATACAGCAACGTTCAGCTTTAAAACGAAACGGAGATCTCTGAATAATGAATGCCTCCATTTATATATTTTTTTTTTTTAAAAGACAAGACTTGGAGTATTTATCTCGATAGAGCTGGAAAAAATTAACTAAATAGGATTGGGGATAATCAAAACGGTTGCAACGTGATAATAAAAGCTGCACTGGCATCAATGTCCTGCCAGTTACCGATGAATTGGGTAAAATTAGTCTTTTGTAAGATGGTTTGGTGTGTTCAGGCTTTGATTCAGGGCTGCACAGTGGCTCAATGGTTCTGGGTTTGGAATCTTGTCTCCGGTCTGTGTGTATGTGTGAAAGCAAATTTGCATTTTCTCTCTGTGCTTCATAGGTTTCCTCACATAAATTGTACGCTAACTGGCATTTCCAATTTTCCTGCAACATGTGTGTGTGGATGTGTGTGTATGCCTGTAACCTGGTACTGGTTAGTACACCAGGACAGCAGGATGTACCCCGTCTCGCGCCCCGAATCCTCTGTGTGTAATAGGCTCCAGCCCCCTTATCCTGCACTGATAAGCATTATGGACAATGAATTTATTTATTTATTTTCAATCCTTGAGCTCATGCCACTATGTTTACAAAGCTTCACACGCCGGATCTTAGGTCACCCTAGATGTTGTTGTTGTTGTTAGTCTAATCGATGCTCCCATCAAGGGGTCGCCACAGCACACATACAACTTGGCTCAGGCTTTACATCGGATACCCTTCTTGACGCAACCCTCCCATTTCATCCGGGCTTGGATCCGGCACTGCATCCAGTGGCTGGGGTTTGGGCATTGGGTGGGAACTGAACCCGGGCCTTCCGCATGGCAGACGAGAAACCTACCACTGAGCCACACCAATGCACCGTGACACAAACAATATTGTTAGTCTATAAAATGTTCCTCAATTAAACTCCAGTTTATTTGCACAAGAGATGGATTTTAAAAAAATAAAATCTGTCTAGTGCACGTTTAATCTGCTTTGCTATGCCAGAGTCAAGAGATTAAGTGCATCAGCTGATGGGGGACAGTAGAAAATTGACAGGAGGTCTGACAGAACACCAAATTATCCAGGATAACCAGGGTGTGATGCATGCATGCATGCACCAGTCAGGATCAGCTGGAGTCTGCGTGTGTGTGTGTGTGTGTGTGTGTGTGTTGTACTACTCCTCATTACATCTGGCAACAGTTACACACCTTCAGCACATGGGTGGTGCCATTCATACACGCCAAGTGCCAACACAATATCTTTATCTCTTACCTTCGACACGGGAGCGCAGGTCTGACATGGTCCTCTGCACCGGCGGCATCTCAATCAAACAGACACACACACACACACACACACCGAACGGCGCGAGCACCTGTCACGCGCACTGTACGCTCTCTGCTGTTGTCTCTGTCTCCTGTTTAGGAATTTCTCTCGGTCAACACGTTACCGTCTCCGTGCTCACCATCCACCGGAAAAACCGGTTATCTCTTACAGACATTCACGGTTCCGCGTGCCGGCGAGCATTTTCATCCGACTCACGCGCTCCGTGAAGGCGTTGAAGAACTCATGAAAAGCGCGCGCGCGCTCGAGCGAGACTGTGTGCAAGGCTGGATAAAGAGAAGAGCGAGAAGCAGCGCCGCTTCACGCGCCGGACTGTACCACTCTCAGCACATGGGGGGGGAGCTGTATACAAAGCCAGCGTGGATTAGATTATATAACTACGATATCACCGAGGAGCAATTGTGTTAAATTATGAACAATAAACTATAGGCATATATGTGAACATGAACCGTAGTCTAAATATAAGAACATAAAAAAAAAAACCGTGTGGTCACTATGAAGTCCCCCCCCTGCTGTTAGCGATGTGTAGGATGGTCTGGTGGAGATTCCCAGCTGCAGTTACTCATTGTTTCAAGAGGGGCATTGCAGAGGGACAATGAGCTGCTCACTACTCCTTCAGCGCACAGCTCGGGGCGATCACGACTAGCTCCTTATAAATAATACGTTCCATCAAGTGGCCATAATTATTAGGGCCCAAGCACTATGGCATCATAGTGTGCGAGGGGCCCTCTTGTTCTTTTGAGGATTATTTCTTAGGGCCCAAGCACTATGACATTAAATTATGCTTCATGAAGTGGCCATAATTATTAGGGCCCAAGCACTGGTGTGCGAAGGGCCCTCTTGTTTCTTTTAAGGAATTTTTTTAATTAGGGACCAAGCACTATGACATCATAGTGTACAAATGGCTCTCTTGTTCTTCTAAGGATTTTTTTAGGGCCTAATCCAGGGGTAGACAAATTCAGTCCTAGAAAGATCTTCAGGATTACTAAGGCAGGTGAGTTTATTTTTTGTGACTTTGGCTATCTAGAACCAAACTTCCCTACCCCTGGCCTAAGCACTATGACATCATAGTGTGCAAATGGCCCTCTTGTTCTTCTAATGATTTTTTTTTAGCTCAAGCATTATGACATCACAGTGTACGAAAAAGCCCTCCTCTTCTTTAAAGAATTTTTTTTCCCAATTATCCAGGTTTTTGTGGAGGTCTAAACATGTTGAAAAAGTCATGGAAATCAGCACACAGTGGAATCTGCTCCCATAAGGATGCCAGAGAGGCTGGGAAATGGGCGTGACATATCACTATGCATGTCATGTGCTCTATTCAACAGATGAGATGGGATTTATACGATTGCAAAGTCACTGAGAATGCAAATCTACGAAGGGATATTTGATATCTTAAATGGTAGCTTTAAACTTATGGCAAAAATTGACCTGCAGAGA
>JAOVVA010000037.1:13531509-13543547 GCA_028565275.1 Leiocassis micropogon | reverse complement strand
ATTTAATTATATAAATGATAATATTAATGTGATATAATATATATATACATTGTTTTTCTGACTGAACATGATTTACATTTTATTAGTAATTCATGTTTTTATGTTTAGTTCCAGGATTTAAAATAAATAAAATAACATAAAAATAACATTTCTTTTAATCTAGGAGATCTGAAATGGATTTGCTGTTGTATCAGTAATCTGTAATATATGATTACCTTATATATTAAATGTAACTTGTTTGACAGTTTAGATATCGCTGCTTTCTGTTGCTTTAGGTTCATGCTCCTTACACCATGCTATGCATCTGTGTACATTTGGCCTTTTGTTATGTGTCCACATTTCAACTTTGTAAAGCTCACGGCTGGTTGAGATTGGGTCATAGAAGTGTCTGTGCAAATGTGAAAATTTCAATTAAATTCCTTAAATTCAAATTAAAAGGATCATTCTATCGACGTCAGCAGGGTCAGTTCTAGCTGTAAGCAGTGAAAGCAGGTGCGAACAGACCCAGAACCACTAGGTGGCTTCATGTTATACATTCCGGCATGGTGTAAGCATTGAAACACAATCTAAGGGAGTGAACTTGGTTAATTGAAAGTTGGATTTCAGGGAAAGTGAGTACCCATAAAACCCAACTTCAACATTATACACAAACCCAGGGAGCAACTACAGGATTATACACAGATAGGGAGGACAGGAATCCATTAGCTGTGTTTAACATCGACAAAACTTTTCATTCTAGTTAGAAATTTCAGATTAACTGTTTACATGGATACTGATCTGATAAGATGTGTGGACATACACAAAGCCTTTAATTAGAATATAATTTTTATAGAAGAAAAAGAAGAAAATTTTCTCCAACATTGAGATTAAGTAAAGCTTTTAATTTTTTCTTTAAAATCCCACCTTCTGCGTTATGATTGATTACAATAGCTCAGTCTTACTTATGATTGGTTGGATGCTTTACTATGTGTGAGATGTGACCCAATTAGCACCACTGCCTAATCCAGAGACTCAGACGACGAAAGATTGAAGTAAAAACAGGTGGGAGAAAGTTGGCTGTTCTCACAGAGTTTACCTTACAGGAACGCATCTCAAGTCATATATAATGTTACCCCCATTATGTATATACGCAAAAGGCAAGTTATTAGACACATTTGTGATTCACTATATGCTGTTTTCAATGCACTCAAGCAAGGGATGCAGATCCATGCCTGGTCACAGCTCAAATCAAATATCAAAAGCAACTGTACCAGAACATGGAAGGGGACCGCTGCTTAGAACACAACGTCATCAACTCTGTGATCCATTCAGGACCCCTGCTTCATCCACAGACTCAGATGATGACAGATCGAAGTACAAATAGGTGAAAGAGATTTGATTGTTCTCAGAGTTTGCCTTACAGGAACTCATCATGTCACCTACATCGGCAGGGGTGCTGACTTGGGTCACAGTTGGCTTTCATAATTGATGTATAATGTTACCACCATGTAGGGCAAACGTGCACAGAAAGAATAGATTAATTCCGACACTTGACCTGATCCTTTCATCTACAGTATATATGTATATTTCTCTATCCATATGTATCTTAACAACAACTAGTCATGCAAGTGGAAACTGGCATCATCATTTATTACCTTCTATATGTCTCATATATGAAGAGGCACAGGAATCTCATAATGCACAAAAGCACACAGAATGAGCAGAGCTGACCTCGACAACGAAGGAAAAGCAACAGAAACCAGACCTGGGCATCCTGTAACAGAGACAAGCGTACCGTATAAATGAGAGAGTGAGGGATGTGATTACCATTAGGCAGCTGGAATGGTCTGGCCGGGTCATGGCTCATCCTTATCTTCTCACTGAATCTGTTGTTTTTGTTTTTATTATTATGGAACAAACTATTAGTCTTTCTGTAAATTGAGCACAGAGTACAGTTTATCCTATAGCTAACTCAGATATGTCTCTTTAAACTGAACTGCTTTGGATGAGTCTGCTGCAACGTGATAACAGCTGTATTAAAGTGAAATCAGCTAAAGATAACCGCTTTGTTGACATAGAAATTCAAACTCTGCAGTATGGTGTGCAAGTGGAAGCATTGCTGCCTTTCAGCACCTGCGTCCATGGCGTGATCCTGAGCTCATGTTACTGTCTGTGCGGGTTTTTGCATATTCTCCCCATGACTGTGTGGGTTTCCTGTGGGTTCTCTGATTTCCTCCTACCTTACAAAAAATGCATGCTGGTAGGCAGATTAGTGACTCTAACTAACTACCATGTAGGTGTGAAGGAGTGTGTATGCAAGGTGTCCTTCAATGGACTGCTGTCCCATCTATTTGCTATATCTCTGCCTCTGGATCCACCAATATTTGGACCAGGACTGAAATGTTCATGAGGATGCAAATGCAGCTTCTATTTTCAAAATTTGTCTCAGTAGTTAATGCTACATAGGAGTGAAGTTACAACTCATAACATACATACATTGATACAAATACACTCAATGGATACTTCATTAGGTACACTTTGCATTACAGTAGGTACATTAGATACACTTTGTATTAGGTACACTTTGCTAGTACTGTGGACTCCCTTTTGCCTTCAGAACTGCCAAAATTCTTTGTGGCTCATGCTTAGCATCATGCATAGCATCATGCTGTGGCTGCATTCTTGTCAGTTGCACATCATATGATGTGAATCTCCATTGCCACCATATCCCAAAAGATGCTTTATTGGATTAAGAACTGGTTGGTGACTGTGGAGGCCATTTAAGTACAGTAAACTCATGTTCAAAAAACCTGTGGTCATAAAGAGATGGCCATGGTCAGCAACAAATTTGCCAAGAAAATACCCCCACACCATTACACCACCACCAGCAGCTTGAATCGTAGATACAAGGCAGAACGGATCCATGCTTACATTTTCTTGCAAAATTCTGACCCTACCATCTGAATGTTGCAATAGGAATCACGACTCAGCAGACAAAGGCCCATGTAAATTGTAGTCGTAGTTTCCTGGTGGCATGTTCTCCCCGTGCTTGGTGGGTTTCCTCCGGGTACTCCGGTTTCCTCCCACAGTCCAAAGATATGCAGGTTAGGCTAATTGGCGTTCCCAAATTGCCCGTAGTGTGTGAATGAGTGTGTGAGTGTGTGTATGTGTGCCCTGCGATGGGTTGGCACCCTGTCCAGGGTGTACTGTACCCTGCCTCGTGCCCTAAGCTTCCTGGGATAGGCTCCAGGTCCCCGTGACCCTGAATACAAGATAAAGCGGTATAGAAGATGAGTGAGAGCCCATCTTGCATAGTCATGTTTGAACTGGTGTGGGGTTGTTTTTTAGTCATTGGGCTCAGTCCCTTACATCCAGTGAAAGGAACTCTTAGTGCTTCAGCATACCAAGCCTTTTTCATGTTCCCAACTTGAAAACAGTTTGGGGGACGGCCCCTTTCAGTTCCAACACAACTGCGCACCAGTGCACAAAGCAAGGTCCATAAAGACATGGATAAGCAAGTTTGGTGTGGAAGAACTTGGCTCGCCTGCACAGAATCCTGACCTCAACCTGATAGGACACCTTTGGGATGAATTAGAGCGGAGACTGTGAACCAGGCCTTCTCGTCCAACATCAGGGTCTGACCTCACAAATGCGCTTCTGAAAGAATGGTCAAAATTTCCCATCAACACACTCCGAAACCTTGTGGAAATCCTTCCCAGAAGAATTAAAGCTGTTATAGCTGCAAATGGTGGGCCAACATCATATTAAACCCCATGGATTAAGATTTGGATGCCACTCATGTAATATGTATATATATATTATTTCATTCATCTTCCAGAGTAAACCAGAGTACCTAAAGAAAACCCACCAAGCACGGTACAAATTCCTCACACACAGACCAGAAGAGTGTATCAAACCCTCAATCCTAGAGGTGTGAGGGCACAGTGCTAACCACTACACCATCGTGCCACTATTATTTACATGTATATACTGTATATAATCATGAATAGAGATCACTTAAAGACTTGACATGAAGTTGCATGGTTAAAACAAAAAATAAAACAGTAAAAACCATAGCTATGTTTAATAGTGAAAGTAAGAGCATTTCCATACACACACAATGTAATGAGAACTCACAGCATTGGGACTAAACAGCTGTTTGCCCATAAGAAAACCACATGTTAGTGAGACTAATCAGAAAAGAAGGCTTGAATTTGCTAGGGAGCATGAAGATTGGATTTTGGAGCAATGGCGAAAGGCCATGTGGTCATGAGTTTCAGAGCTATGTGTGTATCAGGATGAGAAGGGAACACGTAAAGCGATGCACCCATCATACATAGTGGCCACTGTACGACCTTCTGGAGGCAGTGTTATGATCTGGGGTTGATCCAGTTTGTCAGGTCTAGGCTCAGCAACATTATGTGTCAATAAAATGAAGTCAGCTGACAATAGGAATGTTCTGAATGACCAGATTATCACATCTATGGAGTTTTTTTCCCCAGGACTCGAATTGTGAAAGAGTGGTTCCAGGACCGGACTAAAAATGAGAGCTGGGGAAAAAAAAAACTGAAAGAAAGACAGCGAATGCTGCAAGACATTTTACTGAAGGCCTGATGGTGGAAACCCCTACAATGATACGCCTCACTGAAATGCCTTTGTTTCATTTCCACCTCTTATATCACATGTCCAGACGGCTACATCACCACCTGTCATCCAGCCCAGGTGTTAGTATTAAGTGGCCTGATAGGGTTCTGCTAAGTGAGAGTTCATCAGCCAGCAGATGCACAAGAAGGTTCATGAAGGTAAACAGCGGCCAATGAGAGAACAGCTCAGTTTCTCCATATGGCACTCATGTCTTTGTGCAGCAGGTGTGTAGGTGTAGGCTCAGTTTAATTTCAGTAAGTGGTACGTGTACATAAAAGGCTGCTCTGATGCTGCTGATATACAAGAACAATACATGAAAATAGAAAGCATTTCTACCTTTCTTATCTACGTATTCCTATTACTGCATTAAAATACAAATCAATACACTTAAAATATGTGCACGCACTACAGTAACCTGAAAGAATTAGAAATAAAGTTGCTAGTCTCTTAAGTTAACATGTCGATCATAATCTGGAAATCTTGCACATTAACTTTTTTGTTTAACTGGCTTCAAACTACACATACAACTCTCACAACGCTAGTTAGCAAGAAAAAAATTCAAAGTGTGATGAAAATTTAAAGAGCACGATCAGTTTCGTCATGGCTTCCTTTCTCAGTAACCATGGCGCACATGCATGCATTATTTACTCACTCAGTAACACTGGCAATGAGGCTGCCGAAGTCTGCCTCAGAGCTCAGGAGATTTTGTACCACTAAACACAACTGGGAAATATGGAGAAATAAAGGATAACCCTGCTTACCTGTCGAAGAAGCCGGTGGAGTAAAAACGACATTCTGTGAAAGATGTAAGCTGTTTTGGAGACACAATGGAGGGGAGTTTGTTAACAGTGGAGGGCGGAAAGCCCCAGAAGCGGGTGAGGTTCCGGGTGGCTTCAGGGAACAGCGGCCGTGTTCTGAAAGAGATGTTCAAAGATGATGGGCCGTCTGACTCTCTGGACTCGGACTGCACCAGTAGCTCGGAAGTGGAGAGGGCCAGCACGCCATCCACCAGTGGAGAAACCAATGGTCACATCGCGGTGTACCTGGGCTCTGAGTTGGACGACAGTGAGAGTGAACCGGATGACTTGCTCCTGTATGCTGGAGCCAAAGACAAGGACAGAGTATTCAGCACTAAACGGGTCAACATCCTGAGTAAGAATGGGACGGTGCGGGGAGTCAAGCACAAAGTCAGCGCTGGTCAAATAGTATTCGACAATATGACCAAAGTCACAGAGGTGAGTACCCCACAATGCAAAAACTTCATAGACAGCAGAGTAGATCTCCTGCAGGTACAGTATACCCTAAACCACCTGCATATATTTATTTCACAACTATCCTACAGAATTTGCAATGCATATGGAAAAAAGAACATTTTCTCCAGCGATATTTTTTGAAGAATCATCTCTCACAGTTGTCCTTATAGGAGGTCAGAGTCTCCTTAGTGATCAGCGATTGGTTACACAGTCTCTCTCTCTCTCTCTCTCTCTCTGTCTCTAAGTCTCCTATGCTTTGGCTGGACAAACGAGCTCTCTCAGAGGACAAGGTCATTGTACAATGAAAGATTAATGAGAGATTTCTTTAAGTGTTTTAGCTAAGTTAATCAGCCTAATGAATTTCCCTGACTTCCACTTTCTACTCACCAAGCACTCAACTGCTTTTGAGTGATGTCAACTGCAATGCACATAAAATACTTCAACTTTTTTCCAATGCATTATGGAGTTAAATCCAACTTTTTTTTCCCTGGATTTCTATGTTAATCTTGTTTAAATGAGAAATTATAATGGGGTTAACAAAAATCGGTTAATATGATTTTTTTTGTGTTGAACCAAAACATCTCATCAAATCGTTCAATTACTGATTAAATTTTACGACCATATCATTAGTCACTGTTGTGATGAACCAGGTGGAATTTAGCCAGTACAACGCAAATTTACTGACATGTCACTGCATCAACATGAGTACCATCAGTGCACAAGTCCGCCAAAATGGACTCATAGGAACATCTTTAGTGTCCTAGTTATCCCCAGTCACACTTACAGTTTATCCAAAACTTCTCCTGGAACACTCTGAGTGAAACACGAATACACCCTGGATGAAGGATGGAGGAAATGGAGGAAACCAGATGATCTGGAGGAAATCACAACTATGAGGAAAAAGCTCTGGATGCAGTAGGAGTCATGGAGCTGTCAGGAAGCCGCGCTACAGGCTACCACGTCTACTTTAAAGAAATATGAAAAACTGAATACAGGTGGAAATTACAGTCGAAGATTGTTTTTTTTTTCCCACCTTGAAGGATATGAACTTTAGAGACTGAAATAAATTGATTTGAGATTTTGTAAGCTCCTGAGTTACATGGCACCAGGGTCAATACTTCAACTGTGAGAAGCATGAGAAAAAAAGATTTATAAAGAATTAAAGGATAGGAATCATTAGTCACCACCCGGTACAACGTTATCACGATACCAGATGCCGATTCGATTAATATAATAATTTTGTTACAATTTTAAGACCTTTTAAGTTGTCATAACTCAAATGTTCTAAGCTTTATTCAACAACTTCATTTGTGAGTGAAGTTGAGTACTTAAATGTAATTATTTTTAAATTAATTATTTTTTATTTTAAATATTACTTAATATTTTCACTTCTGAAATAAGTGGTATAAGTGAATTTTAACACACTGAAGTCATTTTAAAACAAAACTTTATCCAAACTAATTTTTAGATTTCTCTGTGAATTTTCTGCGATTCACCTCTTTGATTACCAAACTGGAGTGTATTTGTCTGATGATGATGAAAGAAGTACAACTTAGCGTAAATAAAGCGTGAGATGCTGATCAGGGTTAGTTTTAACCCTTTTAACTATTTCTGCAAACTCTTTAATCATACTCATTCTAGTTAAATATAAAAGCCAACCAAACAGGACAAGGTCAAGCTTAAAATGAGCATATATACTGTATATATTAGTCTTATATTATGTTTATTGTAAATAATTACACTTGCTTTGGTGAACGAGGGAACGAACTATGTAACAGAAAGTAGGTTTTTGCATTCAGGATTGTTTTTTCAGACAGAATGCATAACTATCTTTAGTATTAGGTTTCTAACTTTAGTTACTAACTGTAACTTAAACACTTTTTTAAGAATCTTTATAAAATTCCTACAGCATTCCTACAATAAATTTCTAATAAGATAAGCTAAAATAAGATATATCTTTATTTGTCCCACAGTAAGGAAATTTCTTTGTTACAGCAGCAAAGAAAAAAAATCTGATCAATCTGTATAGTAGCCTACTGTGCAAAGGTCTTGAGGCATACTTCATTTCTTCATGTTCTGCTTCCTAAAAGCCAGACTTTGTTGTATTTTTAATGTAGTCTTGAAGAATAGTTCTCCAGGCTTTCCATAGACTCTTTTAGATCTCATGTTCAGTCCAGTCCCTGTACCTGACCAGTTTTAGAGGCCATACAATGACCTATGAATCATTTGAGCATAAAAAAAATCTATAAAAAAAACAAACAAACATAGCTCAAGACATTTAACAGTACTGTATACCAAGTTTGGTTGGTGACATATGAATTTCCCTTTGGTATCAATCAATCAATCAATCAATCTATCTATCAATCTATCTATCTATCTATCTATCTATCTATCTATCTATCTATCTATCTGTCTATCTATCTATCTATCTATCTATCTGTCTGTTTTCTATTTGCCGTGCACATTTACATTTTAGCATATCATGTATTTGAATATCTTTTCTCTAATATTTTTTGTATCTCACACTACAGAGTGTAAAGTGCAAAGATCTGATTCACACTATAACACATGACTTGAAGCGTAGGAAGTACAAATAGAATCACAACCCCAGAGCCTCACATAATCCCATCAATGCTCGCAGCAACAAAATAAAAAATACATTTGTTTAGATAAGAAAATAAAACTAATTATCTTTTCATATTTATTTTGATTGTGATCTGTTCTTGTCATTTATTCATAATCGGTGAGCCTTTTCAGGGACACTTACTCTGTGTGAGATGGCAATTTGTTACAAGGTGCTGTTTAGCCTTGATTCATTACATATCCATTACACTGCAGTGAAATTCTTTATTCTTTGCATATCCCAGCTTTGTTAGGAAGCTGAGGTCAGAGCGCAGGGTGAGCCAGTATATGGAGCCCCCCAGAGCAGACAGGGTTAGGGGCCTTGCTCAAGGGCCCAAAACAGGGGCAGTCTGGTGGAGCTGGAACCAACAACCTTCCAATCAGTAGCTCAGAGCCTTAACCTGCTGATCTACCACTGCCTCCCTACTTGTTGATTTGCTGATTTTTGCCTATTTCAGACAATAAAGACTTTTAACTGACTAATGTAAGCTGAAAAATTGAAGTAACGTGGCTGCACTTATTAATACACCCCATCAGTTAGTATCACAGCTTAACATTCTTCCTCCCTTGATCTTCAGGAAACTTATGCAATTTCCAGTTGAACATGTGATTTATGGTATTGACTAACTATACAGTGAAAACGTAACATGGTTAAGTGTATGTTTATGAGTTTTCATAACATTTGTTTATTATATTTCATGGTAATTACGATATTTTATCTTCTTAGGTTTTATAGGACTTTTTTTTATTTATCTAGAACCTGCATATAATATAGTTTGTAGTTTTGTAACACTTTACCTCTGTAAATGTCTTCTGTTTTTAAATTACATACATATTTGTAAATACAATATCATGAAATCACCCAGACTAGCATTATAAAACTGATTTTTAAATTTTTTTAAATAATGTAAATGATAATAGGCAGCACGGTGGCTTAGTGGTTAGCACTGTCGCTTTGCACCTCCAGGGTCCAGGTTTGATTCCTGGTCAGGTTCGATTCCCGTCTCTGTGTGCATGGAGTTTGCATGTTCTCCCTGTGCTTGGTGGGTTTCCTCCGGGTACTCCGGTTTCCTGCCACAGTCCAAAGACCTGCAGATTAGGCTAATTGGCGTTCCCAAATTGCACAGTAGTGTGTGAGTGTGTGTATGTGTGTGTGCCCTGCAGTGGATTGGCACCCTGTCCAGGGTGTACCCCCAGCTCATGCCCTAAGTCTTCTGGGATAGTCTCCAGGCTCCCTGTGACCCTGTACACAGGATAAAGCAGTACAGACGATGAGTGTGTGATTGAGAGTAAAAGATAATAAGAGTAGTTTGTTCTTTTTTTATGCAAGGAAATTTCTATACAACAATCAATATATAGTGTGAAGTAGCTAAAGTAACTCTGCTGGATCACTTGCTCAATCCATGCCTGATTAATTGCTTCCTGACAGTCATGTAGAGAAAAAGGTTTCTTTACTGCTACTGCCTTCTTCACCAACGTGCAACATTCTTCTATTGGGTTTAGGTCTGGAGATGATCCAGGCCATGACTCCACTGTCACAAAACCGGTTTTTCACTAGTTTTTCAGTTTTTCAGCACAAGTATTTATAATCATCTGTTTTGTGCACATCTGTTCTTTCCTCTGCATCGTAGCCTGAGCTGACTCTGGAGTTTGGCCGGATTGTGATCTACACCACCAGTTTCCGCGTGGTCAGGACGACGTTTGAACGTTGCGAGCTGGTACGAAAGATTTTTCAAAACCACAGGGTGAAGTTCATGGAGAAGAACATTGCTCTTGACAGTGAGTACGGCAAGGAGCTGGATGCGCGCTGCAGACGGGTAGGAGAGCCCCCTTCCCTCCCTGTAGTCTTCATCGATGGACACTACCTGGGGGTCAGTGCTCTCTCTCTTTAAACTGTGAGACTTCTGCTTTTTCTCCGGTTGCATGTTCTCCATGAGTTTGCATCTTCTCCTTTAGTTTCCACCACCGTCCAAAACATGTGTTGTACATCACTTGCTGTTTTAAAAATGCCAATAGTGTATGGGTGGGTGTGTGAGTGTGTACGGGGCAGGGAGGTTACGAGGAGGGGAAGTTATAGCAATGTAACTTACCTTACAGCAATGACCCCAAGCCAAGCATCCACTAGGAATGCTGGTTTTAATGTACGAATGGAGAGAACAAATAATACATTTTTATATACACGATTTTTATTTACGCTTGCAACAAAACACACATCTATATTTTAGACGTAAGTCAAACTATGAGCATTTTTAACTCACGGTTTGACAGATTTGTCTTCAAAGTGTAGCTGTTCTTAATAAAACACACAACTAGGGAGTCCAGTTAGAATCTGAGAGTGAGCTTTGGATAGATTTCGTTTTTCTTATTAAACTGCTATTCGGTAATGTTTCGCTTTGTCTGTAGCAATAATAAAGATTAAACTGTAATAAGACATAATAATCTACAGATGTCTACCTGACATTATAGTATATAATTTCCCCCTTTATTAATATTTACGGTCTACGGTTGATTTAAGCCTTGGCATGATAGTAAGAATTGAATGTATCATTAGGAAAAGTACTGCCTAACCGATGCTGTTCTCTAAATTTTTTTACCTATATAACTTATTCTTCTTTGCAGAGTGCGGAGAAAATACTGAATATGAACGAATCAGGGGAACTGCAAGATCTTCTGACTAAAATTGAGGTAATTTTTCTTTGTCAAGCACACGTGAATTTAAATTAAAATAATGAATCTACTAGGTTCCTTTCGTTCAGGTGACAGCCGAGTAGATATTTCTCAGGACTAAATACACCACACATCTGTTCAGTTTATGACCTTCAGTATGCACTGCCAGTCAAAACACCTGGAATATCTTTTTTTAATTAACATTTGATCACTGTTAGTGGCAAAAGACTTAAATCTGTACTAGCTGCTCTGCGATCATAATGAGACTTTTGTGAGACATTTGTGCTCAATCAAACGGATTCATTAAACCAATAAATCCTGAAGATAAAACGTGAAAATTGGTTCTCAAGTATATGCTTACATAGATCCCTTAATAATATCAAGGTCAAGAGCAAGCCTTTGCCCTACTTAGTTCAGTTTAAATGAAATGTTTTAAACAAAACTTTTTTTGCTTGAGGTTTAATCATAAATTTTAGTAGAGTTTGATAACAAAAATTATAATCTTTCATATATTATGAAGCAAATAAGACTTCTGTACTGTCTATGGGGTGGAATTGAACTCCAGCTGTATTTACTGTAAGTATAGTGTATTCCCGAGAGCAAGGATCTTCAACTCCAGCCCTGGAAGGCCAGTGTCCAGCACAGTTTGTAATTCAGCAACACCTAAAACACTCACTGAGCCTAGTAATTAACAGATTAGTTAAATCAAATGTGTTTGAGCAGAAGGCATTATACTTATCATTAGGAGTCGGCATTATTGTAGTTTCTGATTTGTTATAAACGCACAAAAAGTAACAATGAGCTTAACGATGGATGACAATTCAATGAATTATGATTTATACATATTTCTTCACATTTATAAATAATTTATAT
>JAOVVA010000037.1:13505033-13523380 GCA_028565275.1 Leiocassis micropogon | reverse complement strand
ATAATCACCTGTGTGCATGCAGGTTGAAATCCAGTACAATCCTTATGATTATTGTTTATTAAGACACTAGGAAAAATATGATCTAAATCATCTTATGTTACAAAAGAAAGACAAATGCATCATCGTGATGGAGGGAGGACATGCAGCAGATGCAGCTCGGTGATGTACATCTACCTTCCTCTTTCTTCTTTCTTCCCCCTCTGATCGACTCTTCTCTGATCACTAAGATCTTCCTCTGTGTGCACTAATACACTAATACAATCAGGCGTAAATGAATCCACACTGCAAAAAAAAAAAAAAAAAAACAGGATTAACGCGATTAAATCCCTTTTTCACAGAAACTCCACTCGGTCCGTGTCGCCTCTGTGAGGCTGCTGAAATCCGTCACACCGTGTACGTGTGTGTATGTGTGTAAGTGTGCGCGCGTTTTCTGTGTGCCTGTGTGTGTGTGAGGAGCTCGTGAAGCTCTTGATGGACGGCTGGAGTTCCCGTGGGCTTCCGTAACGGAAAGCGATCTCAGCCAATCAGAACGCTAGAATCGTCTGGCGCGCGTCACACGGCTGACCAATAGGATCAGCGCGTTTCTAGCTCGCGCTCTGTGTTACACATGGAGGGTTTTTTGCGTGGACAAATATATATAAAACGTTGCTTGATACCACATTAAATACGTATAAAAAGGTTCATTGAAAAAAAAAGACACAAAATTACACTTCATAAATGTTTTATTGGAGTTTTATTCAAGACA
This sequence comes from Leiocassis micropogon, assembly GCA_028565275.1. NCBI lineage: Eukaryota > Metazoa > Chordata > Actinopteri > Siluriformes > Bagridae > Leiocassis > Leiocassis micropogon. The sequence continues at coordinate 13,522,635 of JAOVVA010000037.1, read as the reverse complement.
GTTCTCTTGAGGTTTAACCAAATTCTGTAAATGTATAGAGAAGAATGTAACACAATACTGTACATGTCTACTGCATTCCATCCATCCATCCATCTTGGAGCCTCTATAGTCCAACTAGGGACCGTGGAGGCCAGTGGTGACCATTGTATTTATCCCCATTTTTTTTGCAAGCGTGGTAGGACCTCCAGTCAACATTCACATACTACGGGCAATTTGGGGACACAGATTAGTCTAATCTGTATGTTTTTGGACTATGGGAGGAAACCGGCGTAACGAGAGGAAACCCATGCAAACTTCATGCACACACACACCCCGAGGTGTGAAGCGAACCCGGACCTTGGAGGTGCAAGGTGACAGTGCTAACCACTACACCACCGTGCCACCATATACTGTATTATTTGTGTATTCATTTAAGAAATGTTCATCTGGTTGAGATTAGACATGTACATAAGGGTTGGAATTTTGCTATTTCATAAAAAAAAAAAAAAATCACAAGTAGGTTTTTTACCCTAATGCAGACACAAGATATGAATCCCGCAGGACAAAGAAAGAACACAGAGAGCACTGACCTTGCATCTACTGCATCCTCCCTTAGCACCTGCCTGGACAGTAGAGATGAAACCTTATACATATAATTCAGTACACACTGAATTCAAATAAAATTATTTTTTTTATTTATATGTTGGCATTTGGGGTAGTAAAATGTTGCAGTTCCTCTATAATCCTATAGTTGACGCACTAAATTCTCTGATACCCCATTTCCGCCAAAGTAAACCAGGTGCTAGTTCGTGTCTGGTGCTAGTGCTGGTTCAATATCGAACCTACTAAGAACTGGCTTTGTTTTTCCATGTGCTACAGTCACACCATTACATCACTGTATACATCTGTGTGCGTCTCTACAATGCTAGCAGAAAGCACAACACGAACACAGGAAAAATCCAACAAGCAGTCTTCTTAAGGATCAAATCATCATTACTAAAAAGTATTTGTGCTGCCCACTGCATTTTGTCTCCATACACTACACATTACTATAGGCTACTAAAGATGGCGATCACAAGTTTTTAGCAGGTTGTGATAATCCTGCTTTCAGCCCCTGACATAAGTATCTCTTTGTTTTGGCCCTTTTTTTTGGCTCTTTGAAACGCGTTGGTGGAGAAGGGGCACAGCATCCGGACTGGGACTGTAGAAGCAAACTATTTGCTAAGTTTGTTTAGAACTATAACAACCCCCCGGCACCCAAAAAACTAACAGTCAATCGAGATGTAAACTGTAAAAAAAACTGTAAAACTAAAAGAATCCCAATACAAATTGTGGTTATATTGAATCAGGTGCTATCCCTACTGGACAGGACGGTCTCTGTGGTATAAATCAGCCTGTTAATTTGTTTACATTTTGAGAAACAGAATGTGCTAAATTTGTGAGAAAAGATCACAGGCAGGTACAAACCAAAACACATGAGCAGGATTGAAAACTAAAAAAAAAAAAAAAACTCTGAAACTTATGTTGGTGAAATATGACGTACTGTTAAAGCCTCCTGGTTTAATCTACACCCACTTTAGGTGTCAATCCAAATACAGATATTTGGAGTACTAAACAGATCAGGAGATTATCATAGTGCCATGCCTCTAATAAATTAGATTTATTAAAGTCACATCAAAAACATTTTAACCCATCTGCCCTCTCAGAAATTGTTGGGGTGTTACCATCAAGGTTACATCTTTTGTATGTTTAGTATGTATCTGTTGAACCTGAGACTGTCCAAACTGTAGTGCAATGCCTTAAGCATTGAGTTACCCCTGCCCCTGATTATCACACATACATGACAAAAAAAGTGACATTTCTTTGTGCATATGAGGAGGGGAAAGAAAAAAACCCCCCATAAATTCCACTATACAGGAGTATTTCTGTCCAATGATTTCATTAACTCTTTAGACAATACTGTAAAAGTATTGCTTTTTACAAACATTCTCTTAGGCAAAATTACTACATTTATTAAGGTGGTAGTTTTGAACAACATGGGCTTGCATTGTTAATATTTAGTGTCAGAATTAAAAAATAAGCCTACATTGAGTTTCCAGCCTGAATCGAGGGATTTTAATGGAATTTCTGTTAATTTCTCAGGAAACACAAAGATGTCTGTGGTAATCACATACAGTACAGTATACACTTCAGACATGGTCTATAAAAGGTACTTTACTATAAACGGTATTAGAGGATCTCTGGATTAGTACCCTGTAATTGAGAATGGTATATCTAAACATTTCATTTTGTAAATGAACTTAATTCAGTCAATAAAACAATGACGCAATCCAAGCATAATGTCAAGTAACTCTAACAACCCTGGGATTTGAACCCACAGCACTCTTGTTATTAGTTCAGAACCTTAACTGCTAAAAGTTACTTTTCCCAGCAATGTGTGCTTCTTCATTTTCTGACTTAACATCAGTACTTGATGTCGGTTTCTTTACAACCTGTGACTAAAACCCAAACAGTTTTCTCCTCAATCTTCATTTCTAAATCTCTAAGCAGATTAAGACAATATTGTTAGGATTAATAGCAGCGGATAAGGGTGTAGATTAAGATCAAAGCGTGTTCTTTAGAAACGTCCTGTTTCATAAACTTTTGCTATGTGTTTGTGTGTTATACACGATCAGCCATAACATTAAAACCATTAACAGGCAGGGTCTCGAGAGTGTGCTGTGGTGTCTTGCACCAGGACATTAGCATTGGATTCTTCGAATCGGACTTGTTTATCAGGTGCGCCAGGTGCATCCCTTGGGTGCTTAATCAGATTGGGATCTGGGGAATTTAAAAGCCTGGTTGACAGACTTGAGCTTTTTGCCTGCTGTACCCCATGCATGGTGTGCTGTGGTGCACTGGGTGTTCTGGTGCCTTTCTGTCATGGACACCATTGGCTTTTTCTGTTAGATTGGACCGGATGGGCTATCCTCTGCTACCAACAAGCATACATGAGCCTTGGGTGCCCATGATCCGGTCACCAGGTATAATTGATGATCAGTGATATTAAATTTACCTAACAGTGGTGTTATGGCAGATTGGTGTAAGGTAGTATGTCAGCACAAAAAGGTCAGCCATGACACCTATTGATGTCATCTTTGTGAGGGGAGGCTCAACTTACATTAGCTCTCGTACCATCACCATTGATGTATTGTTACTTCTTTACCCTTCCTCTCATAATGAACTCCAAAATTATTTTGACTTAGTGAAGACCTGTCAGAGTTTTAAAAAGCTTCCCACAAGCTTCAGAATCACTATCAATTCAATTTATTGTCACAATGTGTGACTTAAATTATCATAAATTTTAATAAACAACTAATTCAGCCATAAACTTTGATAATATAATACACATCTATAATAGACTCTCCAATTACTCGTCAGATCTTGAGGAGAAAATAGATATATTTTTATATTATTATAAAATCTATATTCTAATTTAGAGTTTTCCAACTTGCACATCACCCATACTTGCATACTGTACTCACTTGTACAGGGATTAAAACACCAATACCCCCATAAAAAAAAACAACAAAAAACAATCTAGGTTATTCTAGCAGTCCTGTTGAAATGAGTGAAACTGGCCTACAATTAGTTTCAGACACCCAGAGACTTTAAAAACCTGTTTACCGATCTCTGCATCATCTTGGATGGCGTTCATATTCAACAGAATACAATTTATAAACACACGAAGAGTTCCTACATCAGCAAAACACTGATCAAAAAGAGTTCCTACATCAGCAAAACACAAGTTAACATCATAAGTGCAAGCAGACTGGGGTCTTTTGTCAAAGTCTTGGGGACCTAAGGGAACACCATTATCGAGTGACAGAAATGTGAAACATGTGGACTGAGCAAGGTCTACAATGACATGGGACTGATGAAAATTAAGACTTCCATCTGGATCAGGACTGGTTCAGTGGAGGTGCAGAACCACCTGATCCTGCTTCAACTGTGGGCTGACGACTTCTCCGCCACACAGATGCTGCGCTCCTCTCTGGCCTCGCAGCGATTACAGGATCTCCAGATCAACGTGCCGCACTTCTGGATTGCGTTGCTGTTTTTTTTTGTTTGTTTTTTTTTGTGGGTAAAAAAAAAAAAAAGAGAACGCTGTTAATTTCAGTGTGAAATATGACCTCAAAAATCAAAATACTAAGGGGCCTGTTGGAGTCAGCCTCCAGACACAGGTTTTATCCAAAAGAAAGATTTGCTAAACTCAGGCCAGCCTGCTTATTTGCTAAACTAGTCTGTTTTGTGTGGCCAAACTGCAGTTCCCTTGTACTGTAGATCCATGACACACACACACACACACATTACATAAGTGTCTCAGTAACTCCCACCGTGCATGCACAAGGTTTGTACAGAAGTGGCTGTAAGATGCATTTTACGCCACAAGCTATGAAAATGTTTTATCAATTAAATCTAAGAAAATGTACATTGCACAGGAAATAAATATTGCTTAATGCGATTTTCCAGATACATTCACTGATCTATTATTTCTGACTTATAAACATTGTAATATTATGCTTGATTCCCCTGAGGGAAAATAAAATATTAAGAAAGGGAAGAATTTGAAAAAGGTAAAATTGAAGAGTTATTAAAATTGTTGAGCTCAGCTTGCTCAGTCTATGCACGTGTGTGTGTGTGTTAATAAATCTACAGTGCACTGACAGCACAGAGTCAGCTTCAAGTGAGAGGACACACTGCCTATTTTTTTATAATGTCTAAAACATTCTCTCAAGGTAGATGAGAGGGGGAAAAAAGCATGCAGTATGTGTGTTCATTTTCTTTTATCATAAATGTAGAAACATAAGCAATTAACATATGAAGGAATAGAAATTTTGATGCATTTTTGTTTCTCCAAAAGACCTTGAGCTCTTTCTCCAGCCGGTCCACTTCTGCTCCCAGAGTGTCGATGATGTTCTCCCCATGTTTCAACATAAAGGTCTCCAACTCTTCAGGAGTCTTCACCTGCTGAATGTCCTACAACCAGAACGTTTTTTTTTTGTTAATAAAAAGTACAACACTCGTACACCGCAGTGTCATTGTTCTATACGTACATTTAGGATCTGATCGATGTCCTGCTTTTCCAAATACGACCGTGTAACCACTCGTCCATCGAAGTCCACCTCGGCCTTGAAGCGTACTTTACTTAGTCCCATATCTGTAGCCTTCACGTCATGGATCGCTCTGAGGACACAATACAACACACGCTAGAGCATATGCACTCGTCCTTGGTTGATCATCGATGCTCTGCTTGTATGTCTGCAAATTTATAAAGTCACCTGACAGCGGGGTCGTTCTCCAGGAACTCTGTGAGCTTCTGTACATGCTCGGCTTGGATGGAACGACCCAACAGAGCTTCTGTGTTGGTGTAGATAAGGAAGGCTGAGACGGTGCCCAGCAAAGTCCCCACACCCAGGGAACCCAGGCTGTCATAATAAGGGTTACCTAAAACACAGGAGAACTACATCAATACCGAATAGCTTTCAGCATATGTTTAGTTATAGAAGCAATCACAGTACAAGTAGTAGTAGCAGTAGAAGGAGGAGGAGGAGGAAAACATGATAATCCAAGAGAGCTTCTTCAGTCCCGAACACCACAGTGATTTTTTTTAGTTTTTTAATTTGATTAGTCCAAAGATGCTAATTAATTTTCTACAGCAACCCTGACAGCATTGTTGGTTGTAACGGTAAATTATCAATTTACATTAGTAAACTCATTCTAATCCATTATGGTTTCAATAGTAACAACTTCCAGGGACGATGCTCACACATGATCAGATTAAAAATATGTGTAATGACTGATACGGTCACGGTTTCTAAAAGAAGCTGTATTCGGGATTAATGAAACAAGTCTCCACTGTGGGAGCTTCAAAGTCAGGGCTGTTCCTTTACATTTCTGTTAAGGAAATATCTTCATGACCAGATTTTGCACTTCCCTGATCCCCAGCATCATGATAACCTTCGTTTTTGTCTTCATAAATCACAATAAAAAGCCTGCTGAAGTATTAATGCTTATAGCTGTTATATCAAGTGATAACAGAACTTAACTTGCCTTGCTGACATTAAATGCACAACATTAAATGTAACCCTAAAACAATGTAAAAAATATGGTGCGTCCTTTATTTATGAATAAAAATGTCATGGGAGTTTATGGTACTTGGTTCATGATGCGTGTTTACCTGTGAGTGATGTTAGACCCATGCAGCCTGCAGCTAATACCACACCCAGAACAGCTGCAGCATCCTCCAGCAAGACCACATTAGTGCTGGGGTCTCGGCTCTGCATTACTGCAACACACACATAATGCAACAGACTTATGTAGTGCTTAAAGCCAGGAAATAAGAGTCTTTAAGAGGAAACAACCTTGTGCACAACCTTTAAAACAATTAGCTAAATAGCTATTTAAATATGCATCATACCATATTCATAGAAAGAGAGTCCTTGCTTATGAGCACTCTTCCTGATTTCATTAATAGCCACCAGGAGTGTTGCTGTGTGAGGAAAACATAGGAATCTAAGAAAAGCCATGTTTAATAATATTTAAATCAATATTCAAAGGTGCTGTTTATACTGTGCTATTTCCGTACCAAAGATAATCCCAAAATGATATTAAAAATATAAATAAATATAAAATAAAAAGATATATTACCGCCTTCAGAAACTAGAGATCCAGCTAAAATACAGTAGGCCTGCAACACAAATGCAGATATTAATCTTACTATTAAAGAACTATAATTCTAATATAACTCATATAATTCTAATAACTTCACTCTTCCATAAATCTATAGGAAGAGTCACTAACCCAGAGCAGAGACTCTATTGGGTGAGGGTGCATAAGACCAATAATTCCGTGGTACCAGGACAGGCCAGCGCCCATCATAAAAATGCCCACACCGCTGATGAGGGAGGCGATGTAGCGCATGTTGGAAAATCCATACCTTTGAAAAAAGAAAAAAAGAAAACAAGGAACATCTAAGTGTTTGATCAATGACTTAATAAAAACTTCTGCGAGTTATTTAACCCCAAGTTGTTTGTTTAATGTATGCAAGTAAAGTCACTTGTTTGTTTGTACTTACGGGTGGCCAGGGTCAGGGTTACGCACAGACTGGCTTATTCCCAGTGCAAGAAGGCCCTGAAGGAAAAACAACAGCATAAAGCATAAAATCAGAAATGTAATGAGTAATGTGTTCAGAGAGACGCATTTTTTTACACAAACCCTAATATACAGGGTACACCGTAATATACATTTCCTCCACATGTTAGCTGAGCCACAACTTTTGTTACATTCATCCTCACACAATCAAAATACATTAAATCAAACAAGGTCAGATTTGACCTGAATAAAACCCACATGAAACAGAAACAAGTACCACTATAAAAGAATACACTTCTCGTTTGTCCTGTGTCCGTTACCCCCAGCGAATTGGTCAAACAAATCTTATACTTTAAAGTCTGAAATATCTCAGGAAATTTTGAGGTGGCTCCTCTATCGCCATTATTAACTACATATGTTGTCTCATCTGTTTATTGCATCCAATATCACTTTAACCACCACAGCAATTAAAAAACAAAGAGGGAAAATGTATAACCTGGTTACAGGTATCTGCCAGGGAATGGATTGCCTCTGAGAACATGCTGGCTGATCCAGTATAAACCCATGCCAGAAGTTTAAAAAAGAAATTCAGTCCATTTCTGAGAAGCAAAACCAAAAGAGAAAACAAACAAATAAATTTCATTTTTGCATCATCAACAATGAGATGTAATGTATTAACTGATAACGTTTGTTTTGCATATTTTACAGCATCACATATATATTATATTTTATATGGACAAAGACAAGAGCAGTATTTGACAGCCTGATGATGATTATTATAATTTGTAATAATAATAATAATAATAATAATAATAATAATTATTAGTTTGTTTAAAAATATATAAATTTGTCTCATACAAGAACTAATTTGCTAGGATTGTGCATCCTGACTTCCTGTTTAATAAAATCTTAATATAAGAACAAATGTGTCTTGTTATCATTAATCATTAACTGATTATTGATAATGTGTTCAATTATCAGTAAAGAAAAAAAATGTGGAACCCTTCATGTACTCATTACTATGGAATTTGTGTTTTTCTTTATAATAAAACAGTTCTATTAAATGGATAACTTCTGTCTGTTTGGCTTCATTCAACAAACACATTTCCCTCAGGTCCTGTGTTTCATCTATTTAATCTAATCTAAAATAACCACTGAGCCACTTCTGTCCTGTTTACTCTTTAATGCTGAACGCAAACTGTCCTCAGTATGAACTACACATGATGGCTCTTTATGAAGTTACTGAAGTGCTTGAGCATATTTGGAAACTTACATGCATATCGCTACCATCACCACTTTTCCTGGCCCCTGGAGGAAAGTAGCCCTTTTGCCAGATCGAGGCTATGAAAAAAGGTTTTCATGTTCAAACAAACAAACTACTACATTATAAATGAACTTGACAATACAGTACAGAAATTTGATAATAGTGATAATGGTGTCCCTATTCAGGGACAGTTCAATAAGGCAGGTCACACATATCAATTAAGGATTATAGTTTGTATGAGAAATATTAGAGCTAGCGGGCAAACGCTAGAAACATTTCTTCCACTTCATTTTTCCTTCATGTGAATGAACCAGAGATGATTAATATAAAGTAATTTAAAGTATAACAGCACAAATACAGTAGCTGCCCTGCTAAATCATGCATCAGGGCTGGAGTAATTTCCTTCCGCTACTACAGACAGAATTTTCTGTTTCTGTTGCTACATGAGAATAGATACTCACTTTTGTGTTTCCCCTGAAATCCTTGTACTCCTTTAACAACTGCTGATTGCGAAATATTTCTAATAAGAGAACACATGAGATTAAAAACACAGAAACTTGGGCCAAACACCAACATTAGTCCGAAAGCCCTTTTAAATTAACACATTTCAGAATATTAACACATCCAATAAAAGTCTCATATTGTAATTCTATCGCTAGCTGTAGCAAACACATACTCTCTTGGTACTGTCGCTCCACCTCTTTCCTGAGATTCCTCTCTCGAGCAAGGGCCTCCATGCTGCCCCAAACCTCCAGACCCCTACAACCCACAAAACATCCAGCATCAGCGAGGGAGAAACTGAACCCTACAGAATGTACTGAGTAAACCGTCAAAGTTATGGATCAGCAGGTATAACAGGACATACTTGGCTTCTACGTCTGAGCGTAAAAATACTGTGAATGCCTCTGTGTCATCATGAGGACTCCGTCTACGGATCCTTCTCAGTTGCTCCAGGTCACTGAAAACATACAGAGACATATAAAGTCATTAGAAAAGACTGTATATAATCAAAAAATGGATAATAAAAATGCATTCATCTTTATCATATTGACAAATTAAACAGGGCAAAGGTGAAAGATAAACTTGACAATGTGAAGTCAGTGTACCGAGTCTAAAGAATGAACAGACTTACCTGGGTTTGAGGCAGAACTCATTCATAGCCCTGACAGCAGTGATGAAATTGTTCTGAGTGTATTTGGATCCGTATTCTCGCTTCTTCAGAACTGCCCGCACTGTAAACATGAGGAGGAACAGAAGGTCACACAGAAAGCCACAACAGAAGCAAGCAGATGACTATAACCTCACAGTGCCTGCTTTACCTTTTACTTGAATGCTCTCTGCTTTTGGCAGACTCAGAGGTTTAGATCCTTTACGAAAATAAATGAAGAAAATGGTTAGGAAGAATGAAGTTTGTCCCTCCAATGCCAAAAATATAAACAAGGACAGAGTAACAATCACCAGGTGGCTCTTTCGAGAGCTGTGTAGTGAGCACTTCTTCTGTGGGTTTTGTATCATTTTGGCCCGATTCTGTTGGGGGTTCACCTTTACTGCTCCCTGCAGTAGAAAAGTACTGAACCTGTGACCAGGCTGAGGAAGCTCCTCTGGGATCAGCGAAGCTAAACCACAGACTGTGGCTTTTACATCTGCTTTGCCACCCTGCACACAAAGAATATTAAAAGTTAATATTAATCAAAAGTTCATGCAGAAACCATTTGGAAGTGTTGGATTTTCCAAATGAGCTGCTAATACTCCAATAGAGCATTAAAATTTATTAAAAACTTCTCGATCATGAGTATGTATCCTGCTTCAAAGATTTTGAATTTGATAGGATCACAAATAATAATAATTGGAAAGTCTAAAATACAGTCTAATGCAAGTTCATGTAGTGTGTTATAGGCCTGGGCAATAGAATAATAATATATACTGACAATAAACACCTCATCCACAACAATAAAAAAAAATTTGATAGGATGGCAGGTTAAAAGTTATATATTAGAAGACCACAGATGAGTGTCGATTTTTGTATTAATAAATGTATTTATTTAGTGCGTGTGTAGGGGGGTTTATTCAAAAAACATATTTGAAGCCTGACTGTCAGACCGTCACAACTATGGCTGTTACATTTTAAAGGTTCCTTCAAATGTGACTGGCAAGTTTGCCTTCTTTCTCCAGAAAAAAAACAACAAAAAATGAAGCAATTAATTTTACAGCTCACTTATAACAATGTATTTAATGAGTTATAGAGTTTATCTTTCTAATGTTTATTGTGTATTATTGATGTCGCATCAATATAGCAGTTAATTTTACTTTCTTTATTTATGTGACTCAATCTAAGATCATTCCATTATTCTTATTTATTTAGTTTTAAGGTGAGTACCTCTTCATCCTTGTGAGCCTTGATTTAAAAAAAAAAAGATTTAATTGAACCTTTTAAAAATATTTAATATTAGAATATAGCCTTGCCATAGCTCATTAAAAATGATCACTAATTGTAGATATACAGTTGTGAGTGTTACCATAACATGGGCGTGTTACTCGGGGAGGGAGATGAGACAGGTGAGCTCGCTGGTGCAGAGAAATTCTGCACAAAGACTGCCATGGCCGATGTGCCAGGTAGGGAAACATCCTCGCTGTGGCGAGTCCTGAAGAACACTACGGGAACCTGAGGGAAATTCACAAAGCAGGAAGTGCATTATGATGAAGTGAGAACACACTCAGTTCAAAATTTTGCAATGATCAGACACAGGCTAGTGAGGAAACAGTGGACACAAAGGTGGATTCAGTTGGAGGAACTCTCAAACATCTTTCTTTAAGAAAGGAAATTACTCATTGCTAATTGTAAATCTAAATGACACAGATACAAATATACATCAGGACATAAAATATTTAGTTCACTACATTCTCACAGTTTACTAGCAGTTTCATTATTAGACAAGTAGCACAGATTTAATAATTTATCCCATAACCTACAAACCCTGTGTTTGCCTGCCATTTCTGATGATAGCTAACCTAATGTAATGCAATGCAGATATAAGATAAGATATAAATTAAATTTACTGGGTTCATATGAACATTTGGCAGCGGTGAAATTGGTCACATTGGACCTGATTCTGAATGAATCAGGCATTTGAAAGAGTAATTAAAAAAAACAAATACAGTATGATCGTTTCTGACTAGTATGCAAAATTAGATCTGCAAAAGCTCTCGGATGGTTGATATTTGAACAAACTGGGGACTTCCATGTTTATAACATTCTCACAAAACAAACTACATATGCAAACGCTCACAAAAAGTTACAGTCAATTTTAGCTATCCATAATCTCACTAAATTTTAAATGATTGTTATTTTAAGTACAACTAAAGAAAAGAAGGAAACAAGCAAATGTCACACTATGTATTACTTTGAATTATATATTACATTATTGGAGTAAAACTTTTGAATGGTGCAAACGTTTTCAAGAAGGCTGTACATCCGTGAGTGCCAATCCCAGCTGAGGCGGCTCAGAGCTCAATGCAGTTGTTCCCATAAACATTCAGCGACTGGAACACTTGATCCTTCAAAATCGACTTGTTGTGAACTTGCAGTAAAGACAAAGCTATCTGTGGGAACTGTACACACAATCATTCATAAACACCAGCTCTGCATTACAGGCACTTGGATGGGAGTTATTGCCACAGCCCCCATAGGGTCCTGACCTCTCTCCAAGGTGTTTCCACATGTTTGGGCCATTAAAGGAGTTCCTGGGAGGCCAGCATTTAAGCTGTGAAGCATTTAGTCTGATCATGGCTTCAGCATACTGAGAAATCTTTCTACCTTGATGGTATTCAAGCCTAGTGATGTGCATTAGTGTAGCAGGGGATTATATAGAGAAATAAAAATAGTTTTTACTCGCATATCTAATTAATTATTGAGTACTTTATTAATCCCAAAGAGAAATTTTTATTTTTGAATATCCCAGTTAGGAAGCTGGGGTCAGAGCGCAGGGTCAGCATGGATACTAAACCCCTGGAGTGGATACGGTTAAGGATCTTGGTCATGGGCTCAACAATGGTGGTGCTGGGGCTCAAACCCCTGACCTTCCAATCAGAGACCCAGTAACGTACAAACTGAACCGTTTGAGCCGCCATTGTCAATTATGTTATTTTACTATATTTTACTCCACAATCAAATGTCTCGGGTTGGACTGCAACACGTCCTTTATTGGATTTACAAATGTAGTTGTGATATGAGCTACTGTATTGGTTTAAAACTTCATCTAAATTAATAAACTGGTGGAATTGTCTCTTTCCTAAACATTTACAACAAAGAATAAAACTAACAGCAAAAAATTTGGAAATATGAGGCTGTACATTCTGGTACACAAACAACTGGGGCATAAATAAAAGCTTTGCAACCAGTACAACCAGAGGTAACCAGTATAACCGGTGATAACCATCTTTATGCACATAATAGCAGCCCAACAGATAAAGACGCTTTATCCTGATGGCAGCTACCCTGAGCATTTAATAGTAATTAACAAGTTTAATGGTTATCTGTGTGAGATATTAAGGTTAAGAAACTACTGTAGGCTGTTATTCCTGTCTCTGTGCTGTTAGCTAGAAGAACTAGGAAAATAGCTAGTTTAGCAATTACCACCTGTCCTACAGCTCTGTTCTTCTCACTGAACCAGAAAGTCAATTTAAACTGTGTTTAGAAATTAGATGTTATATCCACCCTGCGTGTTTATTAGCTGTGAATAGACAGTCATTTTGGATTAACTCTGACCGGTAGCGTTAGCTAACTAGCCGGCTAACAGAACACACACAAACACACTCACACAGCTACTCACTCAATAGCGTTACACACTAACGTTATATCCTCACAGTCTTCACCTTTATGCAGCAGTCTGTCCTCCACATATCTTACTCCATCTCCTGTGTGTAGGATTCAGCTCACTCACATCGTGCTCACTGTGAATCAGCTAACTCCATGAAAACAGTCAAGGTGCAAATGACGCGAGCGCGTTCTCGCGAGACACTGGATGATTAAAGTCGTTAGGCTGCTCAGTGGGCGGAGTCAGACACGAGGCTGCGTCCAATAACAATACTGTACACTTCGACTGAGTGCACTAGGAAGAATCAAAGACGGTAAAGATCAGACGGTTTATACTCTGTGTAGTGCGCTGGTACAGGGAGTGGTCGCCATTGAGGACTGATCCTCTATTTTAGTTTCTAACTGACATAGTCCGAATGCAGCTAATTATTGCATATAGTACAGTATATTATAATTACACAGTCTAGTATTTAATCCACGAAAAATGGCCATGAACATGTGTGTGTGTTGTAGTAGCACTAGTACTAGTAATAATAATAAAAAAATATAAAAGAGATATAAAATAGATATAAAAGGTGGTGATAACAACTAGACTTATTTAATTACTTTACTTGCCTTAAATAAACTACTTAAATTGCCTTAAATAACGTTTTATTAATGAAATTAAATAGAATATACTGTATATACACAGTATATATATATGTAAATATTATATATTTAAATTAAGGTCAATTGATGAATATTGTTGTTATTTTTGTTCATTGGCAAGCTACAGTATGGCTGTAAAAAATAATACAAATAATAAACTATATTATATTATTAAATATATATGTAATATATAGATTAAAGGTCAATAAACACTATTAATAATTATATTATTATCAAATAGTTGATTATTCAGATTCGCAGAACTCTTTATTATTTAGGATTATTTTTATGTGATTCATATAACAATAATCATATATATATATATATATATATATATATATATATATATATATACCTGGTGTAAATATTATTATTATCATTAGCAATAGTAGTAGTAGTAGTAATAATAACAATATTAACTGTAAATAGTTGTTTATTATGAACATATAAGCAACAAAATCTTCAACGTCATAAATGGCATTATGATCTAATCCACATTTTAATGATCTTCAGTAAAAGGAAAGAAAGCAGAGTCTCTGGCCCAGTTACAGTACGAAACAGACAGTAGAAGCTGACATGTTGGCGCCATCGTGTGTTAAAGACTGAAACTACAGGTAGTAATTGGTTTCATTTATGCCTTTGTCGTTAATAATCACTTTATCCTGGTCAGGGGGATCTGGTGTCTGCACGTTCAAAATACATACTGATTATGGAAACAATTCAATCCGAGACGCTGAGCACCATTTTATACAATTATTTACCTTGCTCTGTTCCCTGTACTGTAAGGACACTGTAATCACCATAGAGAAAGAAAATTCTCCAATGTATTTCCTAAAACTCAGGAAAGATTAAACATTTTAAACAGCTTAGTATTTATTTAACAGCAAATCTAGATATAGCTCTTTTGATATCCTTGCTTTATTCCCACTCTGTCAGATTTTCAAGTTCTTGAAGCCATTCTCTCTCAACCTAAACATAAAGGAAAATATGGATCAGCTCAAATCAATAAAATAATGTTCAGCAAACAATTAACTAAAACACAACACGCACAATCCTTCATCCTAACATGCTCTTTACCTCTTGGTTTTGCATTTCAGTAGTGTGCACGGAGCCATGTGAAGATCCTGCTAAACACTTTTCATCACCCAGTCCCTCAGAAAGCGATGCACAGAACAAAGGAGTCATCGGACTTTGCAGAATCTCCCACAAACTGCTTGTAGAGGCTTCTGAATCCCCTGCAGAAGTCTCTGGACACTGTCTCTTAGAGCTGAATGGAGACCGTTCCTTATCTCTGTGAGCCCTCTTACCAGGCAGTCCTGGAATGGGATGTGAAAATTAATAAGCAGTGGCAAACTTACTAAAGGATAACAATCAACCACCACCAAACATGCAGGGTTGGATGAAATATGTGATAAATAAAAGGCACTGCATTGTTTACATATATATCCCAGTTTACACTGCACCATAGTCTCATGTCACTGTGTTCACCTGAATCTAGTTTCATTCGATTAGTTTGCGTATAATAGTCTTAATTTTGTTTTGTTTTAAGGTTTTGTTAAAAGAAATACGACATCTGTGCTTGGATTATCATTATTATTATTATTATTATAACACTCCCTCCAGAGGCTTGTACAGTGGGCTCCATGCATAGGTGCATTGCTTCATGCACTTTCCTTCCCCAACTCATCAGACATGATCATAAGGACAAACAGCTGTTTAGCCTTAATCCTTTGAGTACCCAGCACACTGCTCTTATTTTATTAATATTATTAAAATAATTAAACATAACATGCTGTTTTGCTGTTTTTACTATGGTTTTTACTGCTGATTTTTTACCATGCACCTTCACCAAGTATTTAAGTAATCTCCATTCATGATCCCCCCCCACATCTTCCACAAAGTTGACGGTTCAGCACTATCCTTTAAGGTTTGTATAATGTGATGAAGGGTTCCAGCAATTTGAAATCTCCTTAGTTGTTTTCTTTGCTTGTTGCAGAAAAAAAGGGTTTAAAAATGCAATAATTTAACCCTCCTAAAATGGAGATTTTTTTTTTTTTAGCCAGGCAGTGTATGTCACTCACCCTCTTCACAGGTCTCAGTGCTATTCTGCTCAGAAACAGCTTCCTCTCCCGCCTGGAAAAACAAACAAACAAAAAAAAGATCTCTCCATAGGAACACACATATATATATATGCTTATATAAATATACTATAAATATACTATATAAATGACAAAACCCTTTCAGCTGTGCACCCTGGACGGGATGTGAAACGGCCATATATGACTTTCTGAAGAGTCTGATGTAACGATATAGACAAATCATGGGTGTTCTGGACCTAAAACACACATATACACACATGACATATAAACCAGTTTAAAACTGACTAAACACTGTCAAATGTGCTTCGCTGAAACGGGCATGTGATAATACCTTCATGTTATTTAGACAGGCAGAGCGAAACTTTACACTGCTACTGCTGCTCACAATACTGTTCACAGAGCTCAGGATCACTGGCATGGCCGTCTGAAACGTCTTGCTGGACTACACCACGACATGCAAAACAGCAAGGAAAATATGCATACACACAAACACAAAGGTGATTCACAATAGCTTACTAGAATGTAAGTGCAATTATAGTGTAAGGTTGGAGATTTTTAATCTGTATAATCAAAGAAGAATAATTAAGCTTTTCTAATGAGGGGGGCAGATTAGCCTCGTACCTTTTTTCTTTTAAGGAATTCCTTCAAGGTGTTTTCCAGGAGAGACTGGATTGCTGCCCTTACTTTCTCTCCATTGTACCAGAGCATCTTGTCCAAGTACATCTCTAATGTCTCTTCATTTGCTTAATAATAAATAAATTTCAAAAGGCAAAACAAATAACAACTATAACTCAAATCCAAATATTTCTAACTGCCTGTTTTTAATCACGGTATCAAGTTATTGAAAATTAAAAATACATATTAAATGTGTTATTTCACAAATTGCCATGTGCTGTACTAAATGTAATAAACCTGTTTAACACTAACAGGCAGATGAGAGAGAGCGCTAAAAATCACAAACTGCATCTTGACCATATGGTTGTGCGATAAATTATTTATAATATTATCATTTTAAAAAGGCAGCATGGTGAGCAAGCAAGAAATGCAGATTAGGCTAATTGGTGTTTCCAAATTGCCCTGCTTGTGCCCAATCCAGGATGTATCCCACCTTGTGTCCCTGAGTCCCCTGAGTCCTCCAGCATTTCTTTGACCCTGAACAGTATAGGCAATATAGAGAATGAGGAATTGGTAGAGTAAGGAATTTTAACCAAGTGCTTGGAAAATATTCACAATTGTTTTGCCCACATTATTTTCTTCCTCTACATCATTGGGGCGAGGTAGCTTGGTGGTTAATGTGCTAAACTACAAATCAGAGATTTTACCCACAACAGCTCAGAAAAAAAATCAAGCTTTGAGGTGGCAACCCGACCTCATTAGAAACGACCAACATCTCTACAGCGAGGGGAGTGTTCATCACATGCACAATAGCAGACCCTTATCCTACCCCATCCCTTACCCAGCCCTCTCAGTGGGTCAGTGGTTCTCAAGGTGTCGTTTGGAAAAACCCCAAGGGCTCTTTTTTTTTAAGAGTGATGAACACCATTACGGATATATATAACATTTAATATAATTGTGGACATACACTACCGTTTGGGGTCACTTGCAAATTTCTTTGTTTTTGTTTAGTGATTTATTTTCTACATTCTACAACAATACTGGGGATTT
>JAOVVA010000037.1:13485819-13497826 GCA_028565275.1 Leiocassis micropogon | reverse complement strand
GTGTGTCTCCCCATACCGGTGTGTGTTGTGTGTGTGAGGTGTGTGTGTCTCCCCATACCGGTGTGTGTTGTGTGTGTGAGGTGTGTGTGTCTCCCCATACCGGTGTGTGTTGTGTGTGTGAGGTGTGTGTGTCTCCCCATACCGGTGTGTGTTGTGTGTGTGAGGTGTGTGTGTCTCCCCATACCGGTGTGTGTTGTGTGTGTCTCCCCATACCGGTGTGTGTTGTGTGTGTGAGGTGTGTGCTCTGCAGCACCAGTAACCCTCCCTTGTCCACAGCGCGCGACTTCCCGCGGTTACTGCGGATCAGAACCATCAGCAGCCTGATGACCTGAAACACAAACACACTCCTAATAAACTCACCGGCGCGTGATAATAACTGATTACCTACAGCTCCGAGTTTAACCCGCTTCACAGCTAACGTTAGCTAAGAAACTCAGCCGTCCCGAGCTAACTAGCTTTAACAACGCCGACACCTCACTGCGTTAGCGCTACACCTGTACTTCACCAGGACATTTTATTACATTATTTATTATTAATGTGTGTTTTTTATGTATTTATTATAAAACTTTAAAGTTTAATATTACCAAGTTACCTGTTGCAGTTGAGTTCTCATTCTTCCTGACGCTCTTTTTTCTTTAACTCAGTCAGAGAGGAGGAGGTTCAGGCTGCACAACATTAAATCTACAGTTTAACACTTAACTGCCAAGAGCTTGACTAAAATCACGTGATTCTGAAGAAATTTTATGTATTATTATTATTATTAGTAGTAGTAGTAGTAGTTATTTACTAATACTAATTGTAGTAAAATGATGATGATGATGATTGGTAATAGTAGTAGTAAATTAAATAATACTAATTAGTAAGAGTACTGATACTAACAACTGTAGTAAGTTGATGATGATAATGATGATAATAATTCCTATTATTATTATTATTATTATTACTATTAGTAGTAGTAGCAGTAGTAATAAAGCAAACTAATATTAGTTAGTATTAGTACTTGTACTAATATGAACTCTTAGTTGATGATGATGATGATGATGAATAGTAGTAATAATAAGAAAGTACTGGCATTAATATTAATCAGTATTAGTTTGTTTTATTGTTATTACTACAATTATTTATGTAGCAAAGAAAACTAATACTAATTAGTATTAGTACAGATAATAGTAATTGTAGTAAAATGCTGATGATTGTTGGTACATGTAGTAGTAGTAGTAAAGCAAAATAATATTAATTAGTATTAGTACAAACAATAACTGCAGTAAGTTGATAATGTTGATGGTTATTGTTATTAATATTAGTAGTAATAAATCAAAATTAATACTAGTACTGGTACTAACGCTTGTTTAGATTATGTTGATGAAAAATAGCAGTAATAATTCCAATTTAATTGGTATTAGTTTACTTTATTATTACAACTATATATGATGATGATGATGATATGTAGTGGTACAAGAAATAAAGCAAATTAATACTAATTAGTATTAGTACAGATAATAATAACTAATAAAATGATGATGATGATGATGATTGGTAGTAAAAGCAAAGCAAAACAATAATAATTAGTTTTGTGACTGGTACTAATAATAACTGTAGTAATATGATGATGATGATTATACAATTATATACGATTATATTAATTGTACAAATTTCCTTCTTCTTCTTATTATTACATACGTTTCTTGCAGGCACAGATAAAAGTAAAATACACTACTATATCAAAATCATTACCTTATTACAACCACTTTGGAAAATGATAAGGACTTAAAATTAAAACCCCAAACTGTTCACAAAATATTAATGACAAACATTTTCAATCAAGTTTTATTTATCCCTTTTGCAAATCAAAGCCAATTTGTGATCCATAGCATTGGCTCAGTCCAGTTCCAGTATTAATTCACAATAATTTCATTTTCCTTTAATAACAAAAAGCACATGTCTCACAAGGTGCAAATAAGCCGAAGGACAGCAGAATATAGTTCGTCCATAGCACTACATTAGCTTAGGCAGCATTTCAAATGGTCCTTTCAGTTATATTTTTATCCTGATATATGTTTAAGTCTAATAGTCATAATCATACAGTTCACAGTGTTTATTTCAATTATTATTTGTTATTACTTTACATGGTCCCCATTTTACAGCATCAATATGGCAACAGCATTCTTCTAATGCATGATTTTTACAATCCTTACGTGAAAAAGATACAAAAAAAATCGCTTTAAAATTTTTCATTTAAAAGCTGAAATAAAAAAAATACAAAAACAAAATCTATTTTAGATTACATTAGATTACACCAGGTAGTAATTACTGGGATAAGCAGATTGAAGACACTTGCGTTTTGGTACATGCCTTTTGTACAGTTTGACTTTTATGAACTCAATAACACAGTATAATCCTGAAACAGCTATATGGACTGTGGTGGTATTAAGATGAAATATCTTCTAGACAACCTAAATTCCTTATGATAACAAAAACATTTTAAAAAGCTAAAAGTTTTGATCTTACGATTCACTATGTCTTAACTGTACATTCCCTGATGCCCTTACTGTAAACAGCATAAGGTGCATTTTGTCAAGTTCTCTCAAATGGAACAGGTAAAGAGAATAAAATGCAAACTTGTCTCAATGAATTGTTACAGAACGGCCGAAACTGAGTTGATGATAGACACAAAGTCCAGCATTTTGCAATTATTCTCCTGATAAATTTAGCCATAAAATAAAATGCAGTAGAGAGGATCACATTCTACTGTAATAAGACTGTACAATAAATCAACATATCCTGACTATTATTGCTATACATTTCCTTTTTTCATATACCAAGTGCAAAACTCAGGTCCATATTCCAGTTAATGTGTGTTGCTTACACAACGTGTCATTGTTTTTAATACTGTGTGCAATGCACTTTAATTAAGCATGACATATTCTCAGTATTCTGAATGCTCATGATGAAAGGCAACATCTGGAAACTTCAGGGGCAACTTCCAGGGTTTCTCTTCAGTACAGCCTTTGTAATAAATAGGTATAAAATAAACTGTACAAATATGGCACATGAACCTCAGAAGAGTACTGAAACGAAGTTAAATGCAACAAGTATATTACACTTTAGGTTTCAAGTGTAGTAGGCAAACATGGTGTTGAACGCTGGCAGTCTCCACAGCCACTGGTTCACATCGTCGAAAAGTTGCATGTTGCTCCAGTATGCCATTTTAGGGGTCCCATGCATAGAAGAGTAATGCCCTTTCTTTTTCCCAGTATAAGAAAGCCTCAGCTTTTTCCACTGCTTTCAGTGTGATTCCTAAAAAATAAAAAAAGAACATCAATATGTTTTTTGAAAGATAAATCTGAAATCGAAGAGTGTACTGTAAAACTTTGCTCTAGTAAATTACCTGAGATTTTCAGCAGAGGGCGCCAGATTGGCCTTCCCTTTCTGCAACACAGCTGGTGATACTTGAGGGCCTTTTCTTAATGGGTCCTCCTTGATAAGGAAAACATACCCAGTAGTAGATTACTAATATAGTATAGTATACATATAATATAATATGATATAATATGAATCTTGGGTTTACCCACAATTACCTTGACCTATGACCTGTTTTGCATCATGGGTTCAGGTCATTGCTTCAGCAAAGACAAAATCATTTAAACACACCTTTGTAATCAGATTGAGTTTGGTAACAGGACGAGGTGGAGGGGGTCTGCTTGGAGGGTTTGGTCTGGGTTTTGGTGCCACAGATGGAGATGGGTAAGAGCTGGAGCTTGGCTCTGAGGGTGGAGGACTTTTCTGCTGTGGCGCGTAGGCTGGAACTGGCGGTGGTTTGACCACTGGCCGAACGGACGAATTTCTCGATCTTGGTGTACCCACAGAATTTGGCTGCTGGTTAGCCGCCTGTGGGAAAATCACAACAATATGGCATTAGGCAGTATTAAAACCTCTTAAACGTCTTACTCATACAGAAGATGACATATTCTGTTACCGTTTTGTCCATGTTAGTTTTGTTCAGCTGGAATGTTGGGTTGGCATGACCGATAGAGGGTGCTTTGGAACCTGATGAAGCTGGGACACTGAAACGCAAATCAAAATGAATTCATTTAAATAATAATAATAATAATTCACATCAAATTACAAGAACTTAAATATAAGCAAGTTGCAGATTTCAGTATTACCTAACAGTTATCTGATGAGGGTGGTGAGCCACATCTTTCAAAGAATGAAGCTTCCTCTTATAGCACCATCGGAGGAAAAGCGTTCCCAATCCCAAGGCGAGAGCCACAGGGAGGAGCACCAGAAGAACCAGTAAGTTACCTGCAACGTCAAATGCAGCCTGTTAAAACCACAGTCAGGTGGAGCTGAAAAAGTCTATAGCACATCAAAAAACAGAAGGATTACAGACACAGAAGGATTTAACCTGTAATCATGGAATAAAACATTTAACAAAAATGTCCTGGTAGACAATACTTAGAAATAAATTATACAATTTACTTTTCACATTTGTTTGAGACCAGCCTCATTAATCACCAATGAACCTTAGAACGCACCTCAGATTAAAGCCGTTATAAAGGGTTTACAGAGCATAAGTAGCAGACACTTCTCAATATCAACTGTTCAAATTAGATTATAAGGTGTTCAAAATTTTGGGCTTGGACTGTATGTATGTATGTATGTAAGTAGCTAGGTATATGTAGGTGTTCCAACTTACTTTTTGGTCGCACAGGGCCACTGTCCTTGCTGCCACCATTTCCCACTTGATTACAGTAAGGCGGTGCCCAGCCTGGGTCACAGTGGCAGTTATGATTGTTGTTACACATCTATAAATGAAAACATGCACCAGTCATCAACAGTTCTGTCATCATAACTACATCTGTTTTTCACAACCAAAATCATATATTTATCTCATGATCAGTCTTGTTGAGCACCCTGTTTTTTGTTGAGGTTTTCGGGAAAAAGTTGATGATGAAGCATGACATTTTAATCTTGAGAAAGGTGTAAACCTATGACCTACTCCAGCACCACACATTTAGTAACCAGGCCTGTTCTTATTTGCCTGCATGGCATGTAAAGTTTTTGCATGACTGAAGGAGAAGCTTTGAGCTAACAGGGTGACAGGAAGACAGGAAGTTGCTCAGTGAAGCCTAGCCCCCGACTAAAATGGGCAAAAAATTTGGCAGATGATCAATAGCAGTGCACCAAAGTGAGCACCTACCCCATGGCCATGACACTTGGCGCTGCACTTATCCGCTCGCAGGAAGGACGCGTTGCGACACTCCCCACCAAAACAAATCTGCTCAGAGAGAGTAAAATGGAGAGAACAAAAGATAAAAGACAATGGCAACAGTCATTGATACACCAATTAAACTTGACTTTATATACTCAGGGCTCACCGCATTGTCCCCACACTTGGTTCCGGTCATAACCAGCCCAGGATCCAGTGTATCTCCCACACCTTCCTCTTCCTTGCCAGGCCGGTACACATGTGTACCTCTACAAAAGACCTTACGGTCGCCATAGCGGATGGTAGTGTCTATGGCGACGGCGTTGGCTTCAATGGGCTTCGCAGCAGCACTCAAACACTGTATCTTCCCGCATTTAGCATCCCTTAAATAAAAATCGATGTAAATGTATGTCCTTCTATTTTGTTTAAAGCATCAAGTTTTGTTTCTGTAAATGATGCTCACCTCTCAGTGCACTTCCTGTATTCACCCATGAGGTTTTTGCCACAGTTTCCGTAGGTATCTCCAGCCTTGTTTACCTCAGTGAAACACAGATCCGGAGCAGATCGGGCATCTGTGACGAGACACAAAGAGACATGTGCTTGCTCATGTGCTAAACAGATGTTAAAAGCTTTAGTCATTACCAAATGAATAAGGAAAAACGCTCAGTAGTACAATTAGCAGTGTGAACAATATGTTAACCTTTGCCCAGATAGAATAAGTGCAAGTTTTTAAGTCCTTTTGTTAAGTTTTATAAGTCGTTTAATTAGGTCTTACAAGGGTTCTCTGATTAGGGAGCCTGAAAGGATTCTTGCTTTACACATAAACAAATGATCTGTCTCCTCTTGGCTCTTTACATCAAATGTAACATATAAGCAATAAAACACATTACATGCTTGATTTTATTTATTTGAATGTAAATTAAAGTGTACTGTGCTTACCATTAAGGCCTTTTTTTACCTTATGACCTTTGTATGCAACAGTCACAAATTTGGATTTTTAAAACTGCATCTTGTTGTTTGTTTGTACCATATCTTTTCAAAACTTAAGTATATTAAGTTGATTATATTGTCCTGCACTAATGTCACATTTCTATAAGCTAGTTCACCAATGTCAACCTTTTAGAATGCTATTGCAATCTACAGTGTATGTGTATATGCCCAAAGTTACTCAACTTGACTCAAAGTCAACTTGATGCAGATACGAACAGACCGTGGTTCTACGAACATTCGTAGATGCAAACAAATCACGAAGTAGCGCCTGTGTATTGTAGAAAAAATATACACTGCAGTGTATACCAGATACCAATATTTACAATTATATACAATATTCTCAGTGTGTAAGTGAATGTGGAAAACAGCTCTGAGACAAAACGACCTCCAGGATTCCCCTGCAATTTAAGGGCGCAGAGACAACACTGTTACATTTGACATGTGAGGCACGGTTACGGTTTTGGCTACATGATGGCAGTGTGAGGAAAGGGGACAGAGATTTAGTCAAGTGGATTGGCATGCTTCACATTGTATATTTGTATCAAAGGTGTATAAGACTCACTTTGTTTGACTTAAGAACAAATCCAACTTAGGAACGCTCTCCCGAAATGGAACTTGTTCGTAAGTAGGGGACTACCTGTATTCTTGATAACTTGACTCAACTTAAGAAGTATATTGCTAGTATACTTAATAGATTCATCTTAAATGACCTGGTTTACCTTTCCCCCAAAGAGAGAGGCACTGCTGCTCCAGGGTTGAGCACATGCCTGTGTAACAGTAAGCTTGGCCATGAGAACAGGGGCTGCCATCCATCAGGTAGAAATTAGCAGGGCAGGACTCTGATTTACCATCACAGTACTCAGGCAGGTCACAGGAACCCGACGAAGAGCGGCAAAGCACTCCAGGGCTCTTCAACTAAGAGGAAATTAGTCAAGAATAAAGCTGGTAAGTTTTATCATAGTGGTTTATCATGATATATTACTAAAAAGAATTTTGAATGATTATATCACCTTGCAGTTCTCGCAGCAAACCCCATGGGCACACATGGCTCCCGCTTTCAGCGTACAGTTATTAGCGTTACAGCATGGACTGGAACATTCCTATAACACAAGATTGGTATGAGGAAAATAGACATAGATAAACCTCACAGGATTAAGAGTGCAGGTAATGCGCTCACCTCCACATCTCCACAGTCACACTCCTCCCCTTCCTCGAGGTAGCCGTTGCCACAGCGCTGGCCTCCGTACATAACCCGAGTGTTTGGTAGATTGAACAGGCATTTGCCACCACCTGAGCTCAAATAGCGCTTCAACTCTTCCTGGTTACACGGGTTAAAGACACGAGGGAACGGGTGTCTGCAGACAGGCGGAAGGAAAACAAGAACGAGGGTTTAATTTAAAGGCATTTGTTTTCATGCTAATTACATGACACAAAAGCCACAAGATATCTATGTTTTTCTAGTTTTGCTGTCATCACGTAAGCTCTTCAGATTCTATTTAAAAGCAAGACATGAACCAGCAAATCCAGACAGTGACTACACAGAATGGCATCCAAAATGGGAAGTATTACAAGAAGTGTAAATAGAAATGAGAGCCTATTTTTACAACTAACAGGCACGTATGACGTTTTTTTTCTTGCTTATTTATTTCAGCAACACATCATTTGATGAGTTAATCGTATCTATTAAATTGATTATGAAACTTGGCATGGTGGTGCAACACGTAGCATTTCCACCTAACAGCTTCAGGATGCCTGTCTACGATCATGAGCTCAGGTTACTGTCTATGTGGCATTTCACACGTTCTATTAGTAACTGTGTGGGTTTTTGGGGTTCTTGGGTTTCCTCCCACCAAAAAATAAATAAATGCCGTGTGGTTGATTGTTAAGTATAAAATGCCCCAAGATGGAAATGTGTCAGGGCGCCTTCATGCATTATGGTCTGTATTGGGCAGGATAAAGCATTTACTGAATATGAATATACTGTAATGGCACGTAGATAGTAACTAGAATTCACGTTGCCTGTATTTACGATGGTGGCTCAGTGTGTTAAGGCTCTAATGAACAAGGCCCTTAAACTTGTCTGCTCCAGGGTGCCATATAATGGCTGACCCTACATTCAGACTGATGACAAAGCTGAAATATGCAAAAAATAAAGGATTTCACTGTGCAGTAATCTGTATGTGACGAATAAAGCCTGAATAAGTTCATAACAGGGCACATGCAAAAAAAAACAAAAAAAAAAGTTGAAATCTCACCCAGTAGCTGCAGCCATGATGCATCCTCCGTCCTCTGGCAGGGCCTTGCAGCAGTGATCACTGTCATGGTTCATTCCAAAATTATGCCCCATCTCATGAGCCATGGTAGCCGCGACCCCGACTGCATTTTCAGAATGGTCCTAGAAAGACACAGCAAACGAGAGAGAAGGATGAGACGGAGATGATATCTGGGAGACACAAACGATGAATAATACTGCAGGTTGCTTTACCGAGTTTACGCCTCCTGACTGGTATTCTGAGCACATGGCTTTAAGAGGAGCCAGTCCTATAGTGGTACCATGGAATGATAAACCCCTAAAAGAGCCATGAACAGACTTGTTCAGATCCTCCATATACAACACACATATGTTTGTTTTCGCAGTAAAAGCACTCCTCCACATTCACACCTGAACATTTGCTATACTTTTACTATGGTTTGTGATAAGTGACTGTAATGCTGACAGACTGACGTGATGAGCTGTGCGTTGTCATTGGGCAGCTGTCCCAACTGCTTCCTCCTCCAGGTCAGGAAGGCCTCCAGGGTCTTGTAAGGGTTCTCCGTGATGCTGATCTTATCGCCATCGTTCCAAATCTCCAGCTGGATCAGGGCTACACGGATGTTCAGTGCTTTGTAGTACTGTTAGGATTAAGAGATAGTGTGTCAAAAGTGGACAGTGTATTGGCTAAGATCTAAGATTCCTAACTTTATTTCAGTTACAATTTTGGTGTTAAGCTTGCAGAGAGACTAAATAGGAAATCCTGTAAAAGATCTCTGTACTTTAATTTAAAAAATAATGAAAATACAAGTTTAAGCCAAGATGTATTAACGGCTAGTTAAGTATTTTTTTTCATATGGAATGGACCTTATGCTTGGATGTGAGCCACAGCAACACAGGAACAAGACTAGAGCGTATGATGTGGATGATGCTGTCATTTATGTTTTATTTACTCTATATTTAATTAAATTTAATGAAATTCCAATTAAACAAATATTTGGTTTAGATGCAGTTTTTGGTTTTAACTAGGAAACAATATTATCATGAAAATCTAAATCTCAAATCGTTCAACTCAAACCGGGACTGGGTAATGGAATTCCTTAAGAATTAAGGCATAAAATCGATTTACATACATTTACTATTTACAGAAGACGGTGATGAGTATGGTGGTGAGACTCTTAACCACGGTAAAACATTTTAATGGTGCAAACGTTTAAAGAAGGCGGTACGTCCGTGAGGGAGGATCCTGGCCAAGGTGTGTTGCAGGCAACTGCAGGCGTTCCATTGAACATTGAGCGAAACAGAATGCAGAAGACCCACATCTGTCTGTGGGAACTGTAACCACAATTGTTCACAAACCACAACTGCACATTACAGGAACTTAGCTGGGAGTCATTGCCATATCCCCCAAAGCCATTCCCACATGTTGAGCCATTTAAAGGTGTTCCTGGGAAGCCAGTGTTACAGACATAAAGCAAACGGCCCGGTCATGGCCCCAGTGTACTGAGAAAACTTTCTTAGCTTTGGTAAAACCCTGGGATGAGTGCATTAGTGTAGCAGGGGATTAGATAGAGAAATTAATGGAGTCTTCACTTGCATAACTGTGTTCTGTTATTCTGCACAATCAAAAGTCCCAGTTTGACTTGATCGCCCTTCGTACTATTCAGCCTGTTTGAACTGATTTACTTATTTCAAGCTTCACATTTCCTTAATCCTGACTAATTTCATCCATTATTTCTCTATTTCTTATTTTCTGCTACATTAATATCCCAGAACCATCATCAGACTGCCTGCTTCATGTCTGAAACGCTGGCCTCCCAGGAACTCCTTTAATGGCCCAAAATGTAGAAAGTCCTGACTATACAGGGGATGTGGCAATAACTAAATAACAAAAAGTCTTCTTTAAATGTCCATCGGTTTTACACATTCTTCATTCATGACACAGGTCCCGTACATTTGTTAAATTATCCATCTAATACAATTTCCGATACATTTGCCCATCATTAGTATAGCTAAGCTATAATCTTGCTGCGTTATTTACTTTGTATATGTACAATACACATTACATTTGGTTTCTTTGTTACTACCTTGTCCACATAGTTAGCAGCTTCAAGTAGCTTTGTCTTGGTCTTCTCCAGATCACGACCGTGCTTGAGAAACTGCAGCAGAGATAGAAAAGTGGTCATTATGTCATTCTGACCTCTGTGGACTCCCAGCTACACAGACACACACGATACACAGGCATTACGTAATGGACCTCCTCCATTAGTGCAGAGGCAGATCAATGATGAAAGGAAGCAGGGTTATTATTTCTGGTGCCACCAGAGGTTTTCACAGCCTTACTGAAACAAGAGTAAATCCAACTCGTGCTGCATTTCTACCACAATAGATGAATCAAAGGTTTTTCTCATGCCATAACACTGAATTTTTACACATGCTGTTTAAATACCATGCATCATATACAGTACGTATTATTTTAGAATATTTGCTCCTGTTGTGTTTTTACCTCAGCGTGATCAGCCACCACCATCAGCTCCACATACTTCATACTGCGGCTGACGTCTCTCTTTTCCTGTGGACAAACCCACATGTGCTATCGTGATGACTAACTGCTTCCAAACACTGCTTCCAATAACTGACTTTATATACACTGTCGCTTCCTACAGTATGTAGAGGCAGCAGTAGAGGTCTGCTTTTCATTTAATATTATTGATACAATTATTTAACGTTTGCATCAATGACAAAGATAAATAAAAGGATTTGGCATGTATTCACCCTGGTGCCATGACTGGCTAGTGCGATCCCACCGACCAGCTCGCTCAGCTTGTCTGTGTGGTTCTCCCCTCCATAGTGTTGGTTGCAGGTGCTCATGGGGATTTTCAGGCTTTCAGCACGGAACACTGCATGGCCCTGAGAGACACTGTGATTGGCCAGAGGCTCGATCATGTACACCGCACTGTGGTTCAAAGCAATCATGCCACTGGGGATGAAACAAGACAAATAACATTTTATATAAGCATCAAAGGGTAGCTTTAATTCATGTTTGAATTGGGCAATCACATTAGGTGCTCAAAGTCGTCACCATTACCATCCGGACACTTTTGATGTCGGCGAACTACTGCATGAACAACATTGACTAGAGTATCCACAGGGATTGCTCTGCATGGTACTTCAATTACTTCCTGTAGTGCAGCCAGTGTAGGTGGTTTTCTATGGTAAGAAATTGAAGTAGCATGCAGTGTAATCCCTGTGGACACTCTATCCTTTATCCTACACATCCTGTAGTGTATGTAGTGCAAATCCTTTCTGCAGTACATCACATCCTCTGCCATTTTCTTTGGCTCTTTTCTGATGGTCACATGATAGGATCAATGCACGTTATAATGATCTATATACGTATAATGAAACTGTAAAGTACATTAAAGATAAACAGCTGTTTTCTTATAAAACTGCACAAATCTGTGTCTTCACTCCAATGAAATGAGTTTTCACTCCAAATATTGACTGTTTATTTTATTACTCTTTATTGCTCTTTATAGAAGTTTCTTTTATGC
>JAOVVA010000037.1:13453266-13463903 GCA_028565275.1 Leiocassis micropogon | reverse complement strand
AACATAATGAATTTTATGATGAAGGCCTAATATGAGCTTCCCCTGTTTCAAAAGCTAGCAGCCGCCACTGATGTACAATAACTAGTTTCACACAGCAAGTAGGGCCCTTGTTTAGAGGTTAGAGAGGGGTTTGGGATTCAGCCTTTTATTAGAAACTAGTTAGCTTTGTAGCTCACCTTAGGCTGGATTAAAACAACATAGACGATTTAGTGACAATTTAGAATGACTTATAGGCAATAACTAAGGAGACAAAGTGTTGTTTAAGATGACAGAACATTATCAGATGTTTTTTCTTCCTGAAGGTGCTTCTGTGACTGGTTTTGAATGTGCGTTTTGGCAGGCAGCTTCTCTCCCCTCAGTACTGCAGACTGTATTGACTTATTTTCACATGCTGCGATCGACTGTTATTTTAATTAACAGTTATTAGAACACATGGGACGGGGAGTGATACATATAATTGAATAATTCAGTCCATTCTGATTACTCAGTCAGAACTAGCTGTTGTATAATAATTTGTGGCAAAGGGATGCTTCTAGCATGTCTGGCCTCAAAATATTAACATACAGACTCCATACATTTATTCAACTACTCATGCTTTACTAAAAAAAAAAAAAAAACTATTTACCTCAGAAATGAATGTATTTCACTTTGTTCCTTTACTTCTTCTCTTCTGTGATCACTAAAGCAGGGCACTCTGATGAATTGACGCATTAATACTGTATGTCACCCCAATAATCTGCTAAATGAATTGAGCTGATTCTGCATTTCAAGCCGGTCCAAGCAGTGAGAACAGGGCCAAATGTACAGAAGGATTTAGTGCCATATGTTCGAGATATAGGCGTCGGGAAACGGCTGTAACAAAGAGCTCAGTTCATCATTTTGAAAGGATGTCAGTTGGCAACCTTCTCCCAGTGCTGAATGACATCACCCCAAACAGTGGAGGAGTGAGAGAGGGAGGGGGTGTATAAGAGAAAGATTGGAAATGAATGATGAATTAAAAACATGGATGTTGAGTGTAAAAGAAAGGAAGAGGAGGAAAGAGGGGTGACAAAGTGAAAAAGATAAGGAAAGCTGGCTCAGAGAGTGTCAAAGGCTAAGGAGTAGAAAAAAAGTTGAGGTCAGGCCAATGGAGAGATGATGGTGTTGAGGGCACTGCCTGAGCGCAAGATACCACTGATGATTAAGTGTGTGTGGGGTCACCACAAGAAGTTATGTAAACTTATCTCCAAGCCTACCAGGAAGACGAAACGAAAAAAAAAAAAATAATAAAATAAAATAAAAATAAAAAAATATATATATATCGCCCCCACTGGCTTTAACTGAGCCAAGACACTTTATTATAGTTTCTTGGACATTCAAACATTTACAAAAGCAAGGAATCCAAAACCCCTAGTGAGACCACATGAGACACACTTTTTTTCCCTTTTGAAGTCTGCAGAGTGATGGAGGAACAGACAGAGCTAAGAGGTAGAGAGACAGGTCAGAATGTGATAGACTGCCTACATGTGGGTGTGGAAGACAACAAAGACAGGAGAAGGATTAACAGCCTCGCAGAAACCCCGCTCAAGTGTCTCTGCAAGCCTCGAGTCTCTAACAGCAATGAAGTGACTATTTACAATGGCTAGTTTCAACAGACGTGACCAGAAATAACCTCAGAACAAGCCAAGCCTGCTCCTGAATTGATGTCTAGGGTATATCCAAATTTATATCAGACACTCAGCAAATGTTTTCATCATAAAATTCACTTGTACGACTGCAGACATTTTAAACTCCTATTAAATACCAACGAACTCTTTTAAAAACATTCTTCTATTTGACAGATATTTACATTTAGGCAGACGCCCTTATCCAGAGTGACTTACATTTTCACCTCATTTTATATCTGAGGGTTAAGGGGCTTACTCAAGGGCCCAACAGGGACAACTTGGTGGTTGTGGGATTCAAACCTGGGACCTTCCAAATCGTAGTCCAATGCCTTAAGAGCTAACCGAGCTACCCTTGACCCCTATCAGATCTGAGCCGATATCTGGATAAGTTAACAGCCGATCCATTCATTTGGATGCTTTTCTAGATGCCGTGAAATCACAGTTTAGCTTCCATAACATTATAATTGCAAAAATGTCAATTACAACAAAGCATTGGTTAAAATGCTCCTTATGCATTGGCTAAAATAAAGAAGAAAAATGCCTCTTTCTCTACAGTTTTACTGTATCTGTTTTGTGAGGTTTGAGAGATATCTTTGACCTGTCAATTATATTGAAACATGGCAACCCTGGTTAATGGTATTAGCTCTTTTTTGTACATTAAGACAAAGGAAGTGGGAAAACATATCCGCGGTACATGCTGTACCGTTAGCAAATGTCAACTCTAAAAGCATCTCGACTTGCTGTTATACCCCTATCTCACCTATGCGGTTTGACTATCCGAGGACCGACGCGCGGAAAGATGGAAACCTAATCACAACGACAAAACTCGCGGTGAATCATGATGAACCGTACTTACGGCCACCACGCGAAACCGCGTAGGTGAGATAGGGGTATTAGTAGTTAACAGATTATGGGCCAAACTTCGCTGAGTGATGATGGTAGAATAATTATAAAGGTCTTGACTAAAACAACATGCATGAGGAATTACAAAGGAGTTTTCATTTTCTGCAATGGAAAAGTACTCTAAAGTACTTTTATCAGAAAGTAACGCTGTAATGTAACCGATTACTTTTTAAAGACAGTAATTTTGTAATGTAATTATTTACTTTAAAAAGTAACGTCCCCCAACACTGTTCATAGGTAATACTTTCTATAGCCTGTGTCCAGACGAATGTACATGCAAATATCTGGAACCCTACTGTATAACCGGAAAATGCTAATCCGCTTCCTATCATCTGTCTGTCTCTGGGTCTCCATATGATTTACATGTTTATGACTTGTTCTTTTGATGTACAGGACTTACATGACACCAGGCACTGGGCCAAAAGCTTAAATATGCTCTCTGATAATAAACAGAGAAATTCCGACACATCATGTGTGCATGTGTTTACCCCTCTCCCTCGAATCGTGGCTGGCTGAGGTTCAGCGGATGCACCAAGCTATATTTCTTCCTTAAATACTTTTTAAACTTAACAGTCTATATAATTATTGATGTCATCTTGTCCCACCCCCTTGTTTGATATGACTGTATTAATAATCAGATCAGACTTGGATTAGACATTAAATTAGGCACCAATATAACAAGGATAGTGTATATAAATATGATATTGTAAATTATAAATGTAAGGCCAAAAACAAAACAACGAAAAAAAAGAGAGACCTGTTTCAGTGCCCATATTCGGCATTGAATTTACTCATGATGTTACATTCCACAGTAACGGTTAAAGGTTCATAAGAAAGTAAACACTCAGGCAACAGTTTTTCTATTCTACGCTTCTTTTTCATTAGCATTCTTTTCTAGCCTAGCCTGCTAAGTTTAAATATAATATTTTCACTGTAGCAGTTTGTAACCATATGTAGTCCTTATTTACTATCTATACTGAGTTACGGCGTCTGTTTGATGTCTGTAACAATGTTCTAATGCAGAGGTGTGAATTGTTTGCTCAGCAGGGGGCTCACACACCTCCCCTTCCCCTTCACCATGCTCATCAACAGCTAAACACAAGACACATTCACACAGAGATCATGCTATGATGTCGCAAAAAAGACTCCCTCAATATGCCACCTTCACTCGCTTTTGGTAATTTAAACCACACCCGGCAATCCGGTGCTAAGCCGCCTCAGTGTGTGCTTTAAAGCAGCAGGCCGAGAATCAGAATAAGAAGAGATGTAATGTGTAACACAACAGCGTCAGCATCTAGTGTGATCTACTGTATAATATATGCATCGGAAATATACTGAATCTTTCAAACCAATAATAGCACGATGAAGGCACAATGCTCTCACTTTCAACAGGCTAGGTGAAAGGAGCTGTACTCTAAACATAGAAACCCAACAGTGTCCTGACTACTCTCAAGCAGAGATCAAATTATTCATCATAAACTGGCACAGTGGCTCAGTGGTTAGCATTGTCGCCTGGCACCTCCAGGGTCGAGGGTTCGATTCCCCCCACGGGGTATGTGTGCATAGAGTTTGCATACTCTTCCCGTACGTGGTTTTCTCCTGGTACTCTGGTTTCCTCCCAAAAGATATGGATATTAGGCCTAACTGTCATTCCCAAATTGCCCATAGTGTGTGTAAGAATTGATGGAAGGTCCTACCACGGATGTAGGAATAAATACAGCGTTCACCACTGGCCTCCACAGTCCCTAGTTAGATTCCAGAGATGACTAGATGGATGGATAGAGATAGACATAAACACCTCCTCCAGTTTTCCTGTCCTTTTACCAGTTTATACTTTCCTGCTTGTACCTATGGACTCTATGCCTGATATGGTACTTGATCACAATAGGATTAAGTACATCAATGGAAATAGTGTGGTCAGGACGGTTTCCGTTATGCTGTAAAATCTCGTATATCATGTCCCTGTGATTTCCATTCCATGTTGTGAAGACCTACATGTCCTTCTGTTCTGCTCCCTCCCCTTCCTCTCCATCAAAGATCTGAGTCAGCACAGCCCAGCTTGGCAACCGACCAAATGGGCTCCTTTGAGCTATAGGCTGCCTGAACTGACTGGCCACGCATTCATTAGGCTAAAAGCCTGGAGACGCTGACAGTACTCAGACACACACACAAACACACACACTGACTGAGACAGATCTGGCTTGGACAACATCCACTAACTACAGATGCCTGAATATTTACCGCTGCTTCTTTCTATTCTGGACGAGTCCACCCCGTTGTACACTAGAAATACTGTAGCTTGGAGGGAAAATGTTAATGTATAAAAGTTGACCCGTGTAAAAGGACATTTGTGCAACCAGGACGAACACGGCACTTTCAAAATCCATTTGAGGTCATTTTCTTACACATGAGTCATCTTGCAAGAAATCAACAAATTACACCACCTTTAAAAGTTCCTGATAATCTGGAACAGTAGTGTTTTAGTCGCTTCATTAGACACATGATTTTATTCCTACAGTAGGACTGAGAACATGTCTCTCATGTAGATCGGATGATGTCTGGCCTGTTGAGGTAATTCTCTAGGCTTTAAGTAATAAATTCAATTATCATAGATAACCCTATCTTACATAGATATAGACAGGACATTAGAGAAGAAAGGAAGAGGTGGGATGGCAAGGGGAGATGGAACGCAGAGAGAGACACTGAAGTTGAAAGAGAGAGAGAAAGAATGGCGAGGGGTAAAGGAAAAAAACGTGCTTAGGACAAAAATGAAATGAATAAGACGAACAGTCTCTAGCTGCAATGGACAGGATGTTAGAGGAATCTGTGAAACAGCCTTTTTCACATGGCATTGGGTGGTTATTTAAAATAGACACAGCACTAGCAGTGAGAAGTTAATGATTTAATGGATCAAAGGGTCGCTATCGTGAAGCAGTTTTTTATCAGTTCACAGGACCGCCTTTGAAGACAAGCGAGTGATGTGGACAGGGACATGTTTCCAAAGACCATTATTAGAAACCAAGAACAAGCTCATTTATGTCATTTCCCTTTATTTCAGCAACAATGTCATGATGTAACCCAAGTTGCCTAACAGCAACATGTTGTCTGCCTGAATTCTTCTGAAATAACTAATAAATATTTAAATAAATGAGTGTCATAGAAAAGCACGTCCAATCATACAGCAAATCTTATAGTCTAGTTTCTGTAGAGTACAACCGTTCTGTACAGCTTACACACATACGGGTATGGATTGCAAAAAACCCTGAAGGATGTTTCTCACGAAGGATCTTGCCGCAGATCTGAAGCAACATTGAAACTGTTGCTGGATCACATCATTCCTTCTCACTGCCATTTCATTTTCACAATATGTGCCATGGCAATATTGCTCAGGTATTTAACTCAAGTACTGTTAATTAAACTGCCTTGATTATAAAGGTTCAGCTAAGAACCTAACATGACAGAATAGAGATTGCAATTACGTTTTTAACATGTAACCAAAAACAATTATTTTATGGTTATGAATAAGACTGTTTGATTATATTGGGTACATAGTGGTGCTTCTGCAGTTTGAGCAACTTAATACCACTTCTGATTAGCACTATAGAATAATAAACACATGTTTTTTTTTGTCCTTTCAGCTTCAAACATTCAGTTTAAACAATCCATGTTAGATCAGATTGGGTAAATAAACCTATAAACCTCAGATTTCTGACCTAATATCTCTAGCCCTAGTGGTTAGCACTATCGCGTCGCACCTCCGATTCCTGAATCGGGTCTGTGTGCATGTTCACCCTGTGCTTGGTGGGTTTCCTCCGAGGACTCCGGTTTCCTTTCACAGTCCAAAGACATGCAGTACCAAATTCCCCGTGGTGTGTGTGTCCTGCAATGGTTTGGTACCCCGTTCAGGGTGTATCTCACTTTGTGCCATAAGTCTTCTTGGAAAGGCTCCAAGACCCCCCCCCCCCCCATGACCCTTTACACAGGATAAATCGGTACAGACGATGAGATGATGAATGTCTTTAGCCCTACACTAGTGGCGGTTCATATTTAGAAGACAAGAGTCTCTTTCACTTTTCTACAATATACACAAATACCTTGGAACCTCCAGTTGATGACTCCTAGAAGTTTAAGCACTTTACTGAGCTTTTATTGGCTCAGGTGGTTATAACAATATGCATTGCTTCAGGATGTTTGTTTATTCCCTGGATTGAAGCAGTAGTTGGTATTCCCCCTAAGGGATC
This sequence comes from Leiocassis micropogon, assembly GCA_028565275.1. Taxonomy (NCBI): domain Eukaryota; kingdom Metazoa; phylum Chordata; class Actinopteri; order Siluriformes; family Bagridae; genus Leiocassis; species Leiocassis micropogon. The sequence goes on along the minus strand of JAOVVA010000037.1, from coordinate 13,457,113 downwards.
CACAGTCAGACGCTATGGAGTCACACTCTAAATGGAGCTTCACTCCTCTATCTCTATCTGCTAATGATGAGACTTGGGCTAATCAGATAAAGCTCAGAGCTGTAGGGGGTTTCAGCATCACCAGAGGCAACAGATTCAACCCTTAGCAATGGATCACTCACGCCACCCGGAACAATGGGAGCATTTATCTATTAAAAGGTTTTGACAAAGCTGGAAAATAAAAAGTCTATTTTCCTTCCACTGTATCCTGCTGATCATCAAAGAGCCTCGAGCAGCTTTAAACTTAATGGCATAACACGTGACACCATATGCTTGACTTCCTGAGTCCCTGAGCTAAGAAGGATCAGGTGTCAGTCTCCTGTGGTTCTTCGCACAATGTAAACACTCCAACAGCACACGGACAACTGCTCAGCTCTAATCCGGCCCCGAGTCGTGTATTTATAGACAGAGATAGTAGTACTATACGATAATAAAGTACAAAAGTAAAGCCGGTGTACGCAGTAAAGACAAGCTCAAACAGAATGAAGTAAAAGCGGAAGCACACACAGAGAGCAGTCACTCACTGATTCCTCTGTAGTTGTAAGATCAGCTCCGTTCCCTCTGCTGTAATCTTGATGTCTGCCTCTGGAGGATGCTGAAGATGTAAGAAATCACTGGCATTATTAACCATGACAATAGTCAAAATCTCTACATGCAGTATTTCTTTAATATCACTTTTAAATTCATGCCCCTGTCTATGAGAAACAACTCAACCTGGTCACATTTGTCATGGCATGATTTTTATCAGAAAAAGTTGGGGTTAGGGGTAGGGGTTACTGCTTTCGCAAAATTAAAACGCATTGGCCTTATTTGTTACATTTATGCAAATGATTTGTCTTAATATTGGCATTGCTGATATATAGTTTTTTATTTCAAGATAAATACTCTTTAATGCAATTCATACTATATGTACAAATAGATATAAAGCTAAGTGTGATTAGAACTTTAGCAGAAACCACAACAACAACTACTACTACTACTACTACTAATAATAATAATAATAATAATAATAATAATAATAATGTTATTGGGGTTGCAATTATGAATGTAAGGTTCTCTTCAGAATTTCCTCATGCATTCCCATCCATTCATTCATTCCTTTTTAGCATTTAATTTTTATTATTATTATTATGTTCACCTCCATGTGTGTATGAGCGTCTCTTTTGCTTCTGGGGTTCATCCACTGTGGATAAGTCACCTCATACTTTTCCAAACCGCTCAGCACGCCCGCGTGCGCTGATCAACACAATCACACACACACACAATGCATCTCTTAAAGCGGACACTCCACATAAATCCCTGAAATGCACAATATGCATGACTACGGCAGATTCGGGTGCACTCCGTGCTACACCGAGCACTTACCCGGGTTGTGGCAGAACACAGCACATTGTAAAAGGAGAAAGAAATAAACGATGTAAGAGCGCGCGCTCTGTAGCGGTGATGTCGCGCGAAACGAGCGGTCCTCCACGCGCACGCGCCTCGCCATCCTGACCGGTGATACCGCAGATCCACGGAGACTGCAGTCAGCACGAGCGTGCTCACACACACACACACACACACACACACACACGGGGTCAGTTATCTGCCTCTAACCTTAGCCATGCTTTATATGTTTCATGTGTAATCCGGTAAAAGCAGCGCGCGCATCTTCTTCTGCCTTTTAGAGCAGCGCGAGCCGCCCCCGCCCTCCTTCTCCTCCTGTGTGTGTGTGTGTGTGTGTCTCTCTCTCTCTCTCTCTCTCTCTCACACACACACACCCTCCCCCCCACACACACTCACAACAGCGCTTGCCATGCAATGCCATTCATAAAGAGAAAGCTACAGATATTCATAGTATGAATAATAATAATAATAATAATAATTATATATTCCTGCTTAAGTCTTCTTTCCACTTCATAGCATTATCTACTCTGTAGTAACCATATTATATAATATTTACTGCATTTATATATATACTGTAGTCAGTGAACCAGGAACCTATTCCAGAAGACTCCAATCCATCACACACACACACACACAAAATGGGCAATTTAAGAACGCCAATTAACCTAATCTGCATGTTTTTGGACTATGGGAGGAAACCGGAGTAGCCTGAGGAAACCCACCAAGTACAGGGAGAAGATGCAAACTCGACCCTTTAAACCCACAACCCTGGAGGTGCCAGGCCACAGTCCTAACAAATATACCACCATGCCACCGTGTAATCTACTTGTTTAACCTGTAAATTGCATAATGCCAATATTTGCACTGATGTATACACACTACTGTACTATTTGCACTTCTGGTACATACTAAACCTTATTCGTTTGTTCGTTTGTTCATTCGTTCATTTGCTTGTTCTATCTATCTATCTATCTATCTATCTGTCTGTCTGTCTGTCTAAACACCAGCATGGTGGCTAGTTCTATATTATTACTTCCTTACTGCTTCTGGTTTTAACCTACTGCCTAGGTGACTGTCTATGTGGAGTTCTTTCTGTATTCAGCTGGGTAAATTTCTCCTGGGCTCTCCTTTTTCCTTATACCATCAAGGTAGGCAAAATGTCTATGAAAATTTGCCCCTAGGTATAAATGAGTGCAAGAATATGTGTGTGCATCGTATTGTGCAATGGACTGGTGTTCTGTCCAGGCTTCGTCTTTCCTTGTCGGATGCAGTTCATTTTTCTTGCAACATCCAGTATGAATTTTAATTGAATAAAATGTAATTATAGCAAATAAAAATAATTATTTTGGAGTAAATATTTAAAGGCACACCACATTCACCTTTCTAGGTATAGGACACATAACAATTGCAGTCAGTACCTTATATTTCATGTTCATGAGCATGATAGAAATATGGTCTTTCAGTTATCTATTGGAAGAGGCCTTTTCCTAGGGAAGAATGACTGTATGACATCTTTAACAGAAAAAAAGCCCAACTATTAAGAGCACAAGATCTCATTCAATTTAGATCTCCGGATATCATCCTTGGGTCAAAATAATACAAAAAACACATACACACATTTTTTTATTCATTGATACTCGTCCTGAAATGTCTTTCTATTTGCCAAACCCAAGGCTTCTCAACTTCCTGTATGTGATCATGATTGCCTACAGCTTCTCATAAGAACATAAAAAGGGTTTTAATGGATTGAGCAGCATACAGTACAGTGGCAAGGTCCAATGAGCTCAGTGCAGATCTGAGAAAGAGGATTGTCATTTTACACAAGTCAGGAATGTCACTTGGAGCTACAGAATATCTAAACAATTCAGATTCCAAGATGAGTTAAAATAATTGCTTGTAAGTACTAGTTATTGGGTGGTGTAGTCATTATGCAAATGTCTATAAAAAAAAGACCTGTCAGCTCAGAGGAAATTGGCTCAGATGTTCAGGAACAACCCAGGAACCTCCAACCTCAGGCCTGCCATGAGCTGGAAGCGGCTGGAACATCAGCGTTTTGTCCATAAATATGTTTGGAGGAATAAAGGTGAAACATTCTCACTTGCTTTGGGGTCGAACCGCTTCCTGATATTTTTTTATCCTACCCTTTAAAGACACTTTAAGCACTGAAATATGAATATAGAGTGCCAAGAGTACTCCTTGATGAACAGGCAATTTTGGAAGTGTTTCAGTCTGGGTTTAAAACTCGCCATAGCACTGAGTCTGCTCTTTTAAGAGTTTTTAATGACATTTTTTTAGCAACCGACTCTGGAGATTCTGTACTACTTGTGCTTCTAGATTTAACAGCAGCTTTTGACACCATAGACCATGAGATTCTTTTATCCAGGTTGGAACAGTGGGTGGGCATTACAGGCTCAGCCTTGCA
>JAOVVA010000037.1:13432145-13453166 GCA_028565275.1 Leiocassis micropogon | reverse complement strand
TGGCCTTTTGTACAGCACTTTGGTCAGCTTTGTTGTTGTTTTAAAGTGCTTTAGAAATAAAGTGGTATGGTATGGTAAGAGTACCATAACCAAGTTTGAATTATCAGTACCTAAATGACATTTGACTAGTTTTTAATCCTGCCTTATCTGTAATGACCTAAAATGGGCTCAGTTAAAATATATCAACAGAATTATTTTACAGAATTATGCATGTTATTAAGATATCGATCAAAGAATATTACTTCTCACTGTTTGATATCAACATGTGGGCTTCATTGCTGCAAATTAGAAATAAAGATTTAATGCCAGGATTCGACATGACTCAAGGGTTTCTACACTACCCAAAAAAGGGCAATGCCACAGCCTTCCTATCACCTTCGCATCGTTTAAATCATTTACCTCTGTACATGTCAAGCACTGTTGTGACAGCTGTATAATTTATTACTAATAGTTCAAAATAGAAACTCAAAGAGCTAAAACATTAAAACCTTATCAGGCTCTTTTGTACCTGACAGCCGAGCGACAGATTTGGCGATAAGAATTATATTTCAAACAACTGTAACTGCAAAACCGCATGAGAGACCACACATTTCCAGTTCAGAGTTTATTGTGTTCAAACTGTTTATAAGTCCACATTTACGACTTACAAAGCTTTCCACTTGGAAGTGGGACAAGGCCACTGGCATCACCCTCCTACTCTGTGTGGGATTTCCCAAACGGTAAATGCTGGCAGTACTCAATTCCTTTCCCGAAAATGTTGGTAGGGTTAAAAAACACAATAAACACTTTATAAAAAAATAGTCCATGTGTTCACAGATGTACCAAGTGCTACAAGGAAGCTGCTAATAAACATTTGGTTCCTGAGGTCCCACCTACCTTTTAGAAACAGAACCTCATTTATTTCATCTCTGATGCACTCATGATGAGCAGAGCTGCTGAGGCTGCAGAGACTATCAGCGAGAACACAATGCTCTACAGTCAGCTGAACTATGGACTGACTCCTGATCAATAGTTGGTGGTTAATCCTTATCAGATGAAAGACACTGTAATGCACACTCAGCCACAAGCTGACAGGTAATTGTAGACGTGTGGGGGAGGAATGAATGGGGTTCAGAACCTGTTTCATTTAATGATGTGAAGTGACGTTAAAGGTGGAGTCAGTAATAAGTCAGAATAGGTTTTGTGATATTTTAAAGCAATGCAGCTAAGGATAACACAGCTGATTGACAATCACAACAAAAATTCTTATTCCTTATTTTCAAAGAAGCCGGATTGTTGGACAGTCGATGGGCAGACTGTCCCAGAGGCAAACAGCTAGGTTAACCAAGTCAACAGAGTCATGATGAGGTTGACCCGGGCCTTCTAATACATATTAACATAATAATGATAACAATTATAATAATGCTGTTTAAATGATCTGTCAAGATTCCAAACAACACTCTCATCCTGTGACTAAGCTAGAAAAGTCAACAAAGTATCAATAAAGTAATTGCTAAATCTTACTCACTCAAAAAACATGTGGTGCATACATTTATCATAAAACAATTTGTTTCTGGCTGTACACCAGTCAGCTGATGACCTGATTATACTGAATGACCAGGTTAACCCACATCTATGGAGTTTTTCTTACCATGAAAAAAAACAAGGTTCTTGTTCATGGTAACTTCTGACAAATCTGACTGCACGTTTAAATGCATGACCTGAGATACCCAACCTTGCAGCATTTGTAAAAAAACAAAACAAAACTGTGCAGTATGAGAGTAAGGCAAAGAGATACAAATCAGATTGCTGGTACAGGATAAAACTTCAGCATAAGTACTGAAAGAAACTTGCTCACTACTGCCATCTACTGAAGGAGTTTCAAAAAAAAACTTACGTAAAAATTTCAGTTATGACAGCGAGTACAGTACTTATCTTTACTGGTCTATCAAAACTGGTGCTTTAGTTTAGTATGTATGTACAGACATGGTAAAAACTCCAGCTGCATGACACTAATTTTTGTCCCAGTACAGATGTTAATACATTTTCAGAGAAAAAAACAGTAATACAGTGAATTCAAAATGTGAAAACAGATAAAGATTATGCGATTGTGAAAATATATTTTCAGCAAACAGTGAAATCACAAACTGGAATACTTTAACCTATTCATCTAAAAATTATTCTCTCTACTCTGACAATTCCTGCATTATTAGTAATCATTTCATCTTGATCCGAGTCAGAATCCAGAGTTATGGAAGAGTATCTCAGGAACACTCGGCATGAGGAGGGTATACACCCTGGAGGGGACACCAGTCAATCACAGGCCAGAACATGAACATACACCGAGGGGCAACTTGAGCTAATTCATGTGCTTGAGTGTTACTGGTGAGGTGGAAACGAACTGGAGAAAGTGGAGGAACCCTACATGGACACAAGGCGCTCATGCACGGATAATAGCACCATGAGGCACTAAGTCTCACCAAGAATATTGTCTCAATCTCAGTGGAGTTCATAATCTTCCGTTTTGTGCATATTAGGGATTTGAATGTTGGATTTAAAAAGACTCACAGTACCTCAGGAAACATCTAAAAAAATTTTAATAAAAAAAACAACAAAAAAACCACAGAACATTACTTTTATTTTTTTAAATCAGCATTTAATTATAAGTATCATGTAAAGTACATTGTCATTCATATGTATCCATCCATTTTGTGAAAATGTGCTTTGGTATTCAACAGATCACAATTCGTACTCTATGAACAATGGTATTCAATGTTTTGTTTTTTGTTTTTTCTCAAATGCATATGAAATTCACGTTAATCAATCATTATTAAAATATACCACAAGTGGACAGTAATCCACAGAACAGAGCTGCCATGCCTTACGAAGGCGTATCGAGTTGGCTGGAAATAATGCTTCAGCGTACTTAAATGTGGCAGTAGTGTTCAAACTTAGGAAAGCAGCTGCAAAAATATCAGTATCTGGTGCTTTGTGGTATAAAATACAGACGCTCCTGAAATTAATCCCTGAGGTTTCCTGAGGAAAAAAGTCCAAGTGTTGTCACAGTTTCAGTTTCAGGTCCGTCGTAAAACAGAAACGTTCCTGCATATTTTAACAGACAGCATCACGGATAGCAACGTGTGTAAACTCATACTGGGGTCAGAAAAGGAGAAGAAAGGAAAAACAAAATCATGAATTTAATTTTTTTTTTTTTTTTTTTAAATATAGGCCTTATGTAATAGTACAGGCCTTGTTCCCCCAACAATGAATGATTCTAATATACAAGTGTGCAAGTATGTTACAGTGTGAGGTTTTCTTACATGAGGTTAGGTATAACACTTCAACATGGCGACTAAAGACGACAATGCTGCGTGTGTTTTGAAACACAGTGAGTGGGTAAACACCCTGAAAACATGAGGTAGATGAAAAGTAACAGATAAGCACAAAACGTTGGAATGGAACAACACAATATAAGAGTACATCCAAAATATAAAGATATTATCCCATAAGCAAAATCCCCAGTGTCCTAACTGATTGAAGGATTCACACTTAAATCGCTCATGCTATCTAGAACTATCAAAACCCTGCAATCAATGAGCAACTAAGCAAATTCTTCAAGACACTCCAAAGATATTTACAACTGTTTCTCCATAGTCCTTTTGGTCTCAAGTGAGCAATAGTTTTATAATTGTAAAAAGATTTAAAGCACAGGGGGGGAGAAAATCTAAAGGAAAGGACTTACATGAGGAGCTTAAATTTAATAAGGGCTGCGGGGAGGAAAGGGTGGGCAACTAACAAAGATGGACATCTGTGATCATACACATAAATTAGACTTACACTTAAATACGTATATAGCAAGAATATAGATTTGGTTACAGTAATACAGTATTTTATTTTATCTTTCAACATTCATTATTTCTTTGGAACTGTACATTACACACGCCTAAACGTTCCATGAAAACCATCAGGTAACGTCCGTCCTGCTAATCCTCAACACAACCCCTATACTTGCTTTCTATCCTTTCCCTCGATGTAAAACCGGCAGTGTGTTTTCTTCCACACGTTATTTTTGGATTTCTATCAGATGCCAGATTGTTTTCCAGATACTGGTGCAAATCTTAAATTGTTTATTTTCCGAAGGAATTAATTCAACATGGTGTGGATGAACATAATCTCAAAGGGCATCCGAGAATTTGGAAGGTAAAAGTTGAGGTAGCAATGTTTGCACACGTATTCAAGTAAACATGAGGGTTTTGTTGTATCCAGATAAAGCACACAAATCAATACGTTCTGACTTGGAACTGTTAGAATCAGCTATAACATTCATTCTTTCAATAGTAGGTACCACAAGAAACATTCCATAGATATTAGTTAGTGGAGATAGCTTACTGTAGTGACATGAGGTATTATGGTTTTATTATTAGATCAGGCTCGTTTAAAAAGCTTTACTGATATTTTGTGGATATTGTGTAACTATTGCAACTCTCCAAGTCTAATTTGGTGAGGTATGCATGCGCATGTGGCTGATGAGGTTTCTTTGCTGTGTAAACTTGCCCCCGCAGACCTGACACTCGTAGGGCTTCTCTCCCGAGTGGACGCGCATGTGCTCGGTGAGGCGGTACTGCCGTGTAAAGCGCATACCGCACTCCTCGCAGGCAAACGGCTTCAGGCCCAGATGACTGCGCATGTGGCGCGTCATGGTGCCACGCTGCGTGAACATTTTTCCACAGATGTTGCAAGGGAACGGTCGCAGTGTGTCCAGCTCTTTGTACGGCTTCAGTGGGCTTTTCTCTATGACCTCTAGGGTTTCTTGGGCGCCAGTAGTGGAAGGATCTTCGTCCCCTTCCTCTTTGACGAGAGTCACGTCTACATCTGCGTGAGATTCAACGTGAGAATTTAGGCTTTCTGAAGATGGGAATCCTTTTCCACACGGGATACAGACATAACTGTTGTCCTCCTGTGATGGTTCGAGGTAGGACTCCTGTCTGTAGACAAAGTTAGGGCTGGCACCGTTGGAGCCTCCGTCTTCTGCCTGCTCTTGAGAACTTTCTCTCGTGTGGTTTTGGCTCACTTGACTTCCACCTTTGATTGCAGGTATATAACCGTTGATGTTTCCTTTCCTCCTGGAGCGCTCTCTAGAAGGTGTTCTTCTCCATTCCTGCTTTCCATCAAAAACCTCCAGGCCTGCGTTCTTCCCCGGGGAACCCTTTCTCTCCATACCTGACCGAAGAGTATTGGCAGTTGTCTTAGAAACCATGGACTGCGAGTATTCATGCATGCTGCTGATGTTATTTACAGCACAGTGAGAGGAGCTCTTCTTGGTTAAATCCAGCCCAAAGCTTTGCTTGCTGCTCGAGCTGCGTTTATTCTCGCCATTGTGTCTTTTCTTTGGAGGGACCGTGTTTGCATATACTTCACCATCAGACAAAGTGTCATCTGCCTCCCGCTTGACCAAGCTTTTTGAGGCAGATGAAAAAGGCAGATTTGGGGTGCGTAAAGAGCCCTTGCAGGACGTGTTACTAGACTCGAGTTTGCTAGTACACAGAGTCGCCAGGTCGTGGAGCTGGAGGTAGTTAGCGACAGTGAGAAACGCGCTCAGATTTTGCACCCGCTCTGTTCCCTGGCTCTCCTCACATAACTTGCCAGTGTAAATGAAGTCCAGAATTTTCTGGAACACATCTGCCTCGACCAACTCGGCGTCAAGGTGGATGAGGTTATCGTGCAGGACGAGGGACTTGAAGTAGCTGCTGGCGGCGGCGAGGACGCTTTTATGAGCTCGAAAGAGTGTGTTATCCACCATGACGACAACGTCGCATAAAAAGCCCTTGGAGCGTTGCTGGTTGAGCTGCAGCAGCAGTTGGCTGGCATAATTTGAGAGCTCCATCTCCTGCCCTTGATGTTTTTCATTGAGGTAACTACAAAGGAGAACAAAAAGTAAAGAGTTATTACAGCTGCTGCAGGAATGAAGTCTAAAAAGAAGAAGGCAGGCTTTATTTTTACATGTAAGAATATGGGGCAGTGGAACAAAGACTATTTCTTCTCATATCTTAACATGCAAGTAGGCTGGGGGCAGAGTGCAGAGTCAGACATGATACAGTGCTCCTGAAGTAGAGAGGGTCAAGGGCCCAGCAGTCATAGCTGGTCACTGCTGAAATTTGAACCCATGACCTGGTGATGAGTAGCCCTGAGCCTTAATCACTGAAAATGAGGTACGTCTGCATTTTTGGATTTAGATCAGCTGTTCTGATGTCCCGCAGCTGAGCTAAATAACATGTGAGCTTATTACACTACTTGAGACAAGTTCTTACCTTTACACTTGGTTATCTGATGTGGCTTGAGTATTAGGATTACCCAGATAAAAATTTAAATTAATTGCATGTATTTTAAATATATTTAACCCATATTATACAATCATAGACACATCAGCCACATTTCCTGGAATATGAGGAATGGCAAAAAGTAGTTAGTGGTCATAGTTAGTTGTATTGAGCGTGGTTTTTCACATTAACCCATGAGGCAGCATACATTTGGTATTTCAATCCAACTAACAACATAACAGCTAACTAACAAGTGTATAACACATGCAGTCCAAATTGTATCAAGACAATACAGATAAAAGAAATGCAAGGGGCAGTAATTCAATGGTCAGGGATCTGAGCTAATGATCAAACGAGTGCAAGTTTGAATCCCAGGACTTCTCCAGATCAAGAGCCTTAATCCTTAATCAGTCAGACTGTATGCTTTGGATAACAACAGTGCTGATGAATGAATGTAAATGGTGGGTTGGTATTTAAAGCATGTTACAAACACATTTTCTATATTACATACACACAATATATTTAAAAACCACAATCATGTTTGTGGCTTTGTTTATTTGTAAAGGTAGTTCCGTCATATGTGATGAGTACAGTTATGTCACACTGTGACGATCGTTTCCTTGCAAAATGCTAACTTTCACTTAAAAGTGCATGATGACAATGGCGATTGTTACGTCACCAAACATATACACGTATACACAATGTGTGTGTGTATATATATATATATATATATATATATATATATATATGTGTGTGTATTATATAATATATATATATATATATATATATATATATATACACACACACACACATATAAACTTTAATTTTTTTCCAAATCTTTAAAGTATTTAACATACGATAATACTTTGAGTACAAATGAGTATTTAACACATAATTGATTAAATATAATTTAAAAAAAATACAAAAATATATATATTAATAAAGAGCTATATAACACCTTGACATCTGAAACAAGCAATTAAATGATTAGTTGACGAGTTATTACATTAAATGTTTTTGGAAACTCGAAACCAGCCTCCTACAGTGGTGTGTGTGTGTGTGTGTGTGTGCGTGCGTGCTGTAGTGAATGCGGAACTGCGGGTTGTAAACACTAATCGCCTACAGGCACAGAGCCACAATAGCAACACACTTCTAACACCGAGATACGATATTCCTCACGACCCGAGCACCGCGGCGATAAACACAGCACTCCGCACTTACACTCCAAACGCTAAAAGCGTGAGATAAAAGCCGACCTATGTGGTGTAACGAAGGAAAAAGCCAGCAGTCCCACCTTGCCAGGCTGGTGAATGGAGCTGGCTGCTGCTGCAGGAGGGGCTGCTCGCCAACACCGAGCTCAACGTGTGAACCGCCGGCCAGTTTTCACTCCTTTTCCTCTCACTGACACGCTTTAAACTCGCCTTCGGAGCGAGCGTTTACACACAACCACATTTACAAACACAGACACACAATTTTTAAATACCTTTAGAACAAGGGCAGGGGTCCTCGCTTCTCGCGTCGTCATCAAAACGCCATCTTAGCAGCGTGTGACGTAGCGCCTCGTAACCCTTGACCCAATCGGAGAGCGAGCCAGCGAGTGGCACGCGCTCGGCTGGTGGGGCATTGTCCTGGGCGTGGCTAATGTCGCGGAAGGGGCGGGGTGCAAAATGAAGATCCACCTTAAGCCAGGGTTCTCATTATCGTCATTATCATACTCATCATTATTTTTTTTTCTACAGGGAAACCATACCTCATTTATTTGTTCTCCTTTTTTTTTGCCCACACTTTAGGACAGGGCTACAGGAGGAGTGGAAATAATAGGATTCAAAAGTTTATTTGGTGCATAGTTTCAGGATCTTTAGTAAAGAAAACCAAATAGCTTTGGAGACTGATAACTAATAAGAGGAAATACAGTCATTCAAAATGTAAAGATAAAAAGGCAGAATTGTGAGGTAATCAGTCACAATGCTAAGATCCAACTTAGAATCTTGGATCGGGTCAAATATAAATCAGAATTGTATGATGAGTAATAGATACAAGTGATTCAGGATGAATAAATAAATGGAAATTGATAAATTAGACAGACTGCCTACAGTCAGATAGGCAGAATGATAGATAGACAGACAGATAGAAATTGATTTCTGCTATCTATCATTTAAATTGTAAAGATAAGAAGTCAGAATTGTAAGGTAATCAGTAACAATGCTGAGATTAAAATCAAGTTTTACCATACTGTAGGTCAATGAATAAATCAGAATTTTAGAATAATAATTAATAAAATAATTCAGGACGAATCAATAAATGGAAATTAGTAAATAAATAGATAGATAGATAGATAGATAGATAAATAGATAGATGGCGCAAATTTTATTAAAACACACACAGACATTCTCATTGTCTCAACACATTTACATTATGTATACATTCTAATTCTAATATTAGGCATATACCCAACCTGGCTCCAAGTGTTTGGACGGTTGACCCATATGTCCTTGCCGAATTTAGGATTTAAACTTCCTTTGCTCACTCATATACAGTCTACCCTTTAGGCCCTAATTTGAATGATGAATTTTCATATTTGTAGGGCTGTCCCTCACCTACTACGCTTTCATTTCAACAGATAGGCTTAACATATTTACACAGAGATTAAGCAGCCTTATAATAGGCCTTTGTCAGTGTTAGCTCTGCAGTCAAAGAGGTCTGGACTGGGTGGAGACCCAGTGGAGATACTGTCATGCAAAATAGGCTTATTTGATCCAGCTATGTCAAAAAATATACAGATTATATGACCTGATTTATGAAAATATACATTTATTCACCACACATAACATGAAATTATGAATTTACTTGAATGTACTATATATACTGTATATATATTACTTAACAAATTATGTATATGGCAATAATAATACATACTATAATAAACTATAATAAAACATTTAGATTTAAATATGACAGTTAAAACAATAATTATGGAGAAGTATGCATTAAAAATAGTCACAGACAAACCAAACATTTTATCTGAAATTGCACCTAAAACAGGATGGTAATGCATGACAGAATACAACAGAAGACATGTACCAAAAAAAAAGAAAACATTACAGGATCTCAAATGCAGTGTTTTATCAGATGTATGTACGAGGGGCGTTCAACTCAAACCGGGACATCATTCATGAAGACCACACGCACATTACTGGTCAGGTAGTTATTGCCACATCCCCGGTACAGTCCTGACCTTGCTCCAAGCCATTTTCGCATGTTTGTGCCATTAAAGGAGTTCCTGGGAGACCAGCTTTTCAGGCATGAAGCAGCCAGCCCAAGCCTGGCTCCAACCGACTGAGAAAACTTTCTACCTTGATGGTTTCCAAGCACTAATGAAACGCTGGGATAAGTGCATTAGCGTAGGAGGAGATTATATAGAGAAATAAAGGTAGTTTTTACTCTCATAACCGTGTGCTTTTATTCTGTGCAATCAAAAGTCCCATTTGACATGTATATATATTTATATATTATACATATATACACACACATACACATATTGTTTTTGATTAGCCACAGGAACAGTCTGAGGGATCTGTGTCAATCTTAGCAGTGCTGGCTGCGCAGGCTAAAGAATCACAGCTTCACGGAAGGCTTTTACCCACCTGTGAAAAAAAATAAAATACAAGTCAAAAACTATGCAATGATTAAAACTCTCATCTATAGGAAATAGTTATTTTCAAGGAGGAATTTAGGTTGTAGACAGACCTGCAGTAGATATTGGGATCTTCGCTTTTAAAAATGTAGAAGATCTTGTCTTTGTGGTAAAGCTGAAACTGCTGAGCTGATTCTGGATCATCTTCTGTGATAGAGAAGCCGAGAAGAGGCAGGCTTTCTAAGGCTGCTACGTCCTGCATAAGAAGACAAGTTGGACAGAAGTATAATACTATATATGGTATATCATACCATAGCTGTTTAATGCCGTAAGGTGACAAATTTCAACATTTTGCAGTACAATAATATCTACACAATGAAGCAGACACATGATTCTCTGGCGCATTGTTAATGATGGGTGAAAGAGGCTTTCTGCCACCCTTCCCCTCCCGGCCAATTAAATCATGGCCATCTGCACATTGAAATAAACAACTTATACTCTTCACAGTCACAAATACACATCTGGAGTCATCTTGGGCATTGACTCATACCTCACTGGCAGCGTAAGTGTACAGCACTTTGTCCTTGATGACAAACCAGAGCCTCTTCCATTGTTTCTTATTGGCCTTCATTCTGTCCAGATAACCGCTCATAGATGAGCCATCTGTGTTTGCTGAAACCTACAATACAAGTCCGTATGTCAAAGTGAGGAAATGATTAAGTAAGCAAATAAGTGCTGATACCCAGTGATCATGAATTAATTAACCCTTAAACCCTGAGAGGCACAGATCCATGGCAGGAATGCAACATTGGAAAAATGACTATTTAAAAAAAAACAAACTCCTTCATGTAGAACCAAAGTTATCATTATTATAAAAATGCACCCACAATATGGGAACAATGCCATAAAATGTAGAAATGCTCAAATTATTACTTTTGTTCAAAGAAACAACCAGAAACAGCAATAAAAAAATTGTGATTATGTGTGCCTCATATGGTATTTCTTTGCCAATGTGATGCATTTTTTGATCATCATATTGCAAGATACTCCATATTGCATAATCCTGACCTATAATTAATTAATAAAAATACAGTAATGCAACAAAAATACAATGGGCTTTAAGGGTTAATAACTAATAGCCAGAGTTACTATATTAAAAAGGGGAAATAACATAACTTCAACAAAATGTAAAAAGGTTATAGAATGCACTTCCCCAGCTTTTATACCTCTTTCAGGGCTGCTGGAATCTTCTTCTGTTTTCTAAAGTGAAACGATTTGGAAGCCGGAGAAAGAACGCCACTCCCAGGTGCCTGGTTACCTTTTAAGTGAATAAGTGGTGGGAAAAAAAAACTGTCAGTAAAAGGACATAATGAACTCAGTTGTTAAGGAGAGATTTTAAGAATACTGTATTTGTGCACTATAAATAGATGGTTAGGTCTGAGACCTAAACTGTTATTCTGCAGAATCTCGAAGCACTGATCACACACACGAGCCGGTCGATTTTTCAGATACTCCAGAGGATGCTTATTAACCGAGCAGGCCTGACAAACCACCTAGAACACATACAGATGCACACACCAGGAAGCCTTCATTAAATTGACCAAATCAGCAGAAATCCTGTAAATCCAGTAAGCCCAGTTTGTTAACCATCACCACACCCTTCCACAGGCTCTGCAGTGATGCCTCCTCCAGGTCAGTGTGAACTCGCAGGTGCAGATCATACACATGGTAGCCCGCAGGTCTGGGATCCATATAGGGGCCTTGGTTCCAATCTGGGCCGCACTGTCCCAACTGTCCCTGTCGCCCTGCAAGAAATACATCATGGATCTTGTGTTTGAAATCATTATAAAGGAGAAATTACTTTTATGTGTCAAGGTATTATTAGTGTGTGTTTAGTGTGATTCAGAGTAACCAGAATTTGTGCTAAACGGACAAAAAAAAAAAAACATGCAAGAACATATATAAGGCATGTTATTCTCTTTTGTTTGTTTGTATGTTTTTTTGGAAAGATTGCCAAAAAGCTTTATGAGGCATCTGGTTTAAATTTGTCCAAAGGTTTTTACTTTTATACGAGCAAGCAAAAAAATATTAACTGCATGAGTGGGGAAAAAAGTCCCTATTTAAATATTTAAAAAAAAAGATCAGGATTAGGCCATGCCTACATCAGTTTTAACTGTAAATATATATACCGATGACCTGAAATAAAATTGATTATTAATCAAACACCACTTAACCGGTGACAGGATTATGGGCACCTAAGGCTCACTCTTGTCCGTGGGGACCAAAGGCTAGCCCACCTAGTCCAATCCCACAAAAAAAGCCAGTGCAGCACAAATTGACAGAAAGGTATTAGAACAGCAAGTGCATCACATCCTGCCACGCACAGGGCCCAAAAGGCAAGTTTTTGATCCGGCCTCCAAGCAACCCAGATCCCACTCTGATAGAGCAACTTTGGTACACACCCGACAAACAAACCCAATACACAGAGGCCCCACCCCACTGCACCTACAGGATCTGCCATTAATATCCTGGTGCCAGACACTACAGCATCCTACCAGAGGTCACATGGAGCCATGCCCTAAGGGGCCGAAGCTACCCTGGTGGCACAAGGGAACCCTAAATCCCTAGATAGTTTTAAAGTTATGGTGGATTGACACAAATGATTATTTGGGGCACTAAACAGCTACTCACACAAATAGTGAGATTATTTTACACACATACTGTATATATTAAACATATGTATTATGCATATTATATTTCACAATAAAACCTCTATCTCACCTATGCGGTTTGACTCGCGGTGAGATGCGGTGTTAGGCACCGTAAAGCCACCACAATTGCCCGCCGACTTTCCGCAAAGTTCTGTAAGGTCCGCGAGCTTCCGCGAGAGCCGCCAAATAAATTAAACGTTTAATTTTTCGTGCGGAAAGATGGAAATGTAATCACAGTGGCAAAACTCGCAGTGAGTCATGATGAACCGTACTTACCACATAGGTGAGATAGGAGTATAAGACACAATGACCTAATATCTTGCATTCAATTTCTTACATTGTAAAACAACAACATATGGCTCAACACACTACTCTTTCTCAATCGCATGTTATTCCTACTAGCTTAATGGAGGAAAAAAGGAACGATTTCTATCATATTACTTTTAGCCAGTTTTATTTTATTTCTAAATGACACAACATGCAGTTTTACTAATGGGTTTTTGTAGTGCTGTACAGATAGCTATGAGCAAAATTAATAATTAAATTAAATTAAATAAATTTTTTGCCAGGCTCCTTTTTGTTTCAGTGCTTTGTTCATCGTAATTAACTGTTGTGTCAGGTCAGGTTTTAGGTGGCTCCAGAGCCTTTCCTAAGAAAACACCCTTGATGAAACACCGGTTTATCACATCTTAAATCATGCACACATTCACACGCTCATTAATGTGAAATGCAAAACTTGATTATACTGAGCCACCAGCTATTACTTAATATACCTGGCTAGGCTTACACATAAAACAACAGCACACTGTTTGGGACACACCCTGGTTTCTATGCTGATTGGCCACAATGGCACAGTCATTAAGTTGTTTAAATGGATCACATACTCATTTAAGCTATATGTAATTGTATAAGTTGAAAGAATCCACAGTTTTACCCATTAATCATTCAGTAATAAAAAACTGCATGCATTATGCAAATATGGAATACACCCACTGGGAATCCCATCCATGATCCGAGCTGCTAGACACTGATGAAAGGGATAATAAATACATCAGCTATCTTAAGTAATTGAGTGCTTTCTTTTATCCCACTGGATGTGCAATAGAAACCCCCAAGCATCAGACCCTAAGCAGTTATCGTTCTTCCAAATTCCTTTCTCCATCAAGAAGTGTCATCAGGGAATCTACACTGATCCCTTCCTGGAGGGGAAAGCCATCGGAATAACCCACTGTGATTGATTTATGGTGGCCACTCAACATACGACACTACCAACAAATCAGAGCATGTCCCGAATCACATGCCACTGCTCCGAGGGTTTAAACCCAAGAAATCGCATACCAGTGTAGGCATAACTGTGACAGATGTTTCGTGGGTTAGACTTTTGACTTTGGTCATATTGTAACTTTAAAGGACATGGGATTGAAATAGCATGAGTCAGTCAGTACCTCTTCAGGACCTTTGCTTGAGGGCTGAAATGTGGTCATTTTCTTGGTGTAATCTTCAATGGCATTGGAGATCGCCTCAAGCCACTCGTCTCGACTTGCAGGGGAGCTGAAAAGGCGAGAAGAATAGGGATAGGAACAGGGATACAGACAGACAAACAAGAGCGCTCGCTTCTCCAGGAATGCAAATGTAGAAGACAAACCAATTTGCCTTTGTTCTCAAATGAACAGCAGTCCTGACCTTATACAGTAAATACCACAGCACTACTGACACAAATACAAGGTAGACCTGTTTTTCTTTTCAGTTTGTAATAAAATTATCTTAAAATAATGTATAATCTGGGCTGTGCTTATTACGCATGTTTGAATGGCAACCTAATACTCACTTAGCAGACAGAATAAATGAGCGTTCAACACTTTCGATGTTCAGCTCGTTCTGATATCCTTCATGACTTGGCTTACTGACCTAAAAAGAGAAATGTAGAAGCAATTCAAATACATGGTTTAAAAGAGAGCAACGGCTTGAAGTGTTATGAAGAGTCACCTTCATTCCAGACAAAGAGAGCTCGTTGTTCAGCTTGTATTGGCCTGGCTGGAGGGGTGTAGCGTACATCAGAGCGTCACTGAACTGGTCAATAAGAAGACAAATACTAATGAAGAAATATACAATTACATACATTACACAAGTCAGGTGAATAAGTATTGGCACCCTTAGTAAAGCTAGGTTCACAGGTTACACAAAATAAGGTTGTGATTTATGGGGTAATTTCACATTAAAAATATTAGAATATAAGTAGTATGAAACCTTTAAAATCAATCTAAAATATTTTAGACATTGTGTCACAATTATTGGAACCCCTAGAAATTCTTATGAAGCAGAAGCAACTAAATGTAAATCATCTGCATTTTACAGTTTAGGCACGTTTAATAACTTCCTGTTTCAGTGCGGAATAGACATGAGGTGACACAGAGTCATTCATCAATATGAGGAAGAAGTACAGTAGGTTAAACTTCCTAAACCAGGGAATGGCTATAGAATATATTGGCACACCCAAAAATGGCCACATCTACTATAAGGGAAATAATGAAGTGGTTTTAATACAAACATGAGCTGTAAAGTGTAATTTGCCTTGTGAACAGAGAAGAGTGATTATATTAGGAAAATTTCCAAGTTAAAAGATGGCACCAGTTTGGAGTTACCAATTAAACAGCATCTCTATGTTTATGAAAAAAATTGGAAGGTGTGCCAGAAGAAAGCAAAGAATAACAGTAAATTTGAGTTTGTTAGAACTGACTGGTCCTTTGATCTATGGTCAAAGGAGACACATATGGTGATGCTGACTATGAATATTCACTGTGGAATTGGTGTAAAAATACGCTTGGTTTTTACTGAGGGGAACCTAAATCCCACCTAAAGTCTTTCCTTCATATATGGAATCATAACCTTCAAAAAATCTTGGAAGATTTTAAATAAACATCTCTCTCCCCGGGTCACGGTTAAGTCTTCCATCAGGACAATGATCCAAAACATGTGGAAATCCATTTGAAACAGGTTTACTGACCATACAATCAGGGACATGACTATTAAGTAAAAAAGAAAATGTTTTTTTTTCCCCAAAGAATCAATAATTCTTTTGCTGATTATATTACATTTAAAATCCAAAAGAAGGCACTTACTAAGAAGAACATCCGAGGCTGCATAACTTTTCTAGATAATTTCAGCAAGATACCTTCTTTCAATAAAACCTGAAAAGAAATTTTTTTATTTGTAGAAACCAAGTTTGTTTAAAGCTTTAATAATAATTGATTACTGTAAATGTGCATTTACTTGAACCTTACAGTCATTTTTTTTAAACAAAGGCCACGTAAAACACACACAGATGTCTGTACTCATTAACATTATAATGGGTACTATCAGTGCTTCCCTACTAAGCTACAGGATGGTATTTACCCTCCCCGGCTTCACGATCTCATGGTATCCAGTCAGGCTGCACTGGACTTGCATCACTTTCTGAAAGTCATCCTGTCAGAAATAAGAAGTGCCTATTCATACTCATCTTATAACTTATTAGGAAAGAACAATGTCAAACCAATTCTCTTAGTAAATCACAGTCTTACCTCTCGTTTTATGGTTTCATTGGCATGGTTCGCCACTTCCTTTACTATATTGAGTGCAGCTGCAAGAAGTTGGAAAGATTGTTATCTAGATTGTGATCTAACAAGCTCGGTGATCAGATATATTTTGCTTTCAGTCATATAACACATGCAAGAGTCAATCCCAAAATTTGTTAGAGCTATACTAATTGATTTTATGATTAATTAATATTTAAGATCGTAAAAGACAGAAAAAACATTTTCACCTTGTGCATCTTTGTAGTCCGGAGAGTCTTCATCAAGATTCTCAAAATACTCTGAGGTAAAAAGAAAAAAAGACAACATTATATACAGAAATAGTGGTATTTCTCATATCATTAGCTCAAACCATTATTTAAAACACAATTTTCTTCAACATATTTTTGTTTTTAAGTCATGTGAAAAAATTAGGACACCCCATGAAACGTAACGGTAATTTTACCTGATTTAAGTATGAATAAATATGTGGGTGTTCTAACTTTTTCCTTAGTTGAAATATGCATTTTATTTATGACCTTTAATAAGTGAAAACAAAGTGAACTTTTTGTTGTTACATGCAATTCAATACCCTTCATCTACTGGTACAAATTAAAACAAGATCAGCAATCAATATGTTGACATTTAATATTAAATGAATTAATATTTAATGAGGTGTCCTCATTTTTATTTTACATGACTGTAAATTCATGTATTCATTTATGGTTACGTTCTTCAGCCTTTTCTAGAACATAGCGTTTTTAAAAGTGCATTTGTTATAAGGAGTTATAGCTTGTTGGCCTGTTATCATGAGGTCATGAGGTTATTTCATTTGTTAAAACATTAACTCTATAGCACTGAAATATATGCACAAAAATAACATTTGTATATCGAAAAATATACATACTCCTCTGTAGATTTTATTTCTTTTGCATATAAATTATTATGAACAATTTACATTTTAGATAATAATCACATGGAACTTTGCCCCCTTAAAAAACTGTTCACATGACGCCTCTGTTTCCCACCATAACATTTACGCTTACATTTAAATTGAGGGATTTGGTAGAAGCTTTTATCCAGAGCGACTTTCAAAAGTGCTTTGAAGTTTCCGTCATTGGATAGATACAATCAGTTAAACACGGTTGGGAAGGTTTATTTATTTATTTATTTTAAGATTAACCCTAAAACCTAATGAACCCTATACCCCAATTAACCACAATATATTTTCAATATTTGGAAATCGATCTATATGGAAAATCTTTATTAAATTTCATAAATGTTATCACTTAGGCCTAATAGTTCCAACAGTTTATAGTATCGTTTAGACTTTCTTCTTGAATATCTCCTATTCTGCTTTTAGAGCCTGTAATCACCAGCATCAATCAGTAGAACAGATATTTTAAAAATGTATAGCTTAGGATCATGACACCCCAAGAGCTTAAAAACATGCTGATGCGGCCAAGACAGAATTTAAGCTTGACATCCTTGATCTAAGGATTTAAGCCTAAGAACCAAAAGCACAAACACCTCAGGAAGTACTTGCAGGTTGTTGCTATGGGGAAAACAGTTGCCACGCATATTTAATCTAGGATTTTTAAAAGACTCAGTGTTGTTCGATTTTGATGTATTCTTCATTACAAACAGGAGCCGTAGATCGTAGAATTCAGAAATCATAATACCTATAGTATTTAATTGAACTTGAAGTGAATTATTAAATGGCACCTCTAACCTGTGAGAAGGAGCTGATACTGGGGAAGTCTCTGAACGGGCTTCAGCATATAGTGTTTCAGGGCGAGATTGGCACAACGTGGACTGCTCTATATAGAAAGAGAGACAGAAAGCAATAAATATGGAGTATTCACACAGATGGAATGCAGATAATGGCATCTCATTCTTTAAATAGTATTACTAGCAAACATCATAGCGATGAGAAGTATCCACCCACCCAACCACCTACACATAAATGTGTGACACACACTCTCACTCACTCATTCATTCTCTATGCTGCTTATCCTGTACTGAGTCGTGGGTGGCATGGAGCCTTCCCCAGTGGATAAAAGTCAGGGTACACCCTGAACGGGGTGCCAGTCTGTTACAGGGCACACCACCAGATACTACATACTCACACAAAAGGGAATTTGGAAATGCCAGTTAGACGACTTCAAAAGTCTTTAGACTGTCGGAGGAAACCCATTAAGCATGGGGAGAACAGAAACTCCACGCACACAAGCTCAAGGAAATGAAACCTCGATCCTGGAGGTGCGAGGCCACAGCGCTAACCACTACACCACTGTGCCACCAAACACACTTAAAGAGTAAGGGAAGAAAAAAAATATATATAGTCATCATCACCAATGTTTGTGTTAGGAGGGAAAACAGGTTGAGCTGGTGTCATTACCTCAAATTCCTGAACGACCTTTGCAAAAGCAGGGCTTTTTCTGCATTGCTCCTCCAGTAGAGCCACATTCTTGTCAAACTCACAGATGTAGCTGGAGTACATTTTCAAGTATGGCCCCTTTTTTAAAAAGATATCTGCTAGGCCGGAGTGCTCATCCCTGAAACATCAGGGAAACATACTGATGAAATGTTTTAGCATGTAGAATGTGGTTGTTGTTTTATGTTAAATCTATTGAGGATGACTAACTCCACACACTTAAGTATATCCTGACGACAGATTAATGTTGCAGCCTGTCAACAGATTGAATACTGTCATTTTTGAGTCTGATTAAAAAAAGATTTCATACCATTTTGCCACACGTTCCTCCAGCTCCTTCAGTAAACCCAGGTTGAGCTCATAGAGCTGTGGCAATGAAAACAGGATCTGATTGAGGCTTCTCTCATCGATCACAGTCTTCCCAGACTGCAAGGCGGCCTTCATCACTGCATCCCGAAAATTCTGGACAATATGAAGACATTGGGTCAATTTTTTTCGTCTCTACTGTATTATACACCGACATCTCAAACATCAAAACATTTCACCCGGAACTATTATCATCACTTGTAAAAGGAATGTTATGCACCAAAATGAAATGCATGTTAACTCAATGTTTACTTTGTAATCGGATACCAGCGGTTAACATGATCTCACTCACTCACTCGCTCATCGTCTATACCGCTTCATCCTGTATACAGGGTCGCGGGGGGCCTGGAGCCTATCCCAGAAGACTTAGGGCATGAGGTGGGGAACACCCTGGACAGGGTGCCAATCCATTGCAGGGCACACAAATACTGTACACACACTTACACGTTGATTCACACACTACGGGCAGTTTGGGGAACACCAATTTGCCTAATCTGCACGTCTTTGGACTGTGGGAAGAAGGCGGGGTACCCGGAGAAATCCCACCAAGCACATGTGGAACCCGTGGTGGGAATCGAACACGGATCCTGGAGATGCAATGCAACAGTGCTAACCAGTAAGCCACCATGCCACCTAATATGATGTAAATGATGTAAATATTAGAATGCACTTTTAGGAGGTATCCTCTAAACACATACCGTACATAGCACACGATAGTGAAAAGAACCAAAAACACTTCCTATATATAGCTAGTTTCATTTCAGCGTTACTATTTTTAAAAAGGCGGGACTACAATTTCACCACATTACCATGTGGTAAAACTGGTATTAAAAAAAAAACTGTATAAAAATTTCCAATTAAAAGGGCATCATTTTCAGTCTGCTTTAATCTGAGTGTTTGTGATCTGATTAAGAGCTTTATACTGGAAATGATTGTTTATCTGGGCTTTAAATCTTTTAATGTTTTCATAGGAACTGTAATAAAAACTGTAAAGGCAAGAAAAGTATTTTCCCCCACTGTATGTATAAAAGTAGTCATTTTGGTAGTTCCAAGACAGGCTTGGTGCACAGATACATAATTGAGGCTTTACTGGTTAAAGAAATTCCTCACGTCTTTTGTAGTAATCTTTAACCGTAACACGCTGCAGGCAAAATATTTGCTCATAAGAGAGATTTCCACCACAGTGAAATGTTTTGTGCTTTGACAGAGTTGACAGAGAGGATTACAGACACTGTCTATTGAGTATCCAAATTTTCATGTAATACATAAACATTTTCATATACCCATAACTAGATTCAAATAATCACATAAGCACATTATAAAGAAATACATGTTACTGTAACAAAGGAATAAATTCAAGACACTCACAATATGGAGAAGCTTCAACACATCCACAAACCTGAGAAGGAAAATAATATTAGTAACGCATAAAAGTATTAACTCGAGTGAGGTGCAGGATCGCTGTTAAACATGCGGACTCACACTTTCTCCGAACTCACGATCTCTTTAGCGATGTAAGACAGCTTGGTTCTCTTGGAGCCCTTAAATCAAAAAAGTCAAGATAAAAACGACAGATTTACAACCGATATTTACAGCAAATATGACAATATAATGCAATACCTGATTCTTCCATTTGTTAGAATTGGTTGCTAGTTCATCGTCATCATCATAATCATCATCTTCTTCTGAGCTGCTTTCAAATTCCCTCTCTGAAGGCGGATCATTGGAGTAGACAAACTCGTCATGCACATATCTTATGGAAAGACAAGCAACAAGAAACTGGGTTTGTGGTGAAGCTTTTAAAGGAAAAAGAAGCCACAATCAAACCATGCATGTTATGTTTACAGTGGGATTAGTTTATTTAGAAAAAAAATGGAGAAATGAAAAATCTAAACACCCTAAAAAAAACAATAGTCCCTTAATAATTCTTTGTATATTGGCATTTTAAGTTGAAACAATTTCTTCCTCTAAGTTTCTTCCTCGAGTTCTAGAGTTTGTATTGGTACATGCTCAGAGAATAAACATT
>JAOVVA010000037.1:13392258-13413780 GCA_028565275.1 Leiocassis micropogon | reverse complement strand
AGTTGAGGTGCACATTTAATTCTGCAGTGAGTTGGGCAGCTGTGGTTTTATGTTTTTTGGATACAATCCGGGTTAGCGCCCGAACATCCATTTCAGACAGGTTCCTCTTGCGTCCACAGTTACTCCTGTTGGATGGTGTTCGTCCTTCTTGGTGGTATGCTGACATTACCCTGGATACCGTGGCTCTTGATACATTACAAATACTTGCTGTCTTGGTCACAGATGCGCCAGAGAGCACCAACAATTTGTCCTCTTTTGAACTTTTGTGCCCCATAATGTTGTGTGCAATGCTCCTACTGGTGGAATATGCAATCAATGAAAGATTGGACACACAGTCTTCAACATAATGCTTTCTTTACTACATTTAGAACAGTATACGTTTATTTTTCTCTTTGCAATTTAGTAATGTCTGTCACTTTTCAAATTTAGCCATGAAACCTCCAAGACTAAATTGGCCAGTGTTTCAGTTTCATTGTCCAACCCCTGTACATTGGTAAATAATGGTTTTAGAGTTATGTTAACTCTAAAAGTTACACTAGGCCATGATCATTTATTGAGGATATATTAATTTGTTTTGATTATGTTTAATAGTTTTTTTTTGTTTAATCTGGTTTGTCTGTGCTGCTTAATTATACTGAAATGTTACTCAATGTTGTCAAGAAACTCAATGTTTTAGTATAATAAAAAAGATTATGACTAATACTGTATACATTGAAACATTTGTCCAATTAGGTACAACTTGCAAATAATCTACTTTTACCCGTTTTGGGATGGGCACCAAGAAGACAAGCAGAAGGTGTAGTTTGCTTTGTATGTCATGGAGGTGCCAAATAGCACAGAACTAGTAGTTCTGTTGAATTTATACTAGTAGTTCTGTTAAGTTCATATTGGATTTTGCAAAAGTTTGGTTAGTGTATTCACACAATAGTAAAATATGCTAAACATGTATTCCCAAACATGTGCATTTTATGTAACGAGTACAATGTACAATCTGTCATAATACATATGACTTCACTTTCATTTTCCACACATCCAAAAATCACTGTGGAAGATTAGCACACCCCCAAACAAAATGCTGTGTGTCCTTACTCAGAAAGTCAGATGGTCTTTTTCCATGCATTTTTGTGTGGGAGAAAAAATTCTCACAAAATCTCTGAGTTTGCGTAAACATTCAGAACATTTTCTCTTATGCGACATTAAAAAGACAGAAGCCTGGAAGTGAAACTTGCTTAGCGGTGTTGAATCACACCGCTTTACTTCTTTACTACACTCAGAACAGTATACGTTTATTCTGCTCTTTACAATTTAGTAATGTCTGTCACTTTTCTTTAATCTTGAATAGTTGGAGTTTCTCTAAACCCAGTACAAAGCCCTTTATACACAGGATCAACCATGATAAAACTTCTATTAAACTAAGAATAAGTGTTTCTCAAAATTCAGAAGCACTTTCATTTTTCATGTTTAAAGGAAAGCACACGGTTTCACAACAGTCATCCTGTATAGAAACAGAACTTAAATACTTTCACATATAAAACACTGCATGACCAACGATAAGTTATTATCTATAAGATATTAATGTTATAGTCATTATCAGTTATGACCTAAAACTCCTACGAGCTACAAAGTAACAACTCTGCCATAGTTTATTCAGCTTAGCCTTTAGGCAAAACATGTTTGAACAAGCAGGCACAGGTTAAACTATTCAACTAAATCGTAGCAGCAATGGTTAAAAATTAAAAAGGAAAAAAAAAGTTAGACCTTTTAATTGTCTAAATATAGTTACTACAAGAGTGTACATCACTATCAGACAGCAGAAAACAAAAGCCCTATGTGCTGATCTCCCAAACACACACAATGAAATGAATAAGAAAAGTTACAGTCACGTTACTCACCACTTCAGGCCTCAATGAACTACAACAGCAGGAAACTCCTGCTTTTAGTGGAATCTAAGCCACGCCTGTTTTCAGTGCTGAAGTACACCCCCTTCTCTAAGTGCTGTGTGTAAACCTCGCCGCCTTTAATATCCATACTCACCTTCATGTGTAAAAAAAAAACCCCTAGCCATGAGGCAATACATGTACACATAACTATGCATTTATTTATATATACCCCAAGGGGCAATTTATCATATCCAACTGACATGCTGGCTTGTTTTTGGGAGGTAGGAAGAACCAGAAATTCCGGGGGAAACCCAGACATAAACAGGGAAAACATTCCAGTCTCCATGCAGTCTGTAACCCCAGCTCAGGACTGAGTCACTGTTTACTGTCTCTTAAAAAAAAAGGAAGTCATAGTTTGTAGACCTTGTAATTCAAACACACATTCAAGTTCTATACAGTTATATTCAAACAAATGAGTTTTTTTTTTTCATTTTAACCTCTGAATTCATTAACACACTATCTTTGATGTATAACACAGTATCCCACTTACATTTTTATTTTTTTATTATTTTATCCAGCATTGATTTAAAGCTTATCAAAGTTAAACTTGCTGTTTATTTCCCATAGCAACATGACAGAAAATAACACATCTACAACATCTACAGTACATTCATACAGTATTACAAGCTCTTAACTGTCAACGCTCTGCATTAACAATGCCACAGACTTTAGCAAAGTCTTCTGACCACACAGTTTTCTTTCTTCCTTCCTCTTTCACTGTCATATCATGACACAAAGGAAACAGCATTGTGGTGTCAGCATTCTCTCGCTATCTCTCAGCAACAACGTCGGTTTTCATCTGTCTTGAAGAACTTCTTGAGGAAGAAGAGCTGCAGATATCCAGCCATGATGATGACGAAGCTCTGGAGGACAGACCAGGCATTCACGTAGTAGGACTTGGACTGAAGCAGGAAGTAATCAGCCCCTCTGCGCATCCGTGCTACGTTATAGAAGCGCCACATGTGCTGGGTTCGAAGGCGGAGCTTATTTGAAATGTCCTGGGAAGAGAAAGGAACATAGGAATTAAATGTCTGACCTTGAGGGTACGTTCGGAGCTGGTGTATTACTTATTACAGAGATTTGTCTGATTTGAGACAACATTTTTACAAAGTGACTTTAGATAGATTTGCATTAGATCTTAATGTTGCTGTTATTTACTGTATATAGCTTATTTTATACGCAGCAACCACTTTTATATCCTGCGCTCAGTAAAATATTCATGAACAAGTTAAAATTAATGGCTGATCACTTTAATTCTATCTCTATTTTCAACTCAGACTCATAAACTATTGTAACCGACATTAACACGATGTAGAGCGAGCACACTGAACATGACTTGAAAAGCAGATTAATTTGTCTAATAATATAATGGTTATATAATATAATGAATCACCAGCCACTTTAATGGGTACATCTGTACACCTGCTCATACATGCAATAATCCACCCAGCCAGTCAGGATGTAGCAGTGCAATGCATAACATCATGTGAGTAGAGATCTTGATGTTCTTGATGTTCACATCAAGCATCAGAATGGAGAGAAAAATGTAATCTCAGTGACTTTGACAATTGTTGGTCTTAGACAGTCTGAGATGAGGATTTTCAGAAACATCAGATTTTCTATAATTTTTTCAGATATCAGTCAGCACGAGTTGAAACGGCAGTTGGAAATGATTTGCTAATGAAATCAGTCAGAGCAGAACGACCCGACTATTTTGAGCTCATACAATCACTCTTTACAGGAAGTTCATACCATCACGCTCTACAACTGTAGTCAGAAGACAAGCATTTAAAAATGCACCCCATGTTAAACCGGTTGAGCTACAACAGCACAAATCCAAAAAAGAATCTGAGGCTACAGTGACCACAAGCTCACCAAAACTGGGAAGTTGAAGATTGAAAATCATTTTGCTGGTGTTGACCTGTATATATTTTCATCAATTGCACTCTGGTTACATGATTGGCTGATTGGATCATGGGATGAATAAACAATGAATTGAATGACGGTACGGGTGTTCCTATTAAAGTGGCCAGTAAAGGATATGAAATCCATTGATCTGGGAGTATGTAACTATTTAATGAGGTACCTTAATATTGAAAAGAGTGCTGTTGAAAACCTCTTCATCTATTTCATTTTCCCTCCCAGTCTCAGCCTCCTCTTCGGAGAACACCCCGAAGTTCAGGAAGACTCGCATATCACCGAAATGGTTGTGATAGTTGGCAAAACACATCTTGTAAAAACCTGAGAGGGGAAAAGACCGAGAGGGAGAAAGACAGATAGATAGAGAGAGAGAGAGAGAGAGAGAGAGAGAGAAAAGGAGACAAGAAGTTGTACAAATGTGGATTTATAGCAACCTTCCCTCATTACACTGCCTTGTTATACATTAATCTTTCACAGCACCGAGAGGAACCTTTTGTAAATCTCTTTAGATGACCGTAAAATCCTACAGTTTCATTAGATATACGTACAATAAGAAATTGTTTGATAAGAGATCAAGGTCTGGTCGATCTATAGTTTATATAGATTACATAGTTTCTTTTAAACACAGCCTGCTTTTATACTGATGTGTCCATGCAAGAGGACACACTCTACACCATACAGGTAATGTCTAGTTAAAATAGGTCAAGTTTAAACCTCCTGTACTATCCTACATACTGCAAACACTGAACACAAATAAGGGTGGGCCTTACCCTTTAACCGATCCTAATAATATTAATAATTATGTCAAACTATCAGGCATTGATTGTTCAGTGGTAGGTTTCTTGTCTGCCATGCTGTACAGCTGGGTGCAGTTCCCGAAGCCCTAACCCTGTTCCATGCCTGAATCAAATGGGAGAGTTGCATCAGGAAGGGCATCTGGCGTAAAACCTCTGCCAAGTTGTGTGCGGATCGGAGGGTCTTCTTTAGTGACCCTTTGACGGGAGCATCCGAAAGACTAACAACAACTAACAGATGTACTAATGAGATGTAACTGGTTTCTGCTACCTAAGGAGGAGTTTCAGGTTTTCTTAGAGACGCACATGCAGCAACGGCGACTCATAACATAAGGAAACAGGAGGACGACAAAG
Organism: Leiocassis micropogon; assembly: GCA_028565275.1. NCBI lineage: Eukaryota > Metazoa > Chordata > Actinopteri > Siluriformes > Bagridae > Leiocassis > Leiocassis micropogon. Next base: position 13,408,772 of record JAOVVA010000037.1, on the reverse strand, counting down.
GGTAGTATGAAAAGCAGGAGAATTAGTTTTGAGAATTAGAGAATCAGTTTTGCCACATGGAATCCAGCCAGAAACCTAACCAATCACTGTCAACTTGATCGTTACGCTTAATATGGTTGCACAGCTCTATAGACCTACATAGATCTCTATAGATCTATTAGATCTACAGTAGATCTTTGATGCACTAAATTGAATTTATGGTAGGGTTGAAAATATCTGTACATCACAGGGCCTACCACTACACAAGTACCCAGTTGAGGTCCTAGGACATAATCTTAAAGGGAAAACAAATAGGCAAAATCATCACCTGATATAAAAATATTATAAAGCATTTAATCAAGATTAACCATGATGCCATAATTGCCATAATAATCATAATCTTATTAAATGCACTCTTCGTCTGCTCTGATCCTGTAACTATGAACTACATTCATGTTATTGAAGAGATTTGCTGTACCTGCTTCCTTTACTTGAAAGTTTATCTGGCCCATAGTGTTATCAGTGTAGGAAAGGAGAATGCCCTTAGGAGAGAAAACAGAAACTGCCACATGTCTGTTTGCAGTCATCCCAGACACCCACTGAACCTGGACACATGGACACATGGACATACTGCGTTATAATATAACTGTATCATAAAGAGTTTCAAAACCAAATGATTTCAAGATTTTAGGTTAAATTAAATATAAATATCTGTAAACGCCTAGTGTTCAGACATTCTTGGCTGTTTTGTAGAAGGTAAAGAAACACATCAGATAAGTCAGTGAAGGAAAAAAAAAACAAAAAGAGAAGATAAGCAAAATGAAAACCAAGGCAAGGTCACTTCACTACATAGTTCACTTATTGTAGTTTCACAATTCACTCTAAAAACTGCTAGATTTAATTTTGAGTAAAAAAAATCTACAAGCATACCTTAAAGTCAAAGACGATCAACTCATTCTTAATAACAAAGAAGCACATTCCAAGCCTGACATCAAACTCACCATGTAAGTCAGGTAAAAGCGCCTGTCCTGATGAGCAAAGTGCCAGTAACACTGTGACTCTGTCCCAGACAGCAGAAGAGCAAAGTCATAGTGATCTGCTGCATGAAAGAACTCATAACCTCCATCTCCTGGATCTGAGACACTTTCGCCCAACTGTCCCGAAATGGGAAAGATGAGGAGGACTACAGTGCAAATTATGAAGCCCATGTCTCCGACTCTTACCACACTCCTACACACAGCCCTGGCTTCTGTTCAAGGGCATATACTGTAGGGCAGCACCTGATAAATATACTATGCAAAGCTTCTGGGCAGCTACTTAAGAATGTCCTCATAGTGTTTGTCAGAACATAGTTTCAAAAACAGATGTAGAAGATATTCAATGTAATGGACTTTAATTACAGCTACAGTATCTGTAAACCTTCACATTCCTCAAGCTGGTTAAATGACAAAAAGGACAATGAACATATTTTTTCATGTGCAGTATCTAAAAATGTAAATAAGTAGACGAGGGAAAAACAAATGTAAACGTAACGTATCCTGCAACAAAATAATCCAGAACATGAAAAAAACTAAATTAATAGAAAGGAGATGACAGGGTCCTGTAGTAGGTACTGTAGTCTCACAGCTCTAGGAATCCCAGTTAAATCCTGATCTCAGGTTGCTGTCTATGTGAGTTGTACCTCCCAAAAGCACGACAGTGCAGTAATTGGCTTCTCTAATTGCTCCTAGAAGTAAACGAATTTGCATGGTTCCCTGTGATGTACTGATCTACTGACTTTTACAATAATATGAAGTTCTTTCTTAAAGCCATGCCACAAGTTTGGGAGCACTGGAACTGAGAGGCCCAAACCTGTTCCAACATGACACTGCCCCAGGGCACAAAGCAAGCTTCATGAGGACATAGTTTTCTAAAGGTGGAGCGGAAGTCCTGACCTCAACTCCACTGAACACACATGGGACACGGTAACAAAAAAACTAGTGGGATGCCTTCAGCGAAAAGTTAGGTATCCCACCTAATTGAGCGGAAAGCTTCCAGCTTAATATCTTAAAATAACAGATCTCTAATATAAAACCTTATAATGCCCAAGTCTCAACATCCCAAATATAACACAATGTCTTGTCAGTTTAAATAAAATTTCTTCTTTAATTTGTTCTTTGCGGTCACCTGTAGAAAGAGAAAATGGAAGCACAGGAAACTAGCGAGCACTAGAGAGCTTTATTCACTTTTTCAATTGACATTTTTGCTATTGACACTGAAAGAATAGCACAGGAAGAGGTACAGTAGGAAAAACCATTTATTTTCATAAGCCTAATCATGTCCTTTATATCTTCAGACATGTTACCACCATTATTTGTAAAGAGCAGATCAACAGCGTGGTTTTTCAGTCTCTGTGGTCTGCTTGGTGTTGAAAAGCCTTTTAAGGAAGTAGAGCTGCAGGTATCCAGCCAGGATAATGACGAGGCTGAGCACAGTCGACCAAGTGCTGACGTAGTTCAAGTTGGATTGCAGCAGGTAGTAATCAGCTGCTTTTCTCATGCGCCCGACAGCATAGTAGCGCCACATATGGAACACAGACGACTGGAGCTTATTGGAGCTGTCCTGCACAGACATTCAGCATGGTTTCATTAAAAAGCATGGATCAGTTCAGTGTTTGAACTGTTTCTAAGAACCATACACAACAAATGAATGTTACTGTATCCAGTATATTAGATATCACAGTTGTGGGTTCATGATTATCTTACATCAATAGTGTCAAGTGTGCTATTCAGTTGTTTCACATTTTCCTCTTCCTTGGAATCCCCTGAATCCTGATAGTACACACCAAAGTTCATGAAGACCTGCATGCTGCCGAAACGGTTGTGGAAGTTGCTAAAGCACATCTGATAAAAGCCTGGGAAAAATATTAATATGTTGAAATTCATGTGCAGAAAAGTGTGTAGTTACTATATGGTGAAAATAGCAAAAATGTCAAATTAAAGAACAAAAGGAGCAATCAAATGACATATTACACTGTATATACAGTATACTATATTATATTGAATTTCAGATAGACAATAAGTAATTTTAAATAAGGCACCAGTCTCTTTAGCATTGAAGGCAATCTCCCCAGTTACATCATCTGCTGTTCCCACAATAAGGCCACTTGGAGCGTTCACAGTGACTGACAGATGTCTGTTAGCACCCACACCTGTCGCCCACTGAACCTGAGCACACACGTCACAAACAGGGCTTATTTACTGACATGTACTTATGATAGCTTAGATAATAGACAAAATGATTTGGATAAAATGAACATCTATATGCATATACAGTACTGGACAAAAGTCTTGCGCTATCCCTTGTTTCTTCATATTGAATTTAATTATATTATGTAAATGAAATTAAATGAATATGAGCAAATGTTTTATAGTAACAGGCTGCAAAGTGCTTAAAGATCCAATTCAATTTTTTTTTTAATAACCTCAGCAGCAACCTCACTTCCACTCTGTTCCAACCCCTCAGCATTCAGCATCACCAGTATACTGTAACAATCACCGGCCTGTTCATCTTTCATCATCTGCACCTGTTCCTCACTGGTTCATGCCTTAAGTTAGATGTATTTGCTCTGCAAATTATTGTGTTTTCCCAGCGCATCTGATTTAATTAATCAACAAATTAACTAATTAACATCCTTTTTAGAATTTAAGTGGGTGTGATAGAGCGGTTTTATTAATCAAAGTTACAAATACACAATTATATAATGTAAATTTAAAACTGCAGCTCATACACTTTAAACCTCATTGGGTTTAGGATGCAATACATATTACACAATGTCTTTTAAATGTTCGTAGACAGTTTTACACAATACAGCAGACAGTAATTGCAGTTATATACTATGTCTTCTCCTATGATTTTATGGTAGCACTGAACAGTCTGAACTGCCTTGCTATATTCACAACTGATAATATACATTATATTTCCATATTCTTCCTTTGCAAAATGCAGTGGCTACTTTGAAAGAATAAATTATGAAGCTTTATATATCATTAGTAAATACATTTATAAAACAGTATACTGTATACTGTTTTATAAAAAACAGACATATTGGACACGCTTTTATTAACATACCAAACCCTTATTATTATTACATCAACCAATTGTCTAGAAACGTATTGTAATTCATATGTATACAGTACATGTTGTAGATGGAAATTAGGTTAAAAAGTACAAAAATGTTCCTTTAATTAAGTCACCTGGCTATACGTTCTGCACATTCTGGGCTTCCATAGGGAATGGCCATATGGTGGTTAAAACCGTTCTGGTTCAAAACAGGTCTAGTTCATCTTAATTGACTTTTCATAACATTTTTACTTCTCATTATGAAACCTTATGTTTGTTCCAACAACTGCATAGCTACAATTGATTACAAATAAATAAATAAATAAAAAATCAGTTCCAGTTTTAGCCATGGTGCTGCATGTCCCTATCAGCAAGAATCTATAAAATATATTTTAAAAATTCAGCAACATATTACCATGAAATTGAGATAAAAGTATTCGCCGTGGTGTGCAAAATGCCAGAAGCACTCGGCGTCTAAGGCAGGCAGAACAATGGCAAAGTCATACTGGTCCGCTCCCCAGAACAGCTCCTGGTCACTCACTTCAGACTGCAGATCCTTTCTCGCTTTCCCACAATTCCATCCTAATATCAGAAACAAAGAGACAAAACCAATACCCTTCCCTAACATTATAAATCTACACAGAGTGTATCCACTGACTGGTTTATTCAGTGTAGAAGCTGAGTTTCTAATGTCTCTTTGGAACGGTAGCAGATTATTAACCCTGACGTGTGAACCTGGGAAATGTGAGAGTGGGAATCTGTACGTCCGGTCACAGGTGCTGCTGGGATCTCCCTAACCAGCTGCACTTTAAAGTGTTTTAATACCTTCTTATTACTCAGAATGTTTAGACACTGAAATTAGGATATTGAATTGTGTGCGGGGTTTGCTCCACATCCTGGTTTAACTACAAAAACTCTCTTTTTCTGATAAATGATCACTCAACAAAAAAGCTGGTGGATTTCATTTAATCTATTTGCAATCAAATGACCTATTTCAGCTTCTCAACACTGATGGGTCAAAATATGGTGATTAATTTTCTATAACAGCACTTCTTACAGTAAAGTTAGGTGTACTTCAAATCACAGATACTGTGTTCATTCTGATAAATCATTGTTTTTACAATAGCAAGTACAGTAATTCACAAGAATTTGTATTGCAGTGCACCATGTATAACACACATATAATGTGTATAACAATAAGATGGTTTAACGTGATGGAATATAACAAAGAAAAATATCAATTTGTTTATATGATTAATATTTCTGAACATTTATGGTTAATGTGCTTAAGGTACACAAAGCTTTCTTAACATTTAGTTGTACATTTATTTATTTATTATTCTGTTTTTGCAACACAATGTCTCAACATGTCTTTTATCATATTGGTGATCTTGATTATCCTAACCATATTGTTACTCAATTATTTCAGTTAAATTACTTTTTGTTACTGATATGACACCACCCTTATGTTCTATGGAGCATAACTGTAATATTTTATAAGAAATACATTACTTTATGAGCAACTTCAGCAATATTTTTGTTTCTGAGTAAGCTGTTATCTAAAGGACTTTCAGATCAGGGTTACACAACACTACATTTCCTATACAGACATTACTTCCTGGTCCCTCAGATTCTCCATGTGAATAAATAACGAAAGAGCTGAAAGAGGATCAGTCTTAGCCACGCCCACTCACGACTGATGATCGGTGACGTGTCGGTCAGCGTCCAATAGCAGTTCATTATAGTGTTTAGTGCGGAAGTGTGTATGTGCGGGGTTTTAACTTGGAGCCATGATGACAGCAGGCAGTTGAGTAGGTAGTATGGATTTAAAGGAAGAGATTATTTCTTCTTTAAGGAAACACGACATTGGAGAAGAGTTTTCTCATTTGTCCTCCCATCCAAAAGCGTCAGTGCTCATCCCGCTTTTCGTAAGAGAGGGCCGTGTGCACGTGCTGCTTACTGTGCGCTCTGCCGCGGTGAGTGGACTTCAGTCTCACCTCCAAAGGAAGTGTTACACTTGGTTTTTCAAGTGTAACAAGTTCAGGTTTGACTTGAACACCCCATGTATATTATTATTATATGTATATTCTTCTTCTTCTTTTTTTTTATTATAGTTTATCTATATAACCTGTTTGAACTTTGAAATTTGAAGTATTATATGCTTGTTATTTTGTTATTTTATCTTCGTAATGCATTACTTCAATGTGTTACATTGTTGGTTGAGTTAAAACATTGTTTGAAGAATGTTATTTTGATCTAACTTTAAATTTTTACCTTGATAACTAATGTCAAGATGTTTTGTACATAGTTATTTTGGCTTTCAGGTTATTATTATTATTATTATTATTATTATTATTATTATTATGACCTTTTTTTCATTGCCACAAAGTCCAATCTTTATGCTCCTTAGAAAATTAAAGCTTTTCTTTTTTTAGTTTCACTAACACATGGTTTGCTTATGGCCACACAGCTGTTTAGTCCCAATCCTGTGAGTTCTCATCACACCATATATGTGGAAAAGCTCTTACTCGTATTTTAAGCATAGCTGTGATTTCTAAAAAAAAAAAAAAAAATTAAGCAACTTCACAAAGTGTTTAAGTGATCTACATTTGTGGTCATTAATTTATTTTTTTCAGTCACGTTACATTGATTCGAAGTTGTGAAGAATGTGTTTTATAGCCCAATTCCAGTACTTTCAGTCATCTCCTTAGTTGTTTTCTTTGCCTGAAAAGCAGTAACATCTTTTTTATGATCACAAAACACATCTTCTGACACAGTTTGGTGGAACTAGCGACCTACAGTTGTGACTTGCGGTCTAACAAAATTTTTATCAAATAATCCCACAGCGCATTCCACTTAGCATATAACTTTACATACAAACACAATTTCTTCATAATACATTTTAAATATTAAATTACTTTAAGAACAGCGCTTCAGCAGTGGCGTTTTACAGGAGAACTAACCTCTGCTCCTCTTCACAGCTCAAACACAACCCCGGAGAGGTGTGTTTTCCAGGCGGGAGGTCCGATCCACACGATCGGGATGAAATCGACACAGCGCTGAGGGAGGCAATGGAGGAGGTCAGCCTTCCCCCTGATGAAGTAGAAGTTATTTGCAGACTTTGTCCAGTGTTGAATCAGGTACAGAGATGAAGCTTGAATCATCACACTTAGTGGAACTTATACACAATGCACATATTTAAAGGAAAATATATTTATGTTTTTAGTGATTCTAATGCTAGTTTGCCTACTGTAAATTAGGGCAGCATGATTTATTTTATTTAAAAAAAATTAAAATCACATTGCGAGTATGTTGACATACACTATATTGCCAAAAGTATTTGCTCGGCTGCATTCACATGCATATGAATTCTTAATCTATAGGGTTTAATATCATGTTGATGGACAAAAAGCGCATGCGTGATACATGATACTCAGTACTCGTAAACCAAGACTTTTTTTTTTTTTGTCAAAATTTATTACAAATCTTGCAGAACACTCACAAACCACGTTACTTGCAATCCGAGGTTCCACGGTATAACAGCTTTAACTCTTCTGGGAAGGCTTTCCACAAGGATTAGGAGTGTTTTTATGGGACTGCACTGGTACGAAGTCATGTTGTAACAGGAAGGAGCCATTGGAAGTTACTCAAGTTCATATGCATGAGTTTAAAAGCGTTATACAAGTAAAATTAAATATACATGTGAAGGCAGGCGAGCAAATACTTTTGGCAATATAGTGTATATTGCGATTGCAATTTAAACTGCTATATGTAACTATTACAAATATCATCTAGTATTCAAACATATTTATCAAGGCTAGCACCAAATAATGACACGACTGATCACATTAAGAGGATGTTTGCCAATATTTATTTATCACCCTTTATTTATCAAGTGTTTAACAAAATAGGAAAATACTTAAATTATTGACAAACTCTACATAAATTCCTGACTCTGCATATGTTAACTGTGAAAAAATTGCAGCCTTTTGCGATTAAATAACAGCACACGTCCATATTGTGATTTCGATTTTTATGCGATTCATTGTGCAGCAATACTACGAATGTTATAGTGAAAAGTTAGAATGCTGTTTAATAGTAATTGTAAAGGATACAGGACAGATTTCACTGTTAAGTAAGAGCTTATTTTGTCACACGACATGTTTCAGTGACTTATGAGAAATTCAACATCACATGTTGCACTTAACGCTGCCGCCTTATGACCCGGTTATGCTGAGTTACATCAGAGACTCAGTTTAGCTACACTATATGGACAAAAGTATTTGGCCGAATCTGCAATGACATTGTATCCAAATACCTACACTTCAATACGGAGTTGGTCTCCCTTTTGCAGCTATAACAGCTTCCACTCTTCTTGGAAGGCTGTCCACAAGATTTTTGAATGTTTCTGTGGTAAATCCTGCCCGTTCATTCTGTAGAGCATTGATGTTGGATTACAAGGCCTGGCTTGCAATCTCCATTCCTGTTCATCCCAAAGGTGCTCGATGGGGTTGAGGTCAGGGCTCTGTGCGGGCCAGTGGAAAGTTCTTCTACACAGAACTCATCAAGCCATGTCTTTATAGTTCTTACTTTGTGCACTGGGGGACAGTCATGTTGGAATAGAAAAGGGGCTTCCCCAAACTGTTTGCCACGAAGTTGGAAGCGTAGCATTGTGCAAGATGTCTTGGTATGCTGAAGAGTTAAAATTGCCCTGCGCTGGGGATAAGGGGCCTGATTGAAACACCTGAATTCAATAATTAACAGGTTTTGTCCATATAGTGCATATTGCAGTATTAGCTTGAATTTCTAATCAGTTTGAGCAGAGTGTTTGAATGAGGAGATGAGGGAGCTGGATAGCCTAAAGAACTAATACACTGCTGCATCACTCTCTACCTAAAAAGAGGGCTATATGGTGGCACTGTCGATGTTGCAGGTAGCCAAACACCATTGGGGAATTTAGGAAACCTGTAACAAAAGTGAAAATTAGTCAACTTTCACTCCTTAAGAAATCTTGGATACTACTGAAGTTGACGTTAAAATTTTCTTCATTTGTGGCATCAGACATGCACATCACGTGAAGAATCATCTAAACCTCAGCTCAGAGATTCACTTCGGAATCCATGTCTGTTTAAAATGTCCCCTTGTTTTTCTCATTTAATTAATTCCTCTACATTCTTCTCATGTGGATTTGTGTTAACATTGGTTCTCATAAGTTAACAAAAAACAACCTTTCATCGTCTTTCTCTTAATATTCTGTACAGAGAGGCCTTCTGGTGACCCCAGTGGTAGCTTTCATCAGCGACTCCTTTCAAGCGAGCCCGAACCCAGATGAAGTGAGTGAGGTGTTCACTGTGCCTGTGGATTTCTTCTTGACAAAGACTCATCACTCGTCTTACCCTGCACCCAACATCATTGGATATATGCACAATTTTTTCTTCACTGACCCTGTCACTGGCAAGCTCCACTGCATCTTTGGACTAACAGCCTTTCTGCTCATAATACTGGCTGTTTGTGCTTTTGAAAGAAAGCCAGAGTTTGAAGTAGGCTTTTCTTTGAAGAATCCGAATACAAGTTTTCGGCAATATCTTCAACAAAGTTTAAGCAAGTTATGACTCGGTCCGTTCATTGAATGAGCTCAAACTTGTGGCTTGTTCCTAAACCAGGAAGAGGCAATGTTGATTTCTTAGTAATACTCTCATACATGCTCAGTCATTCTCCATACTGCTTATTCTGTGCAGGGTGTGGGGAGGCCTGGAGCATATCCCAGGGGACATGGGGCACTAGGTCGGGTGCCAAGCGATCACTGGAAACAAGCACGCACACACAGACACACACACACACTAACTTATACACAATGGGCAATTTCGAAACGCCAATTAGATTGTGGGAGGAAACTGGAGCACCAGGAGGAAACCCATCAAACACAGGAAGATGTGGTACTCGAACCCTCTGTTCTGGAGGTATAAGGCCACAGTGCTGAACACTACGCCACCATTCCGCCTACCTGGAAAATTTTCAAAATATTTAATCCATAATCCAAAGTTATGTCCCAAGAACTTTGGACATGATGTACACATACACATGTGCAGTTTTTGGGAAGGTGACAGGAAACTTAAGAACTTAAAGAAACCCCCATGGCTGTAGATTGTAATCTGAAATCACAAACAAATCATGCACCCTGGATCTGTTGGGACATTTCTGTCCACTCTCCACTGCACCACTGTGCCGCCCTACAATCAAATTTATAAATGCAAATAGGTTAAGGATTCAAATCAGCCCTAGATTCAAATCAGCCTAAAACATTTTTGTTCATTTGCATAAACAGCACCTTGGCTACAAAACCCCTGGGACCAAAATATCTGATTAGATTGTGAAAATTCAGGGAAAGTATTAGGTAAATCACACAGTGATTAACAATTTATAGTAGCAGAGATAATAATATTTTATTGTGAATATGAAGTTGCATTATAAATGCTGCATCTGTGTTAAAGCTTTATCTGACAGAGATGGATAAGAAATGATAATGTGAAATTAAATGACATGCCAAGACCTGTAACCCATATTTACATAGTAGAGTTTGTCTGCTAAACTAAATTTTGTGTGTCAGAAATAAAATATGATCTCACATCTTATCATTCTGTAGCCTCTAAGAAAACAAATTCCACAAATCCTGTGAGTACAGAGTTGTTTTATGAACTATTCAAGTCAATTAATAATTACATCATTTAAAAGTGCACTAATGGCTTTTCACTGGAGCATTTTTTTCCTGACAGTTCAACTTACAGAGCAAGTCCAACTGACATTCTTTGTTCTTTAGCTAATGTTTATCAGTTTGGATTAAATCCATCAATATTGACTAGGCATGATATTAGATAGAATCATCTGTAAATCAGTATCCTAAGAATTAAAGGATTCAGGTTGAGCAATGCAATACATTATGAGGTTGCAATTAATTGCATAGTAAGAGTGATGTGGGGAAAACAATTACACACCCACCCCTATACTTATAAACAGCTGCTGTAGACAAATAAATTCAAGATTTTTACAACCCGGAAAAATAGAAAAGGTGTGTCTCTTTCATTTAAGTCTTTTGGAAAATGCGTGTAATCCATCTACTTTCCGATGATGGAATAAAAATAATCCATCTTTTAACCTTTTAAATGTAGACTTGTTACTCTATTTTACCAGGGTTGTCAAGTCAAACCAGGACTTTTATTTCTCTATGTAATCCCCTAACACAAATCTGAAATGTTGGCCTCCCAGGAACTCTTTCAATGGCCCAAACATGTGCTGGAGCGAGGGCATGACTATACAGGGGATGAGGCAATAATGTGGTGATAAGTTATCTGTTGATTGTCGAGGATCAGACATTCAACTTGATGAATGTTCACAGGAATGAAATGCAGTTCTCTATGAGTCAAAGGTTCATGGACATATGTCCTTCTTTAAAACGTTTGCACCATTGAAATGTTTTATTGTGGGTAAGCATCTCCTCACCGTTCTGTAGGTGTCAATCGGTTTTACACCTTCATTCTCGAGAAAATTCCTTACATGTCCCGGTTTGGCTTGAACGTCCTTCAAACATGCATCTTTTCAATCACTGCTAATGATGTGTCATGGAGCCTGCTGAGCTGATATTTTTCAGCTAATCACCTGCTTTGTATGAATATACAGTCTGGACTAGCCTAGCCGAGCATTTTATGGTGTTCTTATGGCCATTGTTAGTGTCGTTGTGATTGGTTCTTAAAATCACGTCATTCATGGACCTCAGACCCCACTTTGAGAACAATTACCTGACAGCACCAGTTGTTGTTGGTGGTGGTGTTTTTTTTGTTTTTGTTTTTTTTAATACGACTCCTGCCCATCTCTGGTACCATACACTAGGGGAATTTGTGTCTCCTGCTGTAAAAATGAAATGAAACTGTTATATGACCCTCATTCATTTTTCTTCTGTTTTGCTCTGGTGTGGTGTTCTTGCAGCGCTAGGAGTAGGTGGACCCCGGTGAGCTCATCTCTGCTTCATTAAAGAGCAAAGCTGTCTCAGTAGCTCCCTCTTAATGCATGAGCAGCTATTCCTGTGGCATCACAGCAACTCACACACTGAATCAATTTTGATTCAGGGCTTTTTTCTTAGACATAAAACACAAGTACTGTAAATCTATCCACAGTGAATCGGCCTGGTGTAGACTTACAGTATGCACTGTATATGTGCATTTGTTTACCACTAGAGGGAGCAGGACTACTTATTTCTAGTAATTATTGGTTACTGTGATTAGACAGCTATTAATGAAGTGGGAAATTGAGAGGAATATCTTGTTTAACCAAGTAAAATGTACAATTTTAGTGCCAGATGGAAATGTCTTGATTGTTTTGGTTGTTAAGTAATGTGTGCCAAATCTGCTCAGATGCATGTGGGCTGTGTTTGCTAAACGCCAGCTTGATGACCTTACAGTTAAGCTGTAGAGCTATGAGGGGTGTTCAAGTCAAACCTGGACTTGTGAAATTTCTCGTGAATGAAGGCGTAAGAAACTGATTGACATTTACAGAAGACATCAAGCACAGCACAGTGCTTGCACATTTGAATGGCGCAAACAAGCTCAAAGCCCGTGAACATTCAGCGAGTTGAACGCCTGATCCTTAAAAAAATCGATGAATAACTTGCGGAATGGCACATCTGTCTGTGGGAACTGTACACACAATTATTCACTAATCATTTTGCATAAGCAAAAAAAAAAAAAAAAACACCAACAAGCACAAATAATGCTATCAGAAGTGGCACAAGCATGAGGCAGTGTGTAGTCCTGTGTTTAACATGTGATGCGATTATGGCTTTCAGTACACACCTAATAGAACAAATTGGTTTTCATAATGTAGCTCTTAATATAGAAAATCTGTGTCTTGTACATGTCTTGTGCAACACTTGCTCTGGTTTTGTGTCATAATTGGAAACAGCAGCAGAGTGTCTTTATCCCAGGTACTTTTTTTGAGGTCACAGCCAGTACCAATTTCATTTGTTTTTACAATATCTCTCGCTAGATAACAAGTCATAAATTAACTCTGACACCGTAGACTTGCATGACTTTTTTACAGCAAGATGTTTTAAGAGGTTTCTGTTTTTAGCTTTGCATTCATGCCTGGCTTTTGTCAGTTTTATGGTGTGTTTGATTGTATTTTCTGATACTAATCTAAACACTGGCTGTAGTGCTAAAGTTTGTTTTTCTTTAAATACAGTTTTTTAATATAGGGTATGTGGTGATTCTCTTTCCTAATTTATTTTCTATACAGGGTGGTCCAAAAGTCTGAATCCCTAGGGAAATGTTTACTTAAAAATGCGAAATTAGGACGCCTGCTGGTTTTGTGGCACTTGTGTATAAGCTGAATGCAAGAATAGTGAACATAATGTAATAGAACTGACATTTTTACATGGTTCTATTATATATTATATTGTAATTTTGATACTTATAGAATAATACATTACAATTCGAATCGGCATCAGAGTATTATGATAATATTGTATTGGGTGGCTTGGGAGGAGTGTATTTTTAACTCTGTCTTTTGTTTCATGGTTTTCCAATGTTTTCATAGTAACAGGGCTCAAATGTAATAAAAACAAAACAAAAAACAAATTGTCCAATTTAGACCACACCCACTTTGGGTTTAAATCCAAATACAGGTATTAATATTTAGGGCTCTTAAAAGGTACAAGTAAAGATAGTGTCAATGCATTGCATCTCTCCTGTAAATCATGTTAGGCAGTGACAATCACTAATAAAGTTATCCTTCATTCAAGGTCATGTTTACCAGCCTGCTGAGCATAACCTCTTTGCCCTTGAGTATTGTTTGTTTGATTATAAATCACACTGAAGATTTTACCAGGCTGCCGAACTACATTTCCAGTTCTGGAAGATCCTAAACAACAGAACAAACCTAGAACAGAACGACACGATCAACAGTCTCAACAGTTTTGGTCTATAAATATGTACCTACACAAAGCCCAAAGAGTGCAGAGCTTGCCAGTGTTCACCACATTATCATCAGAACCTCATCCTCATCATTGAGGCCATTTCACACATGAAGTCTCATGGCATCTCCACTGAAAAACCTCTGTTGCCTATATTTAGTGCAACAAAGGAACTATTGTTTCTTTTGTCAGAGCCTTCTGGAGTTTTTTCCCCCCTCTGTGTCAAGATCAATTTTGTGTACAGGGAAAGGAGGGATGCGGTACCATGTGGGGATGTTGGGTAAGCATTTTGCAAATGTGGCCATAAACCCTTTACTGCGCTCCCCGGGGGCGCCATCACTGTGAGAATATAAGCAAAGAGCACAAGGGAGATTGCACTCAGTATGAGAGAATATGCTGTTCAAAAATGTTTCTCATATGTGGGAGAATGAGTTAAGAGAGAAATGAGATCTGTAAAACCACACAAACAAATCTGTTTCCACAATCAAAACCTAGCTGGAGATAAAAGCGAAACCTTAATTAAAGTAATTACAGATGTAATGTAATGTGACACTGAACTAATTAGCATTTATTACAGATAAGAATGTTCATTTACTAATTCATTGATTCCAACGGGACAGCAGATCAAACCATTCCTGAACAATCTAAGCAGTGTATCAGTGTGAAAGAGAGCACTGCCATCAGGGAATACCATTACCATGAAAAATGCATATGGTCAGCACCAATGTCAAAGTAACATGCATTTACTGTAAGTGCCAGGACCCAAGGTTTCCCAGAGCATCACTCTGCTTCCATTGGCTTGTTCTCTTCCTATAGTGCATTCTAGTGCCATCTTTTCCGCAGGTAAGCAACACACACACACACACACACGCACACACATCCACATGATGTAAAAGAAAAATGGTCCAGGACTTATGCTTATGTGCCCATTGTACATTGAACTTTCGTCGGTGGACAGCAGTCACTCTGACCAGTCTCCAGCTACACAGCCATGTACACAGCAAGGTGCGATGCCCGGTTTGTTCTGATACCTTTTTGTCAGAGCCAGCATACACTTTTTTCACCAATTTCTGCTACAGAAACCATTTCTGTGGGAATGAAAGCAGACAGTCTAGCCTTCATTTCTTACATACACCTGTAACCCTGTTGCCAGACACTGTTGTCCTTCCTTGGGCCATTTTTTGCAGGTGGCTGATCAATGCATGTATTTTTGTTTTTCACATGGTCATATATTGTTTATATAAATACGTCAATATATTTATGATCACAATTGAAATGTGATTTTTTTTTTTTTTTTAGCATTAATTCATTTAAAATTATTTACCTTAGATGACAGGTACAGAGTGATTTATATTCACAGCAATATATTAAAGTGTGATCATAAAAAAAAAATTGCCTGATAAACAGATTGCACGTTCAGCTGGCATGTGTGGGTGGATGCACAGCCCTGTGCCATTTGGTGTTTTTCTTTGACAGCTTGGGTATATCTTAACAATTTCACCTTACTAATGATCAATATGAGATACTAGGTCTCAGACTCCTCTACTGGATTATTTCTCAGAATTATTCAGTGTTTGTTTTAATTGACATTGGATGCAAATGTCAATTAAACGTTATTTACAACACAGTAGTATGAATATAGATAACATTATACAACAGATAGTTCTGACCGTGTAATCTGGATAAGAGGAGTTCCATGAGTGCTGATAATAGACAGTAACAGCATTTGGGCACTTTGCCTACTTAATAACTGCTTCTAAGTCATTCCAAATTCTGGAGCCTATGCCAGGGGTCTCAGGGCACTAGGTGACATACAGGACAGGGTGTCAGTCTATTGCAGGGCACACAAGCAGAAATTTACTCACTCACTCACACCCGTCAGTCAACCAATTAGCCTACCATGAATGTCTTTGAGCAGTGGGAGGAAACCTGAGTACCTGGAGGAAACCTGAGTACCTGAGGAGACAATCGAACCCCAACCCTAGAAGTGTGAGGCCACAGTGCTTACCACCATGGCACTGTGCCACCCAGTGTAAAAATACTAAATACTAGATGTTTTGGCGATCTTAAGTACGCCAGTACCTCATTGGTGCTGGAAATTCTTAAATTACACATACACGTTTAATACATGTGAAATTTTAAAGAGATTGTTACAGAAAAATCTGAAAAAAATATTCTAGATAGAAGATACAAAGTTTTAAACTAATAATAATTGGACATTTAAAGCATCATATAGGTATATAAAATTGCGCATTTATTTATTTCCATTGGTGAATGCAATTTTACTCAAGTAAGGAGTGAGCGTCTGTTGAAAGTCTGTTGAAATATTGCTGATATGTAATGCTGTGATATTGTTTCATAATCTGCTCTGTGAACTTTGCTCTAAATAAGGATTCCACGCTGCCCTGTTCTGTGTCAAACCACGAACTCTGGATACACCTCAATCACTAGATTACAGTTAACACTCATATAT
>JAOVVA010000037.1:13331527-13363363 GCA_028565275.1 Leiocassis micropogon | reverse complement strand
TCTCTGTGTGCATGGAGTTTGCATGTTCTCCCTGTGCTTGGTGGGTTTCCTCTGGGTACTCCGGTTTCCTCCCACAGGGCCAAGATATGCAGGTTAGGCTAATTGGCGTTCGCAAATTGCCCGTAGTGTGTGAGTGTGTATATATTTGTGTGTGCCTTGCGATGGATTGGCACCATGTCCAGGGTGTATCCTGCCTCGTGCCCTAAACCTCCTGGGATAGGCTCCAGGTCCCTGCGACCCTGAACACAGGATAAAGCGGTATAGAAGATGAGTGAGTGAGATATGATCCATTTGACAGAAGTTGGAGCTTTACTCATTGTGTCATGTGTCACTGTCATGTGAGGACAGTTCCTATAACTGATTTTTTTTTTTTCCCCTTTAAGGTTGCGGGGTGAACCTCGGCATGAGGGGCTTGGAGTCTTTGGGATTGTTTATCTACAAAACAGCTACTGCTCAGGATCAGAACGATGTGTTTGAAGCCCTTTCGGCTAAAATCCAGCACTCCAGACAGGTCGCTGAGACTTTCAGACAAACCGGACTGGCTGCTTCTATGTTTGAATGAACGGATGTGTGAGAGCTAGACGCAATTGAAACAGTGGTGTCTCTAAAGGCTTATAAATGTCATGGTTAAAGTTAAGTGTATTGTCATGCTTTCAGTGTAATAAGAATGTTGCGACTTGATGTAATGCTCAAAGGAACCAAAGTTTGTGTACAAGCTTTATCTCTGTGATGCAGTCAATGATAAGTGTGTTGTATGGATTAAAAAGAAAAAAAAAATTTTTTTAATCTAATAATAGTATTACAGTGGAGCATAATGTGATCTAAAACTATTACGTTCACACACAGTGCTTGTCTGTACTTAGTATTTACACTAAATAGCCTTTTTCTCCAACTTGTTCTTGATTGGACTGGTGCTTGTAATGGCTAGCAGTTGTGGCTAGCAGGATGTTTTCACATCTACAATCTACACCATTTCAACACTGCTTTCTGCTTTCTAACATGACCACTCAGGCAAAAAACAAAACATGAATTAGATCATTAATCAAAGTTAGTATCTGATATTTTTGGGCATGATACTGCACAATGCCTGGCAGATAGTCAAGAAATCACAACTGCATACTTTTCCATTGCTTGGGATATTTTGTACGTCAGAATTTGTTTTATGGTTCACATATAATATATGTGTTATGGTTTGTAATGTTTGTTAATAAAAATGAAACGTGAATCTTTTTCCTGCATGCTGTGTTTTTAGTTGGACATGAAAAAAAAACATGTGATTGAATATATATATAGTATGCATTACTACACCGTGTGTCCAAAAAAAATAAGTTTCAATGTTTTTATTCATTCTTACACTACCAATGTGGTGACAGATTCATGTGTGGAAAGATCCCTCATGCTCCCAGAACCACTCGTTTACAATTCGAGTCCAGGAATATGGCTGTGCCAACAGTGAAGAAAAACTCTACAGATGTGATAACCTGGTCATTCAGTACATTCGGGTCGTCAGCTGACTTCATGTTATTTGCCACATAATGTTGCTGAGCATAGACCTAAGCAACTGAAGCAACCCCAGATCATAACACTGCCATCTGAGGCTTGTACAGTGGCCACTATGCATGATGGGTGCATCGGTCCATGCGCTTCCCTTTTCACCCTGACGCACTCATCGCACTGGAATAGGCTAAATTCAGACTCATCAGACCACATGACCCTTTTCCATTGGAGGAGTGGATGCATATATGCTCTGTTGTGACAGACTCTCCAATGGTGTCCCACAAGAGTCAGCACTTTGTCCTTTTCTGTTCTCAGTCTATACCTGATCTCTAAGTGATGTCATATTCTCACAAGGCTTTCCATACCATTGTTATGCAGATGACACTCAACTCATTCTTTGCTCCCTCAGACATTTGTTTTTCCACTCGGATCGCAGCATGTCTGGCAGACATCTCATCTTGGATGACAGCTCATCAATGAAACTTAATCTCAGCAAAACTGACTAGTTCATTCCAGGTGACTCATCCCCCTATCGGGAATCTATGATCTTCCTGGAGAACACTTAGATCATACCTTCAGTCATTGCCCGCAACCTTGTGGTTGTCTGTAACCCTGGATAATCAACAGTTCTTTTCGCCTCATATTGCTAATCTTACTCACTCTTGTCAATTTTTTCTTTATGACATCAGAATAATTTATATTTTTCTCTACACAGGCTACTCAGGTGTTTGTTCAGTTCTTTTATTACAAGACTGTAGTGTGTGAGTGTGTATGTAACTGCAACCCACTCCTGGCAGGGCTGCCTATGTGCACCATTCGTCATCTGCTACTCTACCAGCTGCTCTACATTTTTCAACCTTCCTAAGTTCTTCCACACCACTCCACTTCTACACTCCTTCCTCTGGCTTCATGTAGCTACCCACATCAAATTCAAAACACTGGTGCTTGCCTACAAAGCCAAAAGCGGCCCAGCAGCCACTTATCTCAAAGCTCTAATCACACATCGCATTGCACCACATTACCTCCGACCCTCCAGCGCTGCTCAACTGGTCCCACCATTTCTGAGGGATCGAGGAAGACATGCATCTAGACTGTTTTCTGTTTCTGAACATACTGTAGGTGGTGGAACAAACTTCCTTTAGATGTTCGTACAGCTGAGTCAAAGGCAAAGTTCAAGCTACAACTAAAGGCATATAGGTTTCTTAAGTTTTAAAAAATAAATCAATAAAAATCCTTTCTAACAGTGCATGACTGAAGGTACAGTAGTTGGTAACCTAGTGAACAAAGTGTAATGGTATACATTTGATGGAAAGTCGAAAGTACTTATGTATGTACATTTCTCTGGGTAAAGGCATCCGCCACATGGTGTAAAAGTCAAGTACCAGTCTTGTGAGCTTTCATCACATTGTGCGCATATGGAAATGCTTTTAATTTGGTTTTTACTGTTTTTAATTTGATCAATTGATCTCCATCCATGATTGTTTTCCCGACCACATTTCTTCTACAAAGTTGACTATTCACTACTACCTTTTTAGGTTTTGATAATGGGGACTTGTGATAATTTAAAAACATTAAAGTAATCAATAATCATTCATTTAGGTTAACAGCAATGCCTTTGGCTACACTGCCACCTAGGGAGTAGTATTTTAAAACACATTGCAAGGATTTAGTAAAAATGTACCCCCAGCAGTTTATGTCCCTGGCAAACTGGTTCTTCAGGCTTTAACTTTCATCTCATCATTTCCTGACTATGTAGAGCATTTTATTTACAATACTTCACACATCAGGTTTATTTACATAAAGCCAGCCAATGATTCTTAACAGCTATGCAACCAACAAGCCAGGTAGTTCCTTTCAAATTTGGAGACAATTCTCAACAGTCTCTTAAGCATTAAATAAATAATAGCTTCCAAAACATACCAAATTAATATCACTAAATGGTTTCTAAGGAGTTAAAAAAAAGAAGAAGAAGAAAAAAAACAACAACAAAAAAAAAACACAGCGCTGGGTTTAGTAGGCCTTTATTTCACAATCTCCCCAAATGTACAAAAACAAGGTATGGTACAAAAAAAAGAAAAAAAAAAAGGGAAAAGTCCTAATTATTTGTCAAACCCCCTCCCCTTTTCCATGAGAAAAAAAAATGTGACTGGACTTGGTCTCAAAACCAAAGTGCATCTGTTGGAGTTACAGTGTGGGAAAAGTTAATTGATCTCAATTTGACCACACTGTACCCATTTAACTTTTTTTTTTTTTTTTTTTTTAAATCACACAAAGGCCTGGTCACAACTTTCCACAGCGTCCCCAGAGCAGCTGGCCCAAGAGAGAGCCGACATTAAGTCAGAGCATTCGGTTGTTCACTAAAATAGGAATATAATTTAGCTCCTCTACGTGATTCCTCTCAGTTGCTTTGCCATTTGATGACTTATAACTCAGACTTCTTCTTCTTTGTCTTCTTCTTCTCTTCATCCTCCTTAAGCACCAGTGGATTAGATGCTTGCTTCTTCAGATATGTAACGAAGTCGCTGACTTCACGACCTCCCTGAAAACAAATACATCAAACCAAATTAGCTTAAAAATCACCCAAATGATCGCCTATAAATTAATTCTTGCCTGTAAATACAACAAAACAAACCTCGTATCGCTTTGGACTCTGTTTTTCCCCAGCTGGTGAGAAATAGATAGTGGGGAATCTGGCAAAGAAGAGCACAGCAGGAAAAGTCAAAAGCATGGAATGGAGTTTAATGTTTCAATGCTACATGGGACTTAGTTTTAGGGTTCTTAACTCCACCACTGAGCTGCACCGCTTAAAATCCACTACTGCACTAGTACATACCCTCTGACTTCATATGGGGAGGGTACATCGTTGGCTGTGGCGTCCATCTTGGCAATAACAATGTTGGGATCGTTGGAAAGCTGAAAAATTATTACAGAAGATGGTTAGAGTCAAGTCTAGACATTCAGGCCTATGTTCAGGCAAAATTCTGATGCTGTGGAGTACACTGCTGCATCAGACACATTCTTTAAAAGAAGTAATGATCGAGTTACCTCCTGTACAGGTTGTTATATAATTATTTCTGTATTAAAACACTTATAGTTAACTATGTATTATTACATGATTGGCTACCAATATTTTTGCCAAGTTAGGAAAATGAGACCAAGCAGAACACTGAAGCTTTTACTTAGTCCATGTATCACACTAGCCCGACTATTTCCCTTCAGAGTAAGTCTAATGAGAAGCTTAGCAAACACTTACCTTCTCACCAAGTTCCTTGTATTTAGGTTCAAGACTCTTGCAGTGGCCACACCAGGGTGCATAAAACTCAATGAGAACGTCCTTGCTCTCATCATTCACAAGGGAATCAAAGTTCTCAGCCACAACAACCTAAAAACAATGATCCAGGTTAATGCAGAAGTGAAAAAAAGGGAAACAATGAAATAAAACTAGAATGTAATAACATGCACACGCACCTTGACTGGGCCATCGTTGCTCTCAGGAATAGGCTCAGATTTCAGGTACCGCTTCAGATTTCCATCAAAGTAATCCTGAAGGAATTTCTCCAAAGCTTTCCCATCACGGCTGCATTAAACATTTGCAATGCCTGATTAATATATTGGCTTACTTTGTGTAGCAAAAACAAATCAGTGAGATCTTTTCACAAAGTTTTAAAGGAGGAGGAGGGGCGTAGCCATTGTAACTAGAGAAACTGTTACAATAAAGTGAAATTAACAGATTAAAATATTAGATGAAGAATTAAGCATTACTTACGTAAATTCCTCCTGCATGACATATTTATCACCACCGGCAGTTCGGATGCCAACGACAGGCAGCTCTCCACTGCTGGCGTCCAGACCAAGCTCAGACACATCATGGCTGAAGAGATGTTTATTGGCCACTGCAAAGCTCAGCTTCTTTCCTTGATCCAGGAAACTCTTGGCCACCTTCATGACTCTGCATACAGAGTAAATGTCTGACCTCGCTAGCCACAATGACAAGCACAGAAGCAACCTGCTGCATGATCTGCGATGTTTGTCTTTACTGTATAACAGTAGCTAAACAATAGAGACCATCGTAGTATCCTGCACCAATAGCTAAACATGCATTTTATTAAGATTTAAAAATGTCTCCTCCTCATGATCACATATTGGATATCAAAGTGCAAATGAAGGTCTACCTGTTCCTCCAGTAGTTGGAACCTTTGGGGTTTTTCTCATAGTCTACATCATAATAGGCCACCAACAGGTCTTTGCCTTTCAGCTGATCTTTGTTGTCATCGGTCATGTGAGGGCAAATTCCAAAACTGTCACACAAAAATAAGTTAGTTTAACAAAAAAATCTGCTGGTATTCAAAATAAACAGTTATCCAAATAAATTGGAAAAAAAATGCTACTTACATGTTCTCTTGAATGAACTTCTTGAGTTTGGCGTTAGTGAATTTATCCTCAGCAAACTGAACAGTGCTGTCTTCAAATTTGTTAGCAAGACGTGGGGACCGGAACAGGATGACACCCCTAAAAGGACAGGAGGGGGATGAGGGTGAGAGGTCAACCACAGACTGATCAGGAAACAAAGGCAGCAAAAACTAAAGTCGTTGATAAAACCCTAACCTGCCTTAGCGAAAAGCAAAAGTGAAAGCAAACTGCAGCAAGAAAAACAAGGCCTACTTACTCCACCTCAATGTTGTGCTTTTCCAAAAGTGCGTCCACATTTGTGTGAGCAAAGCGGTACGATTCCCTTAAAGCACTGGCTGACTTCAGGAACTCGCTCTGTGCAGCGCTTCCAGCATCAGCAAAGAATCCTGAAAACATGACAGTCTTTAAGTGCTATTTCTGGTAAACTTCTTAGTCTATACAATTACAAATACAAAGAAGATAAAAAATATATATACATGTATTTGCTCACCAATAACGCTGGCATCACGATCTCCAATGAATTTTGTGAATTCCTCTTCAGATTTAAGCTCTACTGAGGCTGGACCTGCCTGCTTTTTAAGGTGGCTGACAATCCCATCTAAAAAAGAAATGGCAAACAAGAACTTGAAATCAGAATTAAGGTCCCATGGCTCAACGTGGCAGGGCTGTTTGTCCAGCCAGCCCTTGTCTCTTAACCACAAATACATCCAGGAGGAGTGGCTTCCTATCTAGCAAGACAACGTTTTTCAGGATAAGGACCAGGATGTAGACGTAACAACATGTGACAACTTCTCATCCTGTAAACTAAGGGCAAATAAGGAATGATAGGTTTAAAATATTTAAAGAAAGGTTACTGCTTTTTTTCCCTTTTTAACTTGAACATTTTCCCCTTATTCAGGGCTGCTACACTGGATCATTTTATCTGCAAGTTATTGGCTCAAGTTTTACGCAGGATGCTGTTCCTGCCGTTTCATTATGTTTGGGAATGGCACCCAAAATGCCCTGTATCTCAGTGGCTAGACATTATAGATGCTCCTTGCCTAAGGGTCCAAGAGTGGCCCCAATAGCTACTGCTACAGAACGGCAGAAATATGTAAGCAAGATCAATAAAAAAAATAAAATAAACATGGTAAACTCATACCTGCAGTTCTTGGCCCATCATATGCCCCAGCCTCCTCTCCACCTCTAAAAATCTTCAGGGTTGGGTAGCCACTCACACCATACTTACTGCACACGTTGGAGTTGGCTGTACAATCCACCTAATCAACGAGAGATAAAACAATACCACGCTGATGTTACGCTTCTGTGATCACAGCTTAAAGAAGTGTAGCAGCAGTCACACTAGGATTCTAATAAAAATGTCTGAATCAGGCTGAAATCTCACTCAGATAGGATAAATCGGGATTAATGCCACTGATTTAATGGATGCACAACTTTGACAGCGCTTGGTGAAAAAGCTTTACCTTGGCAATTGGAACAATGCCTTTCAGGCGAGTAGCAGCAGCCTCATACTCTGGGGCAAGTTTCTTACAGTGACCACACCTACAGGGGGAAAAGACACATGGGAGTTAAACTTAGACTGTACATAGTTAAATCATGGACTTCAGCAAAACTGCACAAAGCTCTCAAAACATGGCAGAAGTCAAGACTTAGTTGTCTATATACTGTGACTAAGTGATGATGATGATGACAGTTAAGTCTCTTCCCAACTCATCGATAAGTTGTCCCGTCGTAAAGCTGCCTGCACTACGTGACCCAATCAGAGGTGGCCAACGAAACTTCACTGACCAATCACAACGTTACACCATGAGGACGCCACGCCTCCAAACAGCCTTAGCTTTCCTCCATGAAACAGCAATAAATTACACATTTATCCATCTACACCTATTGTAGTTTTCTTTTTTTCTAAAGCCATTAAAAAAAATGTGCATTTACATCAGTTGTCAGCATATAAGACCTGAAACGAGCAAACATGAAGTTAATCTGAAACAGTTAGCTCATTGCTAACAGGAAGTACAGTGAGCTAGTTATGCTAGGTTGAACAAAGTGGGCTAGCTCGTGATTGAGAAGCTTATTTGTTATAATTAGGTGCAGATTTAAGTTATAATTATATTCTGTTAAGAATGACCAACCTTTTAGTAAGGCTTAAAGTAGGGAGATAGCTATAAATTATAACAACTCGTTAACAAATGCTAAGCTAGTTAACGCTAAAAACTGAAGAAGCTAAGATAGTTAAAAAAAATGAAGCGTCTCCGGACTGAAACTGAAACTAAAGTTATCAAAGAAAACGGTTACGATTACTGTAAAGTAGGCCTTAATGTGAACTACGACACGCATCACACGAGCGATATTTAACCTGACCTAAGATGTGCACTGTATTCATTTGTTAAAGCTGCAAATTACCGCATTTTAATAACATGCAAATGCTTGGATTTTTTTCATGGAACCCCATGCAAAGTCTTCAGGAGCTTACCAGGGTGCGAAAAATTCAACCAGGATCATGTCATGGTCTCCGATTCTGCTCTCAAAATCATCATCTGTAAACTCGAGCACATCACTGGCGCGCGCCACTGCGGCCACAAACGCAAGCAGTAATAACGGCAACATCATGGAGGGAGAAAAACGTCTTCTGCACGTCCGCCTCAGACACGGGGAGACTGCTGGTTTTATTCGGATTTGAGCTCGATGAAGCTCGGTGAAGGAGATGAACTAGGAGAGAGAAAGGAACGCACAAACCCCCGAGCTCCTCAAAGTAACCAGAGTGTGGCACGTCACCATTGGACTGTCCTCCACGTGACACCGTCCCAATCAGCCAATCAGGTACGCGCATACAAGCAGTTCCTTGATAAAGTATCCCTCCTTCTGTAAACAGTATAAGCGCAGGTTTCCTCTCCAAACCCTGATCCTGGAGCAGCTCCTGTCCCTGCACATCCTATTGCTTTCACTGCTCTAACACACCTGATTCAACTTAATCAGCTCATCCACAGCATTGTCTCTGCTGACTTGGGTCTGTTACTCACTCAGGCCATGTCCACACGTGGCCGGGTATTAATAATTCTGTACATACATATCTTTGTCCACATGAAAACACATGCTGTCAGGAGCATCTCTAATCAACAGGGGGCCAATCAAAAGCCTAGACAAAATGTCTACATTACCTATTGCGCTTTGTAGAGGTCCTCATGTAAGCATGTAAAACATGTTTTTACATGTACGCATGTAAAAAGTCCAGTACATGGACTGGTATGTAAGTACGTAACTTCATGGAATGGGTTTCCATGGCCGTAATGTTAACACAGTCCCTAGTTTACTGTACGTACGTCCACCATTGCACAAAATATCCTCATAAGCAAAGCTGACATCAAATCAAGGAGACTAGCACACAGACAATTACATCATTGGCACAAGGTGACATCACAACAAGCTAAAATCTCAGTTTTCCCTGTCCACACAATACCACTGAAAACGGAGTTGTGGAAAAATCTTCACTTTGGACAGTTTTCCAAAAGCTCCGTTTTCAATGACCAAAACTGCGTTTGCGTTTTGGTCATTGGCGAAAACCACAGATAAAAACCACAGATAAAAATCTCAGTTTTTAAAAATACCCAGCTACGTGTGGAAACGGCCTCATATACACTATATTGCCAAAAGTATTCACTCACCCATGCAAATAACTGAATTTAGGTGTATAAAATGAAGCATCTAGGCATGCAGAACGCTTCTACAAACATTTGTGAAAGAATGGATCGCTCTCAGGAGTTCAGTGAATTCCAGCATGGTACAGTGATAGGATGCCACCTGTGCAATAAGTCCAGTCGTGAAACTACTAAATATTCCACAGTCAACAGTATTATAACAAAGTGGAAGTGACTGGGAACGAGAGCAACTCAGCCATGACACTTAAAATAGGCCACGTAAAATCACAGAGCAGGGTCAGTGAATGCTGAGATGCATAGTGCACAGAGGTCACCAACTTTCTAGAGTCAATAGCTACAGACCTCCAAACATCATGATACCTTTAGATTAGCTGAAGAACAGTGCGTAGAGAAGTTCATGGGATGGGTTTCCATGGCTGAGCAGCTGCATCCCAGCCTTACATTACCAAGTGCAATGCAAAGCATCAGATGCAGTGGTGTAAAGCATGCTGCCACTGGACTCTAGAGCTGTGGAGACATGTTCTATAGAGTCACGAATCGTGTACTGTATTTAAACAGGATCACAGGAGGCCTGGATCCTATCAAAGGAGACTAGGGCACGAAGCAGGCTACACCCTGAATCAGGTACAGTACCAATTCATCTCAGGGCACTAACACATGCACACACTCATTCACACACTACGGGCAACTTGGGAATGCCATTTAACCTAATCTGCATGGTTTTGGACTGGAAACCCACCACGCATGGGGAGAACATGCACACAGACCCGAGGCAGAAATCGAACCTGGACCCTGGAGGTGCAAGGTGACAGTGCTAACCATTAAGCCAACATGCTGCCTGTGGGTCTGTTAAAGTAGGGAAAACACTAAAACATGAAGCACCAGGGTTGGACACAGGGGTTGTTGACCTTTTTTTTTCTGCACTCTCATGATCAGAGTACACATGCAAGTTAAAGAAAAATAAGCCAAGTATGGTACCAGTCAAAATTGGGATACACCTTTAATTGGTGTATTTCATAAAGGAGATCCCAATTTTAAATTTTATGTATTCCCATGAAGGTTTAATTGGTGTAATTCATAAAGTGATTTATGTTTCACATTCTCGAATAACACTGGAGATTTCTAAGCTATGAAATGACACATAGAATTATGGAATTAAGGAACAATAACAACAGTTAATCTTTTAAAAAAATATTTTAGCCCGTTTAATCATAGTGCTTGATTGGTTTTGCAAATGAACTTGACAGTACTGTTCTTGCAAGGAAAGCCAGGAAAATGAGACTGTCGAGCATGTATTAGTCTCGTTCAGGAAATATATGCAGGAGAGGCTCGATATGGTGGCACTCCAAGAACTATGAAGAGCAGAAAGCAATGTTAATTGTCTTTTAAAACAGGGGAATCACTGATTAGGGAAGGAAGCGTTTAATGTTCTTTATGAGAAAGACTGGAATGAGCAGTTGTCTCTACAGGACAGGGAAGCTGAGGAGAGTGAGATCTATATGTGGTGGTAATGCAACCTACAGACCTAGATTTTCGTGATGATTTGGGTATGTCAAAGCAATGATGCCAACCCTATGTGGACTTCAAAGAGGATGACAACCTCTAATTAATACGCACACTAACATTTTACATATGCTGTATCTGCGTCACACTGTACATAACTGCAGAAAGGATATTGTTTATTTCACGCCCTCCCGGTGTTTAGAATAATTTATAATCACGTTTTCCAGTGTCACCCAAATGAGGATGGGTTCCCTTTTGAGTCTAGTTGCTCTCAAGGTTTCTTCCTTATACCATCTAAGGAAGATTTTTCTTGCCACAGTCGGCTCAGTCTTGCTCGCTAGGGATGATTTTGTCTAACATCAAGGACTTTGCGCTATGTTTTTTTGTTTCTTATGTTCTGTAAAGCTGCTTTGAGACAATGTTCATTGTTAAAAGCACTTTAAAAATACAAGTGAATTGAATTGAATTTAATAGATGCTGAGTGCTCTTAAATGGGAAATGTGTTGAGAAGAAAGCATGTGTGGAAGTACCAGATAAAGCAGATGAAGAGTTCAATACAAGATCAGGGAAGAAATCATTAGAGTTATTTATTTATTTATTTTTTAAGGAAGGCTGGTCAAAAAAAAAAAAGCACTAGGAGGCTGGGGAAATGATTGAACATGAGACCTATGGTTGGCGGTAATGTAACCAACCTACCAACCGCGAAGAATAATAATAAAGACAACAACAACGGCCGGTTGTTATTTTAAGACATGAAGGTCAGCTGTTCTGTAATAGTTTTTGCAAGAACAGTATTGTAAAGTGCATTTGCAAAACCCATCAAGCACCATGATGAAACTGGCTACATTTAAAAAAAAATTATTAATAATAATAATAAATAAAACCCTTTATTTTCATATGCGATGCACACTACTGATATTTGCAAGACCTGGCATACTGACTTTATGTACAGTACATTGCTGATCTGTGACATACTCTTATATTGCAGTCTTTATTTAATATGTATAGCTTTTGAATAGGCGGCACGATGGTGTAGTGGTTAGCACTGTCGCCTTGCACCTCCAGGGTCTGGGTTCGATTCCCGTCTCTGTGTGCATGGAGTTTGCATGTTCTCCCTGTGCTTGGTGGGTTTCCTCCGGGTACTCCAGTTTCCTCCCAAAGACCTGCAGATTAGACAAATTGGCCGTAATGTGTGTGTATGTGTGTGTGTGCCCTGCGATGGATTTGCACCCTGTCCAGGGTGTATCTTGCCTCGTGCCCTAAGTCTCCTGGTATAGGGTCCAGGTCCCCGCGACCCTGAATACAAGATAAAGTGGTATAGACGATTAGTGAGTGAGTGAGCTTTTGAATAAACATAACAGTGGCTTAGTGGTTAGCACTGTGGCCTCACACCTCTGGAGTCAAGGGTTCGATTCCCACCTCAGGTGTGTTTGCGTGTCACGTTCTTCCTGTGCTTGGTACGGTTCCTTTGTGTACTCCAGTTTCCTCCCAAGGTCCAAAGAGGTTAAGCGATTTGTGCACAGTGTGTGTATGTGCGCATGTGCGTACCCTGCAACAGATTGGCAACATGTCCAGTACGCTGCCTTGTGTCGTAAGCCTCTTGGGATAGGCTCCAGGCCCCCTGTAAACCTGTGTGCAGGACAAGCGGTATAGATGTTGAAGTTCTTGAAAGTTATGTATTTCCTGTGCATAGTGTCTATAAACAAAATGTTACGTATGTCTGTAACTTTGGGAGTCACAGACTCGAGCAATCAAATTCCTTGCGTGTGTGAACATAAATGGCTAATAAACCTGATTCTGATTCTGATGAAGACCAAGCCAGCAATGAAAGACCCAGACTTACCTTTGGTGAAAGGAACACCTTTCATGTTCTTTTATTAAAGCAATTAGAGCCTTTTTATTGTAGTTAAATTACCATTAATATAATATAATCTATATTATCAGAACAGCTGGGCTTGTAACTGTGATAACATAATAATCATAGCAAAATATTGTTAAACACGCATCATGTGAGTACAGTCAGGGAACTCCAGGATAAACTGTACATGATGGACCTCAGGGGTCCCTAGATCCCATTCTGAGAGTAAAGAACTGACAGTTAAGTTGCCAAATTTTGCTTTAACATCACTATAAGAATTTAATATGAAACATGTTTTACCTGAGCAGCAGCATGCAAAATGCCTTATGTAATGGCTTTTCCAACAAATTGACATCCAGAGCCTTTTCTGGCAGGTAATGCTTTCTTTCTTTCTTTTTTAAGTTTTTTTTTTTATCCCTACATTGTCTTTTTTTTTCAATTATCACAGAGGATTTGCTTTTAAGGAGGACAACAGCACCACCAGCTGCAACAATAGAAACACACAGAATAGTACAATGCAACTCCACGAGTTGTCACTAATGCCACAACAGCAGGTGGTGCTAAAGCATCAAAAATCACCAAGGTTTCATCATTTTTGTCCTAGCTGTTGGGGATAAGATTCATTCTTTGACTACTTTTGGCTTAAGGAAGGTGTAGTGAAAAGATGGATGACTGCCAGATCTGGATTTTATTTTTTTGCTTATTAATTTTTTTTTTAATCACATGGCAGTTCTGCTGATGGGAAGTACATTCATTCAACTTTTGGTCAAACAGCCACACAGAACACATTATGATCTTTTCCATGATCTGTAATAATCATGTAAATAAGTATATAATATATGTAATATAGTATCAGTTAATATTCATATAATCCTAATGACAATATTAATTATTAATGAATATATATTGTTTTCACTTCTACCTGGTTGCAATAGTCTTATAGAGCACCACTGGTATAGAGACTTATAGACTCTCCCACTGGTGGTTGTGCGACTCCACCCCTAAAAGGGTCTTCAGATCATGCTTGATATGGAATAATCAAGGAATTTAGCACTGATTCTGATTCTTAAGGTTTTGAAAGGTTAATGTGGTGTCTAACTTTCACTTTTTATCCGACGTCAAACATTAATGGACTGCGCTATAAATAAAGTTCGGTTTGTTTTTACTCGACACTATTTGACAAAGGGATATTTGCTTATTTCCTTGCCTCCAACGGCCTTTTCCACTTCATTTGAATTACACCGATTTGTCACCATTCCATCCGGCTTGATAGAAACCCAGGCCACATTTCATCATCTTACTGCATCTGTCCTTTTACCTGTATACATCATTGCCTATGACGGTAGTCATGAAGGACCCTCTCTTCTGCACATATTCGTGTTTTCCCTGCTTAACCACACCCACTTGTATTCAGAGAAGTCTATTTATTAGCTTATTTGTTAAAGCATGTGTGTTGGGAGCTGACAAAACACCAAAAAATGTGCAGTGCAGGGTGTGTCCAGGACCAGGATTAGGAACCACTGGCCTATGAGGATGACGTCATTATTTATATTAATGCCTGGCAGTGGTACATTCAACATCTAAGGGCTGTGCTGAGATTATAATGGCAGGGCTTAGTGCAAATTCCCCAACTGAATACACAGCACCACTATTACTAATACTACAGAAATTCATGAGATTATTTATTGTTTTAAGCTCGTACTAAGAACGACATTAAATAACAGTTTTTTATTTAGGGATACATTCTAGTTACCATCCTGAATCCACAGTGCCTTGCCCCATTACCCTTTGAAAAAAAGCTGTAAGTGAAACTACCCTGAGAGAAAATACTTCTTTAAAAAGGAAAGTGAGCCTGTGAGGTCTATTCAGTGTCACCTTGGTAATAAAGTCAGTGTGCACACAGGTTACTGAGATCTCAGGGGAGCTGTAACACAATGGAGATAGATAAAGGCTGTCTTTGGTCACATGACAGTAAAAGAACTTTATCCTGTTCTAATTAGTGTTCAGCACCAGCATGTGCCTGAAATAGGCTCACAGACCTTAGAGTTTTAACTTCATTTTATCTTCCAAACTCTGCCAATACACATACCCTGATATCACAGCTCACACAAAAAAGTACTCGAGACAACAATGTTAATCTGTCAGTAAAGCGCTTTATATAATTTAGTGGTTCCTTTCTGCAAAAACATTCACATGATTCTCTGTTGCTTATTTGAACAATTCTCAAAGGTTATAATACTCTTATTGCAGCACAATGAATACATGAGACATGTGGTACGTGTCAGAATGGTAAGGCCACATCAACACAATAATGGCGTACAGTACATTCACTCCTGTTGTTACAGAGGAGTGGAGCTGTGAAGACACAACGCACAAAAAGCATGCTGTTTGGGATGGAGTTTAGAGTACCATAAATAAAGAGAATTGAGGGGATGAGTTTTAGTGTCTGTCTACTTCTTCTGACGAATAGGGTCAGGGATCTTAATATCTTGGCCTTTTTCTAGCTTCTTCTCACACTCGATCAGGTAGTTCACTCCATCGATAACCGTCTGGACCAACTGGACCTAAACACACACACATGCATGCATATATTTCACTGTCTGTTCTGTGTGGTAATAAACTGATAAGGAATTATCAGGACTATATACACGACTAACCTCTGACTGGCCAAGTCTGTCCAGGTTAGAAATGTCAAAGGTGCCCCCTACAGCCGCCGTGTCCACTCCTCCAGTGCCTCTTTTCTGCAGACGCAAGTTTTCAAGGATCTTGGGGAAGCGAGAGTCCTGTGCAGACAGAAACACAGCATTTAAAAAAAAAAACTGAGCATGGGGCTCCCAAGTGGCGCAACATAACAGCCTTGCATACCAAGTTTGAAACCTGAAAAGGACATGGCCATTCATTACTGGGGAACAAATAATAGATAGCAAAACTAGCCTCTTTGAGTGGGATGGATAGAATTACTCTGTTCCCTTTCTATTGTAGTGACAGTAGACACCTGAGCATCTGTGAGCGCATGAATGTGAATGAGGTCTTTCCTCTAAGTGTATTACGCAGCCTTGTTACACAATGAGCAACAGTTGGAATCAGGAGGCAGAGGCTGGCTTCACGTCTCGGAGTAAGCTCGTTCTAGCCTCCAAGCTTCCTGCTTGGTAGTGTAATAGGAATTCAGAGAGGTGTGGAAATACACTCCCCATCAGCTCCTGCGTGTCATGTCATGCGCGTGTCTCTTTTCACCTTGATTTTCACCACTATTTAATTTCTAGTTTTTCAGTGCAAAGCTTTATGTTGTACTGTAGCTGTCATTTGTTTTCATGTATAGTCTTTATGGTTTGTCCTGTACCAACAGTTTTTGCGTATGGTTCTTGGTTTCAAAGTTTTTTTAAATTATTTTGTTTGTACCTTATACAGTAATTTATCTGTATCTACATTCACCTCCTTTATTAATCCTTGATATGTTGAGAGCTTACGAATTGGGTTGGAATGGGCAAATTAAAGCACCAATAGATGTGCTCTTCAAGCAATTATATCAGTTGATATATTAATAATGTTATATAATAATGAGCATAAGGGAGGCACGGTGGTGTAGTGGTTATCACTGTCGCCTTGCACCTCCAGGGTCTGCGTTCGGATTCCCGGCCAGGCTCGATTCCTGTCTCTGTGTGCATGGAGTTTGCATGTTCTCCCTGTGCTTAGTGGGTTTTCTCCGGGTTCTATGGTTTCCTCCCACAGTCCAAAGACATGCAGGTTAGGCTAATTGGCGTTCCCAAATTGCCCGTAGTGTGTGAATGAGAGTATGTGTGTGTGCCGTGCGATGGATTGCCATCCTGTCCAGGGTGTACCCCGCCTCGTGCCCGAGGTCGGCTGGGGTACGCTCCAGGTCACCCGTGACACTGAATACAGGATAAAGCGGTATAGACGATGAGTGAGTGAATAATGAGCATATATAGAGATGATGTGATCATGTTGTCGTTATAATCAAGTTATAATTAAATTATAATCATTAGGTGTAGGGCGCCTTTCTTGGTCATCTAAACCTGACTATGCATACATTACCGTGAATAAATTTTATCTTTCTGCAAATGAGTAATTGCATATTGCAATTTAGATTTTTACTGCAGCACTAATTAACTGGATAATCACCTTGCTGAGGCGAGGTAGTTTCACATGGACGCCAGCGCGCAGGCCTGTGCCCAGGTTAGAAGGGCAGGTGAGGATGTAACCCATACGCTCGTTCCACATGAACTCCCAGCCTTTCTCCTGAATCAGCCTCTCCACCTGAGCAAAGCAAACAGACATTCAGAAGCACGCAATCACCTGGTTGCTGAAGCCATTTGAAAATATTATCTGCATGTTATGCAGATCCGTGCAAATGTGTGGTTCAAAACAAATTCTTTTCACATGCTCACATGTTACAATGTATTTTTTTTCAAGCAGTTCTTTGTAATCAAAGGTGTACAAAGGTACTTTACTTAACTAACAGTGCAATTACACATAAAACAAACAATGTCACATTAAATAGATTCCAATGAAATGTGAGAACAAGTAAAGGGCAGATCCTTAAAAACAGTCGAAAGTGTTGCAGCAAAGTAACTGTACTTTGTCAGTTCCCAGAAGAGAAAGATTCTGGTTAAAAACTCTTTAACTAGAAAAAAAAATGTAAACATGAAATAATGTGTTAACTTTGATGCAAGTGCGTTCTTCTTAAACACACAACATGGCCTCTTTACAGTTTAAAATGGGTTAATGAGTCACCTATAATAAGGGTTTTTAGGTTTCTTTAAGCCAGGGAAGGTTTATGAAATATTAGGTTCATTAGAGCAGGACACATTAGGTCTTAGTTCACAGTATTTATAGTCTGACTTGTTTTTGAATAAGTGATGTTTGGATTCATTCATTTCAAGTCACCAGCCAAATAACTAATAGAACTTATAGTAAATGTAATAACAGTGACTCCTGTCTATGTTGCACAGTCACTCTGTCACTCTGTCTTTTAAAGAATGGAAAAATCTCAGGTCTTGTTTTTCCAATAACATTTTCCACTTTCAGCTGGCTTTTTCCCCACTGTTAGTCATTGACAAGCTTGCGTTTCTGCCTACCACAGTTCAAAAAGTATGAATATTTCAGTACCATAGCCATTCCTTTCAGCCTCTCATCAACAAGGCGTTTCTACCCACAGAGCTGCAGCTCCCTGGGTGTGTTTTGTTGTTTGCATCATTTTGTGTAAACTCTAGAGGCTGTTGTGTGTGAAAAATCCCATGACACCAGCAGTTTCTGGTATACTCACACCAGCCCGTCAGGAACCAATGACTACGCAAGAGTCAAGGTCATGTTTTCAGACGTTCTGATGTTTGATCTGAATATTAACGGAATCTTTTCGGCTGTAAATGTATGCTTGTTTAACACTCGACTGACTGGATGTCTGTCACTGCCCCACTTTTGTCTCAGTGAGTTAAGGCTCTGAGTTGCTGATCGGAAGGTCGGCGGTTCGAGCCCCAGCTCCACCAGGTTGCCTTAAGCAAGGCCTTTAACTCTATCTGCTCCAGGAGAGCCGTATAATGGCTGAACCTGCGCTCTGACCCCAGCCTACTAACAAGAAGCTGGAGTATGTGAAGGATAAAGAATTTCACTGTGCAGTAATGTATATTACTGAGAATAAGGAGGTGAGAATAAAGGCTGAACTTAACTTATCATTTCATAAATGTGGAGTTATACAGGCATTCTCATTGTGGAATATAAGTGGAAGTTCTCTAATGCACTACTGAGATAAAGTTATAATGTTAGCAATCAAAGCAATATTGTGTATATGACAGCTATAACTATTAAAAGTATCACAGAATAGTTGAAAAGTCACAAATCAAAAACAGTTCCAGGGCATTAGACCACGAGTTTTGGGAGATGTGGTCTAATATGGACTAAACAATAAACTGGCAGAACATGTTGTCCTACTGCTTTTTATTCAGGAAAGGGTATTGCTTCACCCTGCCGTAAACACAGCAGAGCACATGCCCCAGATTGCTGTTGA
Source organism: Leiocassis micropogon (assembly GCA_028565275.1). Classification (NCBI taxonomy): domain Eukaryota; kingdom Metazoa; phylum Chordata; class Actinopteri; order Siluriformes; family Bagridae; genus Leiocassis; species Leiocassis micropogon. Next base: position 13,344,417 of record JAOVVA010000037.1, on the reverse strand, counting down.
ATAAATAAAAGAGGCTTGTGTTAACATTAATGTGGCCAGACGAGTGAGCTCACCTCTTTGAGGCCCGTACAGAATCGCTCAAAGACTCTCTTCATATTCCCCCCTTTCTCCATGGAGATCACGCGAGTGTGGTCCTCCTCATTAATCCACACCAAGAATGTTTTCTCATTGTTATGCCTGTAAAAGAACCACACTTTTAAAACCTACTGTAAAAAAAAAACAATTCATGTAAAGCTTCAACCTAATTGTGCTGTATAACTGGCTTATAAGATTTATTAAGAAGCCTTTTCTAGAAAAAATGTGGAAAATGCAACATTTCTGACGAGGATTATTGCGAACGTTGACCTTTAACCAGACTAGTAAGATGCTTATGCAAATGCGAGCTACAGGCAGAGCAGCACCCTCCCTGAAACAGTTTTTGCATTAATCGCATTTATTAAATCACTCATATATCACTGTTGTACTAATCATCTCCTATAAGGTCATAAGGTCTTAACTGAGCTAAATTATGAACTGCAGGACAAAGAGTTGAAAGCTATCTGCCCTGGGAGCCAGAAAGCCACACTCTGAAAAAAAATCAATCATGAAGGGTACTCAGGCAAGGACGTGCATGATCAATCTTGGATGAGTGTTACTGCATCGTCGTACTATACTGTATCTGGATCCTGACACTCATCCTAATACTGTGCAGCATTAGCAGCTAAAGCATAATTCCCTCCAGTCCTTCAGTCTCCGGCTAAGATGCATTCTTACCAGATGCCTCTGGCATCGGGCCAATCCCGTGCCATTCCTGCGCAAGTCAGAAGGGGTGAAACTGGCTTGTCAAACAGGAAATGATCCTGCAGGGACAAACAGATGGAACACATATAAAATGTTAATTCTACGTAAGAGGTTGGAGATGGAGAAGTGATAGTGAGAAGTGAAATGTTCCTGTGGTGCACAAGTATAAATGTCATTTTGACTTCTGAAATAAAGAGATCAACAGCAGGTGCTGTGTCACCTAACGATTTAGAACTGTTCTGGGCACACAGTAATGTGATGATCATTTAGTTTTGAAGGACAGATACGCACATCGATGAGCTGCTGCTGTTCCTGTTCGGTCATCTCAGTCAGACTGTAATATTTGCCTGCCAGACTACTCTGAAGACCGGCGAGGGCGCTCACTACCACCCGCTCCACCTCCCTGCGCTCGGCACGCGTGCAGACAGGAGGCAAGCTCAGACCTCGAATACTGCGGCCCGTTCGCACTCGGGACGACAATACGTACTTCTCGTCAAAGATACCACCTCGTATCTAAGAGAAAGACATTGAGTAAAAAAAAAACCACTACGTTAAAGAGGGCAGTAATGCAATGCATTAAATAGCAGAAAGTAATGCAGAGTTGCAATATAAAGATAGAATCAGGTTCAAAGGTTTCTCATACAAAATGCTGATATTTATGGAATTATTTGAATAAATATGCAACTTTTAAAAATTACTATTTTATACTGAAGTTTTAAGTACCTTACTGGCGTCCAGATCAGTGGGATGTTTCATAGTGCGTGGGTCATAACCATTGTGTCTCTCTGTGATGACAGGGTCAAAAATGTCAGCAAATACCTGTCAGGAACAAAGACTGTTCAACTTACAAGAACAACAGAAGAGGAAAACAACCCTCAGGCTCTGGAGCTACAAAACATGAAACAAGAACTGAAAAGAAGCATGCGCATACTCAATCTGTGTAAAAATCTTTTTAATAAATGCAAGCTTTCGGTCAGAGACCTTCTTCGAGACAGCCCATTTTTTTATGGCTCGAAAAAGGCCCCTGACCCGAAAGCTCCCATATATTAAAAAGATTTTTGCACAGATTGAGTGCATGGATGCTGTTTTTTTTTTTCAACTTACAAGAATAAGCCTCATATTTTCTTCTTATTTTACAGAAAACACTAAGTTTTCTTATAAACATATACCGTTTGCAGTATTCAAGAATTATTTTGTAAAACGTGTGCCTCAAATCTTGGATCATCTTTCACAGCCAGTATAACAGCATAGAAATTGCATTGTACAACTTGTTCCAGTTTCCTTATCCGTTAATTTGCAGCAATTCTGCTTGAACTTACTTTATTTACTCCTAGTCACTTAGCTGCAGTGGAAGGTAATTATATATAGAAACGGATGGGGAAGTAGATGAGTTCCAAGGCAGGTTTTACAATGGTTCCATTGTATGCCCTAAAAGGATGTGGGTCTACCATTGTGTATCCTACTTTACAATAGAGATGTAAAAGGATATGAATACGTTATGGCCTTGAACAGATAATTACAGAACAGAAAAGGATTAGGAAACCCTGGCTGAGCCTGGTTTGCTCAGTAGACACTGCAGTAAACAATTCTGCTGCAGATATACAGCTTTTCCTACAGGAACGACATGCATCCCATAAATAAAGTGCCACATTTACCCCTGGGTAACTGTCTTCATTGAATTAATTGATTTTTTTTTAGGTGTAGATAAGACTGGGATCCTTGAGAAGCAAGTAAAAAAGCTGCATAAGTAGTCAGATATTCAGGGGAAGTTTGTGGGCATGAGTAACTCACTCAGTCTAATTTAAATCACGTGTGTATGACTAAGTTGTCAGATATGCAGCTTTTAGGACTAAGAAAGGACATAAATTTAAGTATGAAGCTCTGTATAATGTATTTTTATTCATTCATTTATTCTTAGTAAATGCCTGGTCAGGGTTGAGGTGATTAATTAGGATATTAGTTATTGTTTTTATTAGTTATTCATTTATTATTGAATTTTGGTGAATCCCAGTGTTTCTGGGAACATGGTGATATGGTGCATATTTAGTTATAGGGGGGGAAAAAATCCTTCAGTTAAGGCCACACAAACTTCTCCAAAGACAGATACAGATTTTCCATTCCTTTTTTAGACATAGTTCTTTGGAATACTTCACAAAAACAAAGTAATTTTTAATACTGTGCACCAGCCATAAACCATATTTTGCAAAGATTATTTCATGGCTATGGTAGTGTATTATGGTCAGACTGATGATATTCTGATCTCTTCATTACAGCATGTTGCTTGATGCCACATGTAGTGATCTGAACAGCCTCTAACCTCATAGGACTCCTCGTCTCCAGCCACCATGCCCACAGTCTTGATGAAGGGATGCCCGGGGTTGTCCACGCCCGTCTGAATAGCCTGATCCAGCGTGAAGCCACTTGGAGTGGCTTTGTCACACAGCCGGGCATATATGGCAGGTGTCAGTTGACTGGCCATGCAGTTGTTGTGTTTTCGTAAATCAGGGTATTCTGCACTGTTTAGGTAAAGAAAGATTTTGTCATGTAGCATTTACAGAAAACCTTATGTGGAAAAAGACTCAAATTTGGAAAGACTCAAATTTGGAAATTTACAAATGTGGGTTTTTTTTTCCAGAGCTTCCAGTATTGGACTTTCAGGCATTGGTTTCTCAGTGGTAGGTTTCTCGCCATGCCGGGTTTAATTCCTGCTCAATGCCCAAACCCCAGCCATGCAGTGATGGTCCCAAGCCCATATAAAATGGGAGGGTTGCATCAGGAAGGGCATCCGGCATAAAACCTGTGCCAAGTTGTGTGTGGATCGGATGGTCTGCTGGGGCGCCCTCTCAACGGGAGCATCCGAAAGACTAACAACTACAACAACAGTGTTGGATTTTCAAATATACTGCATTTGATTTGCTTCACCAAAGGGGACTGGGCACCCAGGGTTCTCTCAGTGACCTTGTATCTCCCAAAAACATGCCAGTAGCTCCATTAAGCACATGTTACATTTACATATGTGGGTTTTGTGGTATTATCAAGTATTTTTCTCATGTGAATAATTTTCTTTCCCACATGTGGTCAGATGTTGCTCACATGATGTCACATTGAATTTGTAAATTGAATTTACATGCTAGGGTGCAACATACATTGCAGCGCACCTTTACATGTTTCCTCAAATAGTATGCACACAATCACATGCACAGTACAAATATATATGATAGATACATGGGGACAAAATAAAAGGATAAATGTAAGCTATAACACTACAATCATGTCATGCAGTAGTGAGAAACACGTCCTGTGGAGATTAAAGCCTTATGTGCGGATTTAAGATTTAAATCACTGATCTCTAATCAGCAAAATCGCCACATATACAGTACAGTATAGGGACGTAAAGCACACCGCCATTTTGCTCGTATGGTGCAGTATGCAGGAATTCATCCCCACTGGGGCATCTCCGCTCGGTCGCGCGCGCGCCAGGACCAGTCTTTCAACGAATCGATCTCAAAACGATTCCAACACATCGATTTAGTCGATCTTGCGCAATTACAGTTCATGCATTTGTTAGATAGAGATCCTGGTTCGCTCGGTAGCCTGTAAACACCGCTGCTGCAGATACACAGCTTTTCCTATAGGAACGACGTGCATCCCATAAATCACGTGCCACGTTTAAACCAAGTAGCTACCTTAATCTAGTTAATTGATTTTTAAAAAATGCAGATAACCAAGTGGATGAGATGCATGAGATTTATTTGGGGTGGAAAAGCACAAAGGTTCATGCATAGCCTGTATGGACTGGTGACGTTGCTCATGACAAGGGGATCGTCCCAAACTATATACCATCTGATACACTAATACTCATCATGCATTCTGCACTACTCAATCAACACAGGACAATGCGCCAATATAAATGACAATCTCTTTGCACTCTGAGACAATCTCTTTGCATTCTTATTGATATTACATATATATTTTTAAAAAAAAGCTTACCTGGCCGGGTATTGTCTTCGGCCGATCGCTCCTGCGCTCACATGCTCCCTGTTCAGATAAAATCCTACACTGAGAGATCCAGCGCCGACCAGAGATAGCAAACCCACGTTCCTTTTGGAGGATAAAAGCCTTGTGAAGCTGCTTGCCATGATGATCCTGTGGCCTGTTGAAAGTTAAGCCTTTTGGAGGAAGAAGAGGAGGAGGAGGATGAAACGCAGTGAGTGAGATGAGGATGCGGGAGAATGCAGAGCTCTACCCTAAAAACAGTCATCAGCCTCCTGCCCCCTAGCGGAACATGTGCGACACAGCAGCTTGAGGGACAGAAATCACACTACCCTGCGCGTGGACATGGGCTTGACCGCGCGCGCGCGCGCGCGCGTGCCTTTCTTTTGTTGTTCTCAAATTACACTTCGTTCGTTCGCATGCACAATAAATAAATAAATCGTGTTACACTATGCAGTTCGACTAAAATATTCATTAAAACTGCAAATCTTACTAATAAATATTCTCACTAGTGAAAACATGAGAAAGATGAGCCGAGGGATCTGTTAGTTGCCGCGAACGCGCATGCGCAGTGTGTTTGGAGTTTTATACTGTCGTAGTTTGACTCGTATTCTACCATTTGTCAATCCATTTGACCATTTGTTTGTGCACAACTGTTTTTCCCACACATGCAGCTTGATCCAAAAGTAAATAATCAACCAAGAATAAGGTCAGCAATTCCAAATTTCCTTTTGGGATAACAAATGAACAAGTTAGCATCATGCAAACTGACCATGGCAATGAAATAGTCTAGCAGACGTCAAAATTAACCTTTTACACATTAACATTTATACAGAATACATATGTACCATAATAAATAGTTTGAACACTTGAGGAATTTAGTGATTTAAATGACTCCTGTTTATGACAAATCACTAAAATGACTTTTTAGCTTTGTGACGTACATTCCTTCTGGAAAAATTATCAGTTTATTATGAGCAAACTTTGAATCTGCTGATGATTTATTATTAAACATTCTCTAATGCTTGATTAAAAGTTGATCTATCTATCTATCTATCTATCTATCTATCTATCTATCTATCTATCTATCTATCTATCTAGTGTTCTTTTCTATTAGTACTTACCAAGAGTTACCAATCCATATGAATCCATATGAATGCTTTTAAAGCATTTTTTGAGAGTAGTTATATGACTGTAAGAAGCAATATTCCTCCTTAATTGGTTTATGCTTTTAAATAACCTTTATAGATATTTTGATTTAAAATTAAGGTATAATATATAAATATGTACAATCTCGATTAGAACATTTTAAAAATCACATAAAACTTTAATTGAAATAAAATGATTCGATTATCCAGCGCATTATTCAAGTATCTGCAAAACACTAACAGCCTATTTCTCTGTCAGTACATGTGCTAAAGTTTGGATGTATGAATCTAATACAGAGAAATTTGTTAGCTGTTTAACTGTAATGCAGGCACTGTCAAGAAAATCCTGAAGAAATGAAAAATAGCTAAGCAAAAATAAACAGAAGAATCAGCAACACAGACATATAGCAACTGACATTTTGGAATAATGCAGTAAATATTGCAATTTGTAAAACCTGTTAACTTACAGCACGAGGAGGTATGATTTGATACAGGAAGAACCAGTGAAAAGGTGTGTTCAGGTGTACGTGTCCTCTGTCACAGAGTACAACGACTCAGTAACATTAACCCTTAACATGCCAAACCAGTTTGGTTAGTAATAGCTAGCTTCATAAAACATCATCTGCTTAGTATCTAATATGCAAAATAGGATGACTCACATGAAGAAAAAATATGGATGGCTATGGATTTAGTTTTTTAACAAATAAACAAAATTGAAAATTATTTTCTTTCTCAGAACCTTATAAGCACTAGCATAGGCCCTTAACCACTGAACCACCATTACCAAAATTTTAAGGTTTTTGATGGAAGCTAAATATATGCAATTACAAGCAAATAAGCAATATTTTACTTCTTCTAGCAAGTAGTTGCAGAAATTATCTGTACTGTTATGGCCCTTTTCTCTAACATCATGGGGTTTTTCTACTGAAAAAGACAAAGAACTCCTTCAGCCTACTTTTTCCAAAGCACTTTTCATCACCCACACTTAACTCCACACTCACTGTTTCATCTAATAGAGGGACTTTAGTGATCATTATAATATTTTATTACACTATAAAATTCCCAGTGTGGATTAAGCAGTTTTAGAGTTCATTTCATTTTAACTGGATCTATATCAACACTGTCAATTGTTAATTAAGCTCTGGGGATTTTGCTAGAAGACTATATAGCATTTATGTATTCTGGCCATCTGAGAAAAAGTCTCTGTTAAATAATACAGTAGTATTATATCTACAGTATTTGATTATTTGATATTATTATGATGAAGTTTGTCCTGATTATGCATATAACAAGCAATGCAAACTGGTGGAAAGTTGTACTCTTCTTCATTTTATATTTTTATGAGGATTTTAAACACATTTCTTTAAAAGCACACTTGCATCCTTTATTTTCCACTGAAATGTGCTTGCCTTCTTGATTTTATAGGCAAATATGGCATTCAAATGTTGTAGATTTGTGTGATTTGAAGTGTTCCCAACACAGCTCACAGGTCATAGTGAACTAATGTCTAGTCGGTTAGTATTGGTATCATATGAGTTATTACTTCAGTTTAGCTCCATGTCATGAAGATTAACAATGGCGAATGGCATAATGATTTACTGGCTGGCATAAGCTTTCTGAGAAACCTTAGATGGCTTATCTAGGCAGACCAACATTAGAACTGCTGTAAAACAAAGGCCACTATGCCACAGCACCTTACACACCCTTTTCAGGTCAAAAGTAAATATAAGTACTGGTAGCGCTGCACGTAGGAAGGTGGAAGTCTACAGTCACTGTGCAATATACAGTAACCTAAGATAATACGTACCATAACTTTTTATTGAGCAAACCGATTAGCTGGATACAATTATTCTATATTTCCCTGTAAAGCAATTGTGTTTGAAAAACCAAACTATGTAAATATGTAGTTAATGGATCTCATAAGAAAGATTTTGTTATTAAGTCGGATAAACAGTACATATAGTAAGGTCATGTTCAAAATCAGAACTGCAAGAAGAGCATTTTTGGGATAAAGATTTTTGAAGATTTGAAAGATAATTTAGCCATGGTTTATGGTTTATTACCTGCATGACAAAATAGCATGAACAAGTGCTCTATGCTTAATCGTCAAACGTTAATAGGTACAGAATACTTTACCTTAGGGAAATAAGAAATAAAAGGGTGATGATTATTTATGCAAAGTGTGCAAAATCATGTGATCATCTTTTAAACTGCTGCTTTATAGAATATGTTGTTGTTTTCTTCCTCCAAAATTATAATGATCCCCAGTCACCTGGCTAAGCCCACCAATTGGGTAACGGTCATGACAAAATTTGCATATTGAAAGACTTTCATTTTTCTTTTCCTATTTTATTGTATTTATTTTGTTGGATTTGTCATGTTATGCAAATTATTTTAACTATTTAAACTGTTTCATTTGATGTTAAATATAAGTTTAATACAACTTTACTTAATTAATTTGCCAAAACGGTTCTGTTTCTTTAATAAAATCTCCACCCTTGCTTCCTCCTTGCAGCACTACACACACACACACACACACACACACACACACACACACACACACACACAGAGACACACACACACTGGTAAGAATGAGCTATGTGCAGACAGGTTTAGTCAAGTCGAGTGGTTTTTGCTGTTATTTCAACTGTATAACATTTGTACAGTACACAGTGAAAGTAAACAATGTTGCTCTGGGACCATGGTGCTACACAAAACAACACAGAGTTACATGAGACTGCAGAAAACTAAGTTAGACTATGACACAAAAAGGACTACAAAAAGTGTCATTTATCCTAAAACCAGAACAAGAGGCACAATAAATGACATTGGATGCAATACCAACCAGCACAGTTCTATTGTAAATAAAATTTGAAGATGGTCAGTCATATACATAGATATAGTAATTGTAAATATTACATGCTGGTTAGTAGCAATATAATAATACAGACAGTCAATATGGTGCAGTATTTTGTTTCACTGCTATAGCAGAGGTGAGGAATACATTTTCAGAACTTTTGTGAAAAGATTTAACAGTGAACTCCTGAAAAGTAAATAGAAAAAAGAAGTCTCTGTCTATAACAATTTGACAAACAACTAAATCTCAAAGACATTTCCTGTCATTTTTGTTGGCTTAGTAGCCCCACCCAAAAAAAGGATAGTATTACGGAAATATGTGTGGGGTGTATGTAGGAGTGTTCTTTTCATATTCTTTCCAAAACAAAAACGGTCTATCAAAGGTAAAGTTCAAACCTACTGCTTAATACATAGGGTTTTTGTTCTGTAAAATTGTTCAGTGTGCCCAGTGCCCAGGGGGTGCCCAGTGTGATTCTGAGCTCAGTGGGTTTCCTCAGAGTTGTCTGGCTTTTTCACAAAAAAATAAAATAAATAAATAATACATACAATTAGGTGTATATGCTAAATTGCCCCTAGATGTGAATGAGTGTGTGATTGTAACAGTGCATAGTGCACATTTAGGGTTTATTTCCTGGCTCACATTCAGTTTTAACTCCTGAAACTCCTCATCTCCCTCCATCATGAACAGATCAAGCGCTTACTTAAAATGATCGGATGATTAAATGAATAACTGTTTTGCCCCCCCCTGCTGGACATCAGAAGTACTTCGTAAGCTATACTGTACATACTTTCATCATGAGGTCATACAAAACATTACATGAGTCAAATTTTCCTATGCTCCATTTAGCATCTTCCTTTAAATATGGCCCTTCAAATAATGCAACAATTGAAGCAAAATTTTATAAATTTGGTTTGTCACTGACCACATAAAAGCACACATCATGATGCATTATTGGTAAATTAAGTAGTTTGTTTAAAATATAACAGCTAGTTTTATATTTATTGGCTTTTAAAATGATAACCATCTTCAGCCTTTTAAAGCTTTTTTTCAATTAAAAAACAACAACAATTATGATAACAATGACAGCAACAACTATTATTATTATTATTATGATGATGATGATGATCTTACTCACTCACTTATCTTCTATACCGCTTTATCCTTTATTCAGGGTCGAAGGGTCCTGGAGCCTATCCTAGGAGACTTAGGGCATGAGGCAGGGTTCACCCTGGACAGGGTGCCAATCCATCGCAGGGCACACACACATACAGTACACAAACCCACACTCTCATTCACACACTCCGGGCAATTTGGGAAAGCCAATTAGCCTAACCTGCATATCTTTGGCTTGTGGGAGAAACCGGAGTACCCGGAGGAAACCCACCAAGCACGGGGAGAACATGCAAACTCCATGCACACAGATGGGAATCGAGCCAAGCCGGGAATCGAACCCAGTGCTAACCACTACACCACCGTGCCGCCCTATTATTATATTATTATTAATGTTGTTGTTAGATAGATAGATAGATAGATACTTTAGTAATCCCAAAGATCAATTCAAGACATCCATCAGCAGTAGAGATAGTAACACAAAGACTGATTTGTAGATGTGATTTCACACTGTATATCTTACAGTAAACACAGGGTAATGTGAGAACTGACCAGAAGTTACTAGTGCAATGTGTAGAAAAAAAGATATATTAAATCATATAAATAAAGTATTATAAAATATTTATTTATATAATCATCTAGATCAGTATAGAATAATACAGCATAATATATAATATAAAATAATAAATTATATTATAAAATTTAATTAAGTGAAAACTCAATTATTATTATTATTATTATTATTATTGCGATAATAAATCGCTTCGATTAATTTAGAATGTTGCATTTTTTTTATATGTACGTTTGATGTAAATACACTGTACATTAATTTATTTATTCTTTACATTGTTGGTGACTAATAACTTTAAACTTTGCTCTCGGATGTGATTGGTTGAGCCACAACCGTCCAATCAGAGCTCGGGAAAAAAAATCGACCAGTCGCGTTAGCGGATGCTGCAACGTGTTTCCTTCATCTCGTTGCCGGTTACACGTGCCTGGTAGAGAGGTAGGTTTTTCTCCAATTTGACATATTTTTAAATCACTTAAAGTCATACCATGTAAGTTATCGTATTTACCTCTCATTTTGTTTACATAAGGCTTTTATTTTCGTTTAATATATCGTTTCTCAGTTAAATATGTGCGTGTAATTAACTGCCGGTCATGATAGTCAGCCGTTAACGTTAGCTGTAAAAACCAACCGTTATTAACTTTTATGAAAACAAGGAGAAAAAAACAGCAACGAGAAATTAACTGGTTGTCTTATGACCTGTCTCGTTTTGCTTCTTTCTGCCCTGCTGTAATGTTAAGATGTTCAGGATTATGTTTCACACTGGTAGCCCAGTTAGCTCATATCACCTGAGGGATGTTAAAACTATTGACATTATTACATTCTAGTTTCAGTGTTACAAGTTATTTTTATTCTTTATTGCCACATAAGGAAATTCCCACTTGTCATTTGTTTTGTTGTCTTTTATATTTATTCCAGGTGTAGCTGTGCTAGAAAAGTCAGCATTAGAGACCTCTCAGTAACAGTACAACAGCCCAGCCTGTGTGTGTGAGCGAGAGCGAGAGAGAGAGCGAGAACAACATGGAGTCTTCTTCTCTCTGCTCTGTCTTGGCAAAAAGTTCACAGCGACATAAAGTCAAGAAGAAAAGCAACTGTGTAATGAAATGCCAGAAAATTCGACAAGAGCTCAAAAGAAAGCAGAGTGAGGTGCTGGAGCATGGGTCCTCATGGGGAGGCAAAAGGATCAAAACCCACTGTAATACAAGTGAGTCCGAATGTACAGGTTCACTGAGCGACACCTGGGAAGTGGACAGTGGTTTCTCATCAGAGTTCAGTCCTCCCGCCAGCGGCCGGAGTTCTCCCTGTGTTGGGGTTCAGCCCTCCATGCTGCTATCCATGGACTGTGAGATGGTGGGGACGGGCCCGAATGGACAGTTTAGTGAACTTGCCCGCTGTAGTTTGATAAATTACTCTGGAACAGTGGTCTATGACAAGTATGTCCTCCCCCTTCGGCCTGTCACAGACTACCGGACACGGTGGAGTGGCATTAAAGAGGAGCACTTGATAAAGGCTTTGCCCTATGAAGAAGCAAGAAATGAGGTACCACCTTATTTTTAGCTTTGTAGCCTAATGTTCTTAATAAGCAGTATAAACTCTAATATAAATTCCGTGTCTCAGATTTTGCAGATCATTAAAGGAAAGGTAATAATTGGTCACTCCTTGTGTCACGACTTTGCGGTCTTGGGAATCAGCATACCAGATCACATGGTTCGAGACACTTCTTCGTCGCATCTGTTGCAACAGCTGTATGGTCCTACCAGCGGACGCATGTCTCTTAAGAAACTGACAAGAAGTCTTCTCAACAGGAGAATACAGGTATGCTTTATTTGTTTTCCCTACTAAATGTTTCTGAATACAAATGCAAAAGCGATGGTAGAAAATTTCAGACTATTGGTCAAGAACTAGTGGTCTAGAGGTTACCTGTAGCCACACCCGCATATATCCACCTAATGATGATCTGGCAATCAAATGAATCAAAAGATATATTATTATCTCAAAGTATGACACAAAAGTTGATGACGCTGCCTACTGGTTCATGCAAGGTACACCTGTGACACACCAGTGACACACCCGCCATAAATACCCACGGCAGGCAAACAGAATTCCTGTTTTTTTATTTTATTTACTGTGTGTGTATGTATATGTGTACACAGTATATATGTATGTGTGTGTGTGTGTGTGTGTGTATGTATGTATGTATGTATATATGTGTGTGTGTGTGTGTGTATATATACATACACACACACACACACACACACATATATATTACATTATTAATTATTATTACACATTATTTATTATTATACATTATATACACACATATATACACTAACGTTCAAAAGTTTGGGGTCACTTGCAAAATTTTTTTTGTTTAGTGATTTATTTTCTACATTCTACAACAATACTGGGGATTTCAAAACTATAAAATAACACA
>JAOVVA010000037.1:13292186-13323281 GCA_028565275.1 Leiocassis micropogon | reverse complement strand
AAAGCTGCTTTGCGGCAATGACAATTGCTAAAAGCGCTATACAAATAAAATTGAATTGAATTGAATTGAATATACCAGTAAACTGGTGACATAATCATGAGCACCCAAGGCTCATTTATGCCTGTGGGGAGCAAAGATTAGAATGTCTAATCCAATCCCAGAGAAAAGCCAATGTAGGACAACTTGCTGAAAAGATGCCAGTGCTGTCTATGATAGAAAGGCACCAGAACACCCAGTGTACCACATCCCTGCATGCACGGGACCCAGTAGGCAAAGAACCCAAGGCCTCTGATTCGGCCTCCAAACTCCCTGGATCCCATGAGCACCCATGGTGATACAGCGGACAAACTAGTCCAATCCATTGAGACCCCACGCCAAACAACACTCAAAGGTCCAACTTCCTGGTGTCAGACACCACAGCACACCCCCAGAAGTCTTGTGGAGCCATGCCCTGTGGAGACAGAGCTGCCCCAGTGGCATAAGGGGAACCCACTCAAAACTGGGCATAATGCATTTGCATTGTAATGTTATGGCTGATGGGTGTATAGAATGTGTATAATAACACTGTTATGATTGCATTAGTCTGTACACCTTAAGCTGACTGAGCATTTTGCCTTTTGCATGTTTATGAAGGTGTTTGTCCATGGAGAGGAATTGGAGAGATACTATAAGGAATTTGAAGCTGACATCCTGCCTGCAGAGTTTGAAGGGAAGGGTGCCAAATATGACGGCAAGGCAATAGCAGCAAAACTTTTTGACTAAAAAATATTATTATAATGTTTTAAAATACTTTGCTAGTCTGTGTGTATGTTTTAGTATTATAGCATACTGAATAATGTGTGAAAATGTGTTTATAAGTGATATCCAAACAAAACAAAATAATCTGATTAAACAAAATGTTCATGAATGTTTAAATAATTGACCTAAGGGAATGGATAATTATGTCATATCTGCGCTGAGTAATTACATGATTTAGAATAAAGGACAACAATGGTTTTAAAATAGTTTACTTTGCATGAAGATTTATAACAATATATTTGTGTAACTGGTGTACACAGCATTATTAAGCTTGTAATGATATTTCCTCTATGTAACTTTAAAGGATTTGGGATGGTCACTGATGCTCGATGCATTTAACTATCCATTTAGTTTGATTTATTGCTGAATGGTGTATAGTGTAATCATATTCATGAAAAAAACTCTACTGTCATATGGTCTTTTCTGGCTGACGAAATGTACAAAATGCTGACCCTATCCTATCATCCGATTAAGATTTTGAGCAAAAATAAAGCCACATTAATTCACGTATACAGTTTGCTCTATCCATCAATCCATACATCTATCCATCTAGGAACATCTGTAGTCCAACTAGGGACTGTGGAGGCCAGTGGTGATCATTGTATTCATTCCCACCGTGGTATGACCTCCGGTCAACATTCACACACGCATTCACACACTATAGGCAATTTGGGAACGCCTATTAGTCTAATCTGAATGTCTTTGTACTATGGGAGGAAACTGGGGTACCTGGAGGTTACCGACCAGGCACGAGGGGGGAACATCAAACGGCAAACTCCATCGAACCTGTACCCTGGTACAGTAGCAAGGCTACAGTGCTAACCACTAAGCCTCCATGCTGCCAACTTGCTCTATGCAAAGAATAAAGCATCACAGGACACATTGTTATAAAAAAAAAAAAGGGATAAAAGCATTACTGTTAGAAATGTCCTAAATTGCTATTTTATTTGTTAAATACTTACACATACTTTTATTCATTTATAGTTACATTTAATGTTGCGGGAAGTCCACCAGATGGAGACAGTATCCCGCCCATGAGAAAAGCATGTAAACTGAATTTTGTCCCCAAAGAGAGCCATCTACTGTAGCAAATCATTGGCGGTTACTCATTACCGGAGAGCAAATAGTGACTGCAGCAATCTTATCAGTGTATAAGGCAGCATGATAAACTGACAGTATTTGTGCAAACACAAATCCATCTTCTGCTGAAAGTGTCCATTTTGTAGACATCAAGTCACCATGTAAATGTTACCATCATATTAACCAAATAAACTATGATATGTATTATTGTTTTTTAAATGCACTTGATCACTTATAGACATACAGTATGCTCACTTCAGTACTAGAAACAAGCTTGTACAGAAGAAGCTGCCTTACTATGTGTATTGTACAGTTGTGGTGAGGGAACATAGAAATTGTGTTGGTTACCGAGATATGTGTCTCCATGTGTCACCATTTTTTAAAAATTCAGTATACACTGAGACAAGTGAGTCAGCCTTTGAAAGTCCCTGAATGCATTCGAGTTACACTTGATAATGAGTGAAAAGAGAAATATGTTTGCTGTGGTCTTTTGCCTGTTAAGCTTTGCCTTTGAGTTCTGTACAGTCCATGGCTTGGTGGTACTGTGGGTACTCCTTCTTCCTCTGGCAGATGGCATTAGCATAGCTGATGATGACTTTGTCCATCCAGGTAAGAGGCTGAGGGAAGAGCATGGTGCCCTCAAAGAAGCCCATATGCCCTCCATGCTGTGTCAGCACAAAGATTACATTCTCTTTATGTTCTGTGGAGATCAAAAGTGGTTATGTACATGACAAACTCTGCATATAATCCTAAAACACTGGATGTTTTTCCTTCCTGGCCAGTGACAGAGAACCATCAATGCTCCATTTAAGCCACATAATCTTGAGAGCAGCTATCTCTTTCTAGTTAATACAAGGATTACCCTGAGTGTCAAAGCTCTCCTCTATACAGGATGGAAGGTGGTGGACATGTGATTACAGAGATATATGGAGCCCCTGACAAAAAGCATGCTGAATGAGAGATCAGAACTGAACCAGAGCTGAACCAAGAAGCATTTCAGCCCTGTGGTGAAAAACGCACACTTTCCAGACTGAAAACTGCAGTTTTCAAATGATGTTTTCATTTATTAAGAGAAAAAAAGCTCAAACCTACCTGGCCCTATGTGAAAATGCAATTGCCCCCTTGATAAATAATGAATGAACTGTGATCATTGGAAAGCTGAGTTAAATTTTACTTGCCCCACCCAGGTCTGATTACTGCCAGACCTGGTGAATCAAGACATTGCTTAAATTGTACCTGTCTGACTAAGTAAAGCATGCTAAAAGATCTAAAAAAGCAACACGATTTAAAGAAATTTAAGAACAGACGAGGTATCAGTCTGGAAATGTTTACCAGTCTGGAAAGGTACATGTTGTCCATTGAATATAATAATTTTCACTCACAATAAAATGGTTGTGGTGTCTGTTAACAGTCACAGTGCTTTCCTGCGAGGCATGTAGACAGGACATAATCTGATCTCAGTGCACACTTTATCTGCACTGACTGATAAGATCTGTTGTGGAGAATGTAGCGTGCATACCACCTAATAAATAATCACTCAGGGGAAAATGGATCACATGACCCTGAAAAATTCAGCACCAGAATCTGAGCACAGAGCTTATGCAACACATACCGTCTGGGTTTGGTTCCTCCAATAGAGTGTATATATAGGAGAAGGTTGCTATGTACTTTACATGTTTTATACATGTACAAAACCTTCTAGACATCTAGAATACTTAATAATAAAAGTGACTTTTTCTTTATTTTTTAAATACTGATAAATACCTTTGTGAACAAGTTACCTGCCAGGGTGTGAGGTATGTCCAGAAGAGACTCATGGACAAGAGGATCATCTGATGAATTAATCACGAGAAGAGGAACATTAACCTGACAGGTGCAAGATAAATTACATACGCATTATTGTCATGTCATTTAAACGACTACGATGATAATGTTGAGTATAACTTCTGTGATCACTTTTTAATAATCCAGCTTACTTACATTGCGAATGTAATGTACACAGCTTTCCTTCTCATAGAACTCCTTCAAAGAATTATGACCATGGAACTTTCTAAGGAGAAATAAATGAACAGATAGTCCACCTGAAGCCAAAACCGTCAAAGCCTTTAGCAGATTTTCTTGACATGACGAGAACACAAACGGATTTCAGCGGAGGAGATTTCCTTGTTTCAAACGCTTTAGAAAATCATCCCCTTACTGTAAAGCTGTTCTTGCAGAAGGCTAACTTCAAATATTCTGTGCAAGTACAACTGATACAACACATAAAACACAAAAGGGCACCAATGCATTCCAAACAAATATTGAAGGAAAAAAAAAAAAAAAACTAAATTGGATTTAATCAAATTGTACCTCATGATACAGTCATCAATCTGAGCAAGAGATGTGGCCATGTAGAGAGACCTTAAGTCTCCAGCATCCAGTTTGCCAGACTGTTGTCCAAACAAGCTTTTTCTGAAAGTGAACACAGTAATATTACATCTACGCATGCATAATCATACTCAGTGTCTAGAACAGTTACACTTAGCAGTTATTACACTTCATTACACTACAGTACATTTAATTATTATGTTTCATTTGTCAAAATGTTATAAATAAAAAAAAAAACAGCAAAGTGTAAATTAATGTGCTTTTTCTCGTGTTGTTGTTTCTATAGTATTCATAGGGATTTGTATGGCAGATGCAAACATAATCAAAGACTAATAGTAAAAACACATTTTGAAAATGCCTTATTATTTAAAAAGAAAATGTGTAGTGGTTAATCAGGCAAAGCTATATGTACGGAAACATGTATTTAAGAGGAGTCTCCTGCATCAGTGCTTAGAGGTTAAATTGTAACTAAGTACTTCAGTGCCTTTGGTGGTTCCCCTGTAGTATAAGTTGTGTAGTTTTTAACGTGAGAGAAAAAAAGACAGGGGCATGATGGAATGAGTGTTCAAAGCTATTATTGCAGAGTGATACCAGGATCTACTGTAGCGTCTACAGTACTGTGCAAAGGTTTTGAGCCATCCGTCATTTCTTCATGTTTTGCTTCCAAAGAGCCAGACTTATATGTATTTTTTAATATAGTCTTGGGGAATAGTTCTCCAGGAACTGTTTTGTCCCTCATTTTCAGTCCAGTCCCTGTACATAACCAGTTTCAGAGAAATGTTTTTCAAGCATAAAAAAAATCATCAGACATACTGCATAGACCAGTGATTTGTACACTGGTATACTGGTGATGGTTGGAACAGATGAAAGGGGAAATGAGGTTGCTGCTGAGGTTGTTACATGAACAACCAATTTTAAAATTGTATCCTTTGCCACTTTGCAGCCTACAAATATTTCTTCCCATTTCATTAATTTAATCTACACAATTAAATTTTATTTAATTTCATATGAAGAAATGAGGAGTGTCTCAAGACTTTTTCATAGTACTGTAACATAATATGAATAAAAAAGACAATTTTTATGAAACTAATATTTTATTAAACAGGATACAAATAAAAAGTTTCTATTAAATAAAGCTAAGAGAAACAAATACTGTCATAGCAAAATTCCTTATTCCTTATGTAATTGCTTCTTTATTAATGCTTACTTGTGGGTCAGGATGATCTTTCTCATATTGTCAGCCATGAAAAAGTTATAAATTCTCCTGCATTTGTCCCACTGGAAAAATGTATCATGGGCTCTGAAAAAAAAAGAAAATATAAACTAAACTAAACAGTAAAACCCTTCATGAAAAAGGAATGCATATTATATTCTTAAGTGATAAATAATATGGAATGCACTATAAAAATTAAAACTGACCTCTGAGCACAATAGCCCTGACAGATACTGATACCGCACAACACCTTGTCCTGATTGGCCTGGTTCTCTCCCAGAAACTTACACACAATGTTCCCACCTAGACTGAAGCCCACCACAATGAGCCAGGTCTGAGGGAATGTACGTTTTATGTAACTCACCATGGCTGAAAACTCCCAGGTACAGCCTGTAGCACAGGAATAGACTGATATAACCAAAAATGGGAATGACTTAGCTGTGTTAAAAACACATTTTTATAATAGCTTCTATTTTCTTCTCTGTGTTATAACTATATATGGTAATATGAATGCAGACTGCTAGTCCTATTACTAGAGTGTTACATCACTACTACTCCAAACACCCGGACAGTGGAATTGCACATATCAAATAGCCAGGCGCCCAGACGAAAAAGAATGCCAGTCCACCAGCGTAATGATGAAATAGGTGTAAAGGCTTGCCAAACACTTGTTTCTCATGGCAAGGTATTTCAATGCATAATCACTGGTCTTACCATAGGTGAACATCCTCGGGGAGGTGAGTTCGATGTTTGGTAAGGCCCCCAGGTGGTTAAGCACAGCGCATCTGTAGCCCTGCTTTTGGGAGTGATCCACAAAGGTACGGATATAATGCTTCTCACTGTGGTTACCGATCCCTGGGCAGATCACCATGGTTATGTCATCTGTGAGCATACACCACACAAGCATTTAGCCATGTGAAGCACAGGTCCCCACTAAGGTCCTTATTATGTTTCAGCACTGTGCAAAATGTCATCTCAGAATTCATCACTCAAATTGGCTACAACAGATAAAGACTGTTAGCAAAAAAGCATGCCTACAGAGCGTGCAGGAGCAGTTGGACCACTGAGTAGTGCCTGAGGAATTGGATAAATCCAGGTTCCTTTCGGGGGGCATGCTTAGATAAGTGTCAGAAATTATGGGGTTATTCTGTTTGAGGTGAGGCCCAGTGGTGGCAGTGTGATGGTGTGGATAAAGATTGTCTGGCATCCATGATATCCGTGAAAAATATATAATGATTATATAATATATATTATAAATATATAAAAATGTATATAATTATATGTAATCTAAAAATTGTTGCGGACTATGTTCAACCCTTTTCACCGTAACATTTGATATAGGAACATAGCCAAGAACTGTCAACTTTCAAAGAAAGAGGCAATTTGACTTACATGGCAGATGGCCAACCACTGATTTTTCCCATAACCCCTCAAATAAACACGACTCCTATTTTTATTGGAACTCTTGTTTACTTACATCTAACTCCTTCAAACAAAACTATTTAATCACTTGTACAGACTTTGTGAACTTTTCTTAGCCCAGATTCTGAAACTTGAGGAAGAAAAACTGTAACAAAGGATACCAAACATTACAGGTATGTTACTTGTGGGCAGAGAGTCTGACACAGAATAAGTAATTTATGACTACAAGTTATTTACACACAAACGGACACATAGTAATGTCCGGCATAGTAATGTCACAAGAGACATTGGGTTATGATATATTTCCAGGGATACGACCAGTTTTTGAATTGTGCAGCTTTATAATCTGCAGCAAGCGCAAAGTGCACATCTTTTGCATTTAGCAGATGCCCTTATCCAGAGCAACAATCTTTTTATCTCATTATACATCTGAGCTGTTGAGGGTCTTCCTCAAGGGCCCAACAGGGACAACTTTTGGGATGCCATCTTTTTATATATTAGTAAAATTTGCATAGGCTCATTTTATCTGAAATGAGATCATGAACTGAGGAATAGGCATAATAAATCCTCAGGATTGTGTTGGTACCCTCACATACTACCAGAATTTTTGAAAATGTTAATGTTGTACATAAAAATTACCATTAACCAACGGCCGAGTCTATATGACAGGCTTAGTAATCTACCAGAACATTGTATAATATGCATTAATACTGTTTAAATAAATAAACTTACCACCCGTTACATGATCACCAACCGGCTCAAAAAGGTCAAACGTGGCTGTAGCTCCATCGTGCATTGGAAGATACAAGCGCATGCCACAGGGCTGAGGACAGTTCACCCGACCCATCTTTCCATAGAGCGCAGTTTGAAAATGTCCACTTTTACCCCATAGTAATGGTGGAACGTAACTGCAAACACATATCATATACAGTGAAACCTTGGATTGCAAGTAACACGGTTTGCGAGTGTTCCGTAAGACGAGGAAATATTAATATAAAAATATTCTATAAATATAAATATAAAAAATATAAAAAAAGAATTTTTTAAAAACGAGCAAGTCTTGGTTTACGAGTACCGAGTATCATGTATCACACATGCATTTCTTGTTTTGACGCCAAGCGTCACGTGATCACAACTGAGCCACAACTTTCTCTCTTGCGCTGCGGAATTGTGGGTAATTGTCTCCCCTGCTGGGTTTTAGTGCGCGTCTCTTACTGGTATAATCAACATCTGTGCACGCGTGTACTGTTTACTATAACACTGTGACCACGTGTGTGCGCATAAAAATTTTTTTATTTTGTGTTTGTAAGCGCGTGTGTACAGCGCACGTGTACTGTTTCTTAAACCACACGTGTCCATGCGTGTAAAGCAAAAGAAAGTCTCATTAGAAGGTTAAAAATTCATTTATGGTCGTTATGTGTGTGCGCGTGTAATTTGACGCCGTGCCGGTTCACACACACACACTCTCTCTCTCTCTCTCTCTCTCGCCTTTAGTGTGTGTGTGTGTGTGTGTGTGTGTGTGTGTGTGTTTGTGAACCGGCACGGTGTCAAATTATGCACGCACACACATAACGACAGGCCCAAACACACACACACACACACACACACAGCACCTACGCGCATAAACGGAAACACTTATCTGTCGGGATTTATTTTTGCTTTTTTAGTGCAGGCTAATTTGTTTTATTTTTACTTTATATTTTGTATTAATTATTTTTATGTATTAATCTTTTGGGCTGTGGAATGAATAATTTGAGTTTCTATTATTTCATATGGGAAAATTTTATTGGGTTTACGAGTGTTTTGGAATACGAGCCCACTTCCGGGACGAATTTTGCTCATAATCCAAGGTTCCACTGTATATATATCATTGTAGTTGCATGATCGGATCAAAGAGAAAAACGCTAAAGGTCATGTGTTTGATTTCAGATAAGCTTTCCTTAGTCAAATTGCTGTAGTTTCTGAGACTAAAGGAACTAGAGCAACTTAACATTTAAGGTGATCCAAAGTATCAAATATACTTCAAAGAATCTTTTACTTTTTTAAATAATACTACAAATAGATAAGCGTATGTAAAACATGTGAAGACTCACTGTTTGTTTAGAATAGAGCAGGACTTGAGCAGGTATTGATTAAGTGGTGTATTCCGACAGGTGATTTTAGGGGCTGCTGAGGGACTTGTTAGGTTAAGGCAGCGGACTATGATGTACAGCACAGTGGCTACTGCAGCCAGCTTCATGCCATCAAAGATGGCTGGCATCTCTGGTCTGAGGTTCTGGGAATTTCTTTCCACTTGGACATTCATGATCCACTAACCCTGTCAATCATATTACATAACACAAAATCATAATTTTTCTTATGTACAGCTGACAATTGTCATTTAAGAGCTTAGATTTAGACCACTTTGTAAAAAAGTTGTACTTACCTGATGGCTGTAAATAAGTTGAAAGTCCTCAGCTACAGTTTTAAGTGGCGATATTGAGTTCTGAAAGAAAAAAATAAGAAATAGCAGTTGCATTCTTGTGTTAAATCTTTTTAGCCCTTGCTTTCATCCTGCAATGATGCTACGGTTGAAAAGTAAGGCTGATTTGTCAGCAGTGAAATGTATCGATCCCATGTGATCTGTTAAAGGCACTCATGGTAAAATGGCTAACTCTATCAGTCATTTGGTCTTTTTCTTTGCTAGATCTGACAAGTTATGTTAAAGAATGCTCATTTAGATTATTTATTCATATCTTCTATACCGCGTATCCTGTACAGGATCAAGGGGTGTCTGGAGCCTATCCCAGGAGACGTTGGGCACGAGGCGGGGTACATGCTGGACAGTGGTCAGTCCATCGTGGGACAAACACACAACAGGTAATTTGGGAATGCCAATTAGCCTAATCTGAATGTCTTCGTACTGTGGGAGGGAACCGAAGAACCTGGAGGACACCCACTAAGCACATGGAGAACATGCAAACTCCATGCACATAGACCATGAGAATCGAACCTAAACCCTAAAGCTGCAAGGCGATAGTGCTAACCACTATGCCACCGTGCTGCCTATTTAGACTTTTTTTTAAATCTAAGTTTATCTCTTAAGTCAATTACATTTATCTCTTGAGCCCTTATTCTCATCAAATAAAAACTATATCCTATAAGTGGTATAAGTGCTGAAAAAAGGATTACTATCTAGTAAACTAATAGTTACACAGTTTACATACATGCGCATGATGACACACCTCTGTGCTTAAAGACTAGAGGTCTAGACATTCTGTTTACTAGACCTGTAAATGTTTAAAACCTTCACAGACACCATGGATTAAAATACACTGAATTAATGAAATCAGTACACACCGTTTAGAGATCTCAGAACCTCGTGTTGAACCAGCACAGTCCTGTCGAAACTTTTTTTTTAATCACAGGACGTCTGCTTCGTCTTCAGTAATGCAAGACGCAAACTTAATACTAACACAATGCTCGAGTGCAGAGGGGCATCCTTACGGTTGCCTAGCAACGGCCTTGAGTATCTGATTGGAGCAGAGCAACTACTGCGTCTTTAATAGTGATTGGCTGAAGACACAATAGCGTCTTACTTCCCAGGTAAGTGTAATGCAGGATACAGGTAGTAAATGATGACGACTTCAAGACAGGGTGCTATATACGTATTAGGCAGTTTAATAGGTCAAGATGCATCCATCCATCTTATAGCCATATTCGGCGTATATGCATGCACTTTATGGATTTTGAGTCGCTGGCTTCAACCTATTTGTTGCTGTGCACTGTATTCCCCACTTTTGTCATGCAAAAGAACCACTGTTTATTGATTTCGATGCACCGCATTGAAGGATAGTGACCACAAGGTGGAGTCAAAGAGCTGAACTTGTTTCATGTCTATTTTGAGCTCTCCACAGACGTTCTTTGTGCTGTGGACTCACTTACTCACCACTTACTGATAAACATTATAAGGCCATCTGTAATTTAGCTCATTTGACGTGTGAAATCAACCCAAATTCTTATGTACCAAGTTTTGCTCTTGCCAGGACGCCCCTATGTGGAAAAGTCTTATCAGTGAAATCCTAAATGCTTGACAGCACAGAATCCAGTCCCAGGATTTTCTCGTAGCCAGTATCCATTATGTTATTAAGGATAAACAGGTTCCGTTGTAGGACAATCAGGCTCACTTTATATTCAGCCAAATCAAGTCAGATTGGCTAAATTGAATGAGGACGAGCATTTAAAAGACTCTCAGACAGAGAGCCTGGACTGACATTAATAACCTGTATTTTTTAAGCCGGGATCAAATTTCATTACGCTCTAAATTGCTGTGCAGCCGTGAATGCACATCATGTCTCTCCTTGTCTTGTATTGTTGTTATAACCCAGAGTTGATCTGCTTCTACTTCTTTGGTATGATTCTTTATATAGCTCATTGCAGGCGTTGCACAGAAACAAAGCATGCTGATCAGCAAATATTAAATCAGATGAACAATTATCAATTAACATTTTTGCATAATGATCATTGTGCAAGATCCCACTTAAATATACAGGATATGGCTTACACTGCACTTATTTTAGCCAGAGCTGTAGTTTAAGTGTATCATATCTGTTTTGCACTCAAATGCTTAGGAAAATGGTGCAACCTACCTCTTAGATAAGAAAATTCACCTTTCAACCTGTGTTTGTTGTGATCATTTTGATGATTTGTACAGTGATATTCAAGGAGTGCAAATGATTTTCACTGCTGCTGTTATGGTCCCTCTATTTTTATACAGTAATGAAAATCTATTTTTACAATTGCACAATGTAGTTACCACGCAGATGCTATATTTTCATCCTGCTGTGTGTATATTTGTATGCAAATGTGTATGTTTAATAATATAATAATATAATAATATATTATAAATATATTAAAATATATATAATAAAATAAAAATAAAATAAAATCCTAATAATTATTGATGCATATGGTGAACAAATAGATTCATGATCAGGTATATATTTTATTATTGTTATTATTATTAGATTCAATAGATTTTAATTACCATTTATACATATGCCAACAGTATAGTGCATTGGATTTCTTATGCAGAAGCTCTCTAAGTTATTAACTCACTCATTATCTATACTACTTTTCGGGCACAATGTGGGGTACACCCTGGACAGGGTGCCAATCCATAGCAGGGCTCACACATACACACACACTCACTACGGGCAACTTGGAAACTTCATAATCTGCATGTTTTTGGACTGTGGGAGGAAACCGGACTACCTGGACGAAACCCACCAAGCACGGGGATAACATGCAAACTCAGCGCACACAGACCCAAGGCGGGAATCAAACCCAGACCCTGGAGGTGCCAGGCGACAGTGCCGACCACTAAAATTGCTTCTTTTATTTGAATAAGAAAAGTAAAATAAACATATAATACAGGAATCCAATAGTAGGAAAAAAAAGCTATCAGACTATAATAAACTAATACTATAATGTACAATTTTTTTATTGATCCTCAGATCTGGACTTCTACATTATTATTTCAGATTTCAGGGAGTTTGAGTGT
Organism: Leiocassis micropogon; assembly: GCA_028565275.1. Classification (NCBI taxonomy): domain Eukaryota; kingdom Metazoa; phylum Chordata; class Actinopteri; order Siluriformes; family Bagridae; genus Leiocassis; species Leiocassis micropogon. Next base: position 13,310,859 of record JAOVVA010000037.1, on the reverse strand, counting down.
TTACAGTTTTATATAGTCTAACTATAGGCAATATGCTACTGTAGCGCAGTGATTTGTCGACTGACCACGCCCACATAGGCAGGGCTACAATTTTAGAACAGAGCGTGATTGGCTGAAAGGACAAGCGCACGTGCGGAGCGCAAATTTCGCGGCCTGCCCCCTCGCGCTTTTTAATCTGGAGCGCATGCGATGACGCGCAAAACAACGCGCGAGAGAGTTGAGACGGAGTACAAGCAGAGCCATGAGAACTTCCCCAAGCTTCTCACTTTCTTCACCACTTTTTGCTGCTTGCTTTCTTTTTGTTTATTTCTCTGCGGTGAGAGGTAAGGGCTTTCCCTTTTTTTTTTTGAGAGAGAGGGAATGGGAGAGGTGTAGTAGAAGTGTAGTGTAGGGTATGTGAACAGGCTGGATACACACAGCAGTGTTGTGTGAGTGGATGATGTGCATGTTGAGAAAATAATCTGCATTCTGTCCTGCTAAACAGTGTGCCAAAACACTGTGTTCGCACGTGGTAACATGGATTTATCAACAAATCGTCCTGGAACAAGAGAGCTTCACAACACTTGGCACTTTCCTTGAGTATTCATAACTTAAGCCGAACAAATCCTCTTTTATTTTATTAGGAATGCCAGAAATCTTGGACTAGTCCTCTTCCTGGAAATGGTGCTTCATCTATTTGCCTACATTGTGCACTTATAAGAAATGATTCTGCCTTTTAGGCATTACGGAACTAATAGTATCTGTAGGTCATACAGTATACAGTATTTATACAGTAGTATGTAACATGTACAGTAGCTGGTTCCTAAGCATAAAACCATGTTTATTGTGTGAGCTCATCCATGCACATAGGGCTTTGTATATGTCTGGATGCTTAAAGTAGTTTTGAATGTTTCGACTAAATAATCTCCTGTTCTGATTTCCACTGAAGTACAAATGACCCCGAGGCATCTGGGACCATCACAAGCTTTGTTGCCTGATACGTAGACGACATGATTGTTTTCGTAGGTTCCCTTTAAGCCTCATTTACATCTGACAAGATTCAGATAGTCATCAAGTTTTATTTGCATAACTTGTTGAAGAAGTTGGAACATGATGATATAAAGCAGATGCATTATCTGTTTTATTTTTAAAAAAATCCTCCCTTCTTGTTAGGATTTACTTGCAATGTTTGCATGAAATATTTTTTTCCCGTTTTCATTATGATTGACTGAGGTCATTCATTTAGAGGGAGGTTTTTTTTGTTTGTTTCTTGTGGAAGTACCGTTATGCCCGAGGCCGTGGCTTGGCTTAAATTTGTAGGTGTGGCACAGGGACCAAAACACTGAGTCATTTTCAATGGCGGTGGCCGTCAAAACATGTAGTGGAGCTCAGCTAAGCCTGGACATTTCCTACCACTAATGACCAGTGCAGCAGAACTTGCATGTACTTTGCGTCTTTCCTACTAGCGTGGGCTGACACCACCATGCAGATGTGGAGATCTTGGCAAGGACTCGTACAGCTGCATCTGGGTCTTGACTTAAAAAAGATCTCTTCCAAATAAACGCCTTGGATTTTTGTTTTATTACTTTGTTCTTGCCACTGGTTTTCTAATTGTGTTTTTTTTTTATGATACTTACAAAATGCTCTTAACGGCTTATGTTTATACATTTATACAACTGAGCAATTGACGGCCTGGCTGAAGGGCCCAGTAGTGGTAGCACAGCAGTGCTGGGATTTGAACTCAGCCTACAGTACCAAATGGAGGTCCTCCCTGCCCCCTCTTCACACTTGTGGTGAGGAAAGTGCCTCTATTCTCCATGCTGCTGTGCTGGGTGATATAGCACGCTGTGTGTTTTCTTGTCTCTTTTTGTGTGCACATATTTGAGAAGAAAAAAAATCTTTCCTGTTAGTCAAGGGATTGAAGTCTAAATATAAATCAGGTGACCACATAGCCTTTTACACCTCTCTCTTGCTATCACACTATTTCATAACTCTTGCATGGCCTCTGCCAATCTGGCATAGGGGTCTTGTCATCAGGGTATGACCTCATTTGTTAAATGATACATTGATAAATTCAATCCCATCCCAGTCGCACTTTTTCCACTTCCTTGTTAATCTTCTATAGTGCCAAATCAGTGTTCCATATTTAGCTTCAGCAACATGGCATTTTTCTTTTGAGCCCCCTCTGTCTCTGTCTCTTGTCCCACTTTCCAATCTGCAGTGCTAAATTTTTAAAAATGATTATTCCCACGTTCCAGAAGCCTCACAGGCTTTGACTGTGTTCTTGTTTTGATCTTGTGCTAATGTACAGTACAAGTGAAATGTTTGGACACACGTTGGAATTTATTTTCTAAAATAATCCTGGATTATTTGTTTTTAGTATTATGAAATAGCACAAATGGCATTAGGTAATTACATAGCAACAAAAACAACAGTTATTTTAAGACAGGAATGTCAGCTGTTCTGGATCAGTTCTTGCAAGAACAGTATTGTTAAGTGCATTTGCAAAACCCATCAAGCTCACATGAAGACCATCCCAGGAAAGCAAGACGAAGTCCTACCTCTGCTGCAGAAGAACCCAAGATTAGAGCCATTACGAAGGCTGTGGAGAGCATAAGTAGCGGACAGATCTCAATGTTAACTGCTCTCATATTTTGGATTCCTTCAGCATTGATGTCCAATGTAGAAAGAAATAAAAATCAAGAAAGATTGGTGGACATGTGAATATGAGGTTACATTAACTTCAGTACATGTGCCGCATTAAGAAGAGTTAGTATCTCTGTCAAAGTTTTCAGGTTCTGGGTTTTTTAACCAGTTAAATGTGCTGTTCAGAAGCTCGAGATGTAGTTCTGTAGCATTTATCTCTGCTGTTTAGTTCAGTTGTTTCTACATGAAATCTTCATGCTTCTAGTGTGGTGCTTGAGGGCCATTTAGTTTAGCCGAGCCATTATGGAGTTGTTGTGATGCTGAATTTTAAAGCCAGCTTCCATGTGCCTCAGTGATATAAAATGCTTTCTGAGGTAATGGGTGATCGAGTTCGGGCAGTATGTCGTGGCATTTCAGAGTTTTGAGTGGTGGGCATGTTTTGGTAAGCTTCTGCACTGTTCAGTACTCTTATTTCAACAAAGCTCTTCTTATTTGCCAGTGTAGAAAGCTGGGCATTAACAGATATAATGTCTTGAACTGTTTTCGATTTTTGATTCGATTTTCTTGCTCTTCATAATGTTCAATTTGACAACACTTGTACAGACAGCTCGAGGGCACAAGGCAATCAATCACCACTTAGCCATCTTAAGGGTCCTTAAAGGCTAAACAGTTGTTTGGACGTCTTCCAATTTAACTTGTTTTTTCACTGTAGTATGCATTCTTATTTCCCGTCTTTCCTCTTGACATGTTGGCAGTGTGTTCGTAAGGGTGTGCTCTTTTATTTTTAATCTGTATTCCACAATTAGTTTTTCTTTGTTTTCTACCTGTTCTTGTTCAGTTAGTTGATGTGTTTCTGTTGGGCAAAACATGCATGATGCCATTATATTAAAGATCACCACTGAAGACTAGATTTGCAATTCTAAGTGAAGTGGAAACTTGTATTTATTCATTATTTTATAGGGAGTGCAATATTTCGGTCAGGGTCATGATGAATCTGGAGCCTATCTGTGTATGTGCACTGGCCTCGATGCACATATTCTACAAGTGGCCTGTGCCCTTTTATTGTATAACAGCACCATATTCCACTTTCGTTCAATTGCTGAGAAGAGAAAAGATTGTCCAGGGATTGACACACAAATGTGTATTAGTCGCTCAGGACATCTGTACGCTGCAATGTAGAACCGGAAACTACAGATAAACTAAGAAAAGAATGGGGTGTACAGATTTTGTCAGCTGTGCTTGGATTACCTAGCAGCTCTTACTCACAGAAAATCTAAATATTTGGTAGAACGCGAAAGTGTTTTTTTTTTCTTCGTTTTTTTTCTACAGAGTAGCTTTATATGAAGTAGCTTGTTGTTTGCCTTGATGTGTTCTTTTGTATTTTTCATGTCTTTTCCATCTGGAATAGTGATATTATGAGTCATATAGCGTGAGAGGGTTGATACCATAATTGTTCCTCAGCAGAGTGAGAACATACAGTATTACTCATCATCTGGTCTTGTGTCGCTGATCTCCACCGAAGCCCGTTTTGTCCCATTCTTCATCCAAGAAAGAAATGAACACACCTGTTGAAGTCATACATACAGGCTTGTCTTTACTTGTAGCTCATAGCAAAAAGTGTTTTATCATGAGTTGCACTTCAGGTGAAAAGGCAATTATTTAGGCTTGTATAGGTTTCTCTTTCGACTGATCAGTTCAGCTGATAACGGTTCAGCTGATTTAATGGTTAAAAAAGGTTGTGCATTCAGTAAGGAAGGAGAATTCATTAGGAAAATATGACTAAAGATTATGAAGCTTTACGTGGAATAATAATAAATAAATAAATAAATAAATAAAGATTTTAGTTTTGTAGATTGGCATCCTGCCCCACCTTGTGCCCTAAGGTTCCTGGCATAGGCTCCAGGCACCAGCCTGTGTGCGTGGTGTTTGCATGTCCTACCCTCCCCATGCCTGGTGGGTTTCCTCTGGGACTCCGGTTTTCTCCCACAGTTTAAAGACGTGAATAAAGCTAATTGGTATGGATGGGAATCACCAGGGACCTCTCAATTACAAAATTATCACTATATCTAGGTGTTTGATTTTTATAGCAATTTTGTCAGCGTCACAATTCAAAAAAATATCCCAAGTCAATATTAAATTTTCTTCTAAACAAACAAGTAATTTGATTCTACCATGCAAGAAGCTGTGCGGCCTGTGAACAGTTTAAAGCACCTGCCGCAAACATGTATAAATTAAACTTAAAAATCGTTTTGTAGACAGTGTGGCGGTACATGAATTGGCAAAAAAAAAGAATTACAGTACATTACATGTTTGCCCCCTGTGATGTACTGGCATCCTGTCCAGGTAGTACCTCACCCAGTCTCCCGAGTCCACTGGGATAGGCTCTAGGCCTACCAGGACCTTGTACAGAATAAGTGGTAGAGAGAGAGAGAGAATGGGTGAGCGAGTGGGAATGGAATGAAAGAATGCCACATGTGAATATGAGCTCTGTTTGGCTTAAACCAGGGTAAACAGTTTCACAGTTTTAAGTAAAGGATGAGTGATATTGGTGGAATGTGGAGTTGTGAATTACAATCAACATCCTACACTTCCTCCTGTGCTTCCAGTTAGAGTTCTGTGAAGACTTTTGTTTTCAGGTCATAACAGAGAGTCTGTATTCCGAGTCAGAGCAGGTTTTTATTCCTTACCATTATGATTTTTGTGACATTCTACACAACAGTTTTGAGATCAATCTTTAGAACATGAAGCTTGTGGAGGTTGTAATGCATTTAATAAGCAAAACGTTTAATTAATAAGGTCCAAGGCCGTATCGTTCTTCCAGAGAGAATAACATCCGATGACTCCTGTGAGCCTGCAGTGCAATGAGATATTGAAGTCAGCTGGAAACGGCAACTGTAATTAAGCCTCCAATTATTTACAGATTATGCTGATTTTGGATGGATGGTTGTCTTGAATGGAATGTGTATCAAGTAGTGGTATTTTGAGTGTGCGCCAAGGGAGGACAGGATGTTCTTCACAGATGCATCACTTTCATGGTGGATTTGTGGGAATGTAGGTTTTGCACTGGCGTGTCTAAATGCGCTTACCCGTCCTTGACCGAAGGAAGATAAATCATTTTAGAAACATATCTCTGGATCTGTTTTCACTTAATTGAGGGGAGTAATAATATCAGACACACTTCTGTATTTTCCCAGAATGCAAAAAAAAGAAAATATCTAAGCAACTTGGAATAGATCTTGTTTTCTAATTGAGATAATTTTTTTTGACTATTTTGTTACTTTGTCTCTAATAGCTTGCCTAGGCTTTGACTAACCAGCTGACCAATGGCCACAGACCTGTGGTCTTTATGGAAGCATCTAGCTCTTGGTCAGCACTCGCAGCAACCAAACACACACACACACACTTGTTCCAAACACTGACTACATTGTGATGACTAGTGTTGATTTTGCTTCTCTTTTTCTGGTAAACAGAAAGTGCTCAGCCCTGGTTTAGTGTTAATTTTCCATGCAAACCATTGCTGGTGTGTATGTGTGTGTGCGCTGATCTGGAAAAACCCATTGGATGTCACTGTGACTAAATTCCTTCACAGGTGAAAAGTCAGATTTTGCTAAAATTGAGTTTCCTGCTATAAATATATTTTTACCAGAATTCTATTAAAAATAATCCCTGTTCTGTTAGTACAGTGGGAGGATCTCTGTCTGTCTTGTGGAAGACTTGAGTTCAATTCCTGGTTAAAAATGGAGACGGTTGCAGCAAAAAGGGCATTGGCTAAAACCTGTGGCAAATCAAGTACGAAATGGGGCAACCCCTAACGTGGGCAGCTAAAAGAAGGGCAGCAACGTGTAAAAAAATAATTACTGAGTTAAATGTTGAAATGCCATGAGTGACTTAATTTAGCTGATGAGGGTGAGACTGATGTGGATAGAGTAGAATCGCTGTTTTTCCATCTCCAGATAATGTTATAAATCTAGAAATGTGCAGGGTATCTTTCACTGTAATTGAAAATAAATCTTTAAATGGGATTTTCTCCCTCACTGTTGGTGTTAAGTAGAATAAAAAAAGGCTTATTCCGTATTGAGATCAGTGCACTGTGCACAGCATATGGGAGGACAGGATGGTGCGGTGCAAGTTTTTCTGGGTCAAAATTGAAGTCTGGACAGTAGAGACTTGGTGCCAGTGCATGAGCAGTAAATACAGCTGAGCCACTGCTGTCTCATAATGGTTAAAGTTTTCGATCAATCTCATCAACCAAACCAATTATTATTCAAATATGAATAATTAAATATTTCCTAAACACATAGGAAATGCAGATAACGGCTGAAATCTTTCTTTAAAAAATACTGTAGTTCTTTGGAAAACTGAAATGTTCACAAACAGGAGACATTATGCAGCCCATGGGGGGGGGGGGGTATAAACACAAGTAGTTTGTGGTCTAAATCATTTCATTTATTTATTTGAAGCTGCATTCTGAGAAAAATTGCAGTGCAGACAGAGGTCGTGGTCAGCTAACAGCCTTAGCTATGAAACCAGAACATAAGCTTTAACTTCCTGTAAAACTCTCACAAGGTTTCTTGTATACCTGTATACCTTTCTCAAGGTATTTAGCTGTTTTCTTTTTTTCATTTTTGGTAGTTAATTTTATCTAGAAACACAGCTTTAGTTATTCTTTTTATTATTGATTGACTACTATTGGTCAACTGGCCACCAGAGCATGGAAACAGTTCTGCAAGGGGTAACATGGGTGGTTAAAACTAGACTATATTCTCTCGGAGCACAATGTTCACCATGCCGAACATCCTGTGCTGTCGGGTACGGTACAGATGAAAGACACTAATAACCTCATAACTCCGAGATCTTGACTGTGTGAGGAGTTTTCCCAGGGCACAGTGCAAATCTCACAGTTCACTGCACTCATTTACATTAACTCTGTTAAAATTTAAAATTCAAAGTTATCTGTTAAAATAACTTGAATCTGTTATTTCCTCTTACACAGGTGATCCCTGTAAGGGGGATGTGTGTCAGAATGGTGGGACATGTGTGACCGTAGCAGAGAAAGATTCCTATATCTGTGTCTGCGCAGACGGCTTTACGGGAGACACCTGCAATGAGACAGAGACTGGTAATGCATGTAACAATCGCATGCTGGGAATAGTGATTTATCTAGTTCAACACCGTGCTGTGTTCGCTTTATCACCTGATGTCAGATTAAATGGTCTTCTGCATGTTTTGACCTTCGTTTGCAGGGCCTTGTCATCCCAATCCCTGCAAAAACAACGGCATCTGTGAGCCGCTCAGAGGAGATGTCTTCGGGGGATTTTTCTGCAAGTGTCCGAAAGGCTTTGAAGGCACCAACTGTGAAAAGAGTAAGAATCCTTTCTAGCCTAAACATCTTTACATACCATAAGGAAAACCATAACATCATAATACAATCTGATATTCAGTGCTGATAACAAGAGGCATGGTGGCTGTGATGCAACCAAAGCAGCCTTCTTATCAGTGCAAGTGAACATTTGTAGAACAAGAAGATCCTAGAATCAGATGCAGCTGTTCCAGAGATTTCGACTGATTACGAGTGAGGATATTCTGGTGGTAGGTGGCAAATCCTCAGCTGTTAGCAGTACAGTAGTTGTGTCCCTCTCTGAACTTTAAGCTCCTGTTTGTTTTTATTGCTTGTGTAGGGGTAGCATGGGGCAAACTAAGTTGCTACCGTCAGCAGGAATAATCACAGCTTGAACTGCATTCACACAGCCACGTGGCCTCAAACACACTCGGATCAAGCTGCAGATGCTATGTAGTGAGGCGTAATATGAACACTTATTTCATAGTTAGCTTCTGCCAAAAGTGGAATTTTGTACTTAAATTTATGTTCTAACATTATATATTTTGATCAGTAAAATAATTGCAGTTTATTAATGTTTCATTGGCTTAAAAAGAGAGAAAGTGTGTCTATTCAAGTTTATAGCTGCAACTACAGTACTTTGCAAAAGTCTTGAGCCACCCCTCATTTCTTCATATGTTGACTTTCTCATATTTTTAATGTCATCTTAAAGAATTATTTTCCAGGCTTCCTAAATTACTTTTTGGGCTTTCATTTTGGCAAGATTTTGTCTCTCATTTTCAGCCCTGTACAGTTTCAGAGGAAGTATTTTTATTTTTTGTTAAGCCACACAGTGACCTATGAATCATGCAAGCATATAAAAAAACATCTAACTTGTGGCATGAAGGGGAAACGGGTGCAGATGATGACAGATGTTCAGGCCAGTGATTAGTATACTGGTGATGCTGAATGCTGATTGGTTGAAACAGATGAGAGAGGAAATGAGGTTGCTGCTAGTGGATGTTACATAAACATCCAATTGTTAAAATGTATCCTTAGGCAGCCTGTCACAGTGAAACATTTGTTTCCATTTTTTTTTATCTATATCATTTCATTTTATTTGATATTTGGCTCAAGACCTAAATACTTTTATGGACATTTCTCAATTGTAAATATACCCATAACCTGATAAAACCATGAAATTTCTGTAAGATTATAAAAATGTAGTCTTTGCTGTATTATTGTAGCACAGTGGAACTTCAGCCACTTTCAGTATTGTTTTAAGTGAGTGTGTTAAGTGAGGTTTAATTTCTATTTATTTTATATTATATTTCATTTGCATGTCTTTTCTAAATGTTTTGAATGTTTTTATATGCAAAATATGATTATAGTGTTGGAACTATATTGGTAATATTGGTACAGATGTTTTGGGTGGCTGCAACAGATTATCTGCATTTACATTATTTTGAGTGGGAAAATGTGTTTCATAATACAAGATTTCACCTTAAGAACTCACCTCCAGACCAAATTAAATTTGTATGCCGAGGTACCACCGTATATAAGAGCAAAAAATCACATAAGGACATGCTTAAATTGGAAAATGATCAATATCAAGATGGAGACAATCCAGTTGCTGATTTTATTTTCCTATAACAGTGCTTCCTGCCATGATTTATTGTATATATTCACTTAAGTTTTATTTTTCATCTTTTGCATAAACACTTTCAAAAAAAGAAACCATTTGTGTGGAAAAGTTAAACGTAGAATTAAGTGTTGTCCTAATTAAAAGTGTTGCTTGCACTTGGATTTACCAGTCGAGATGATTAAGATAACAGCATGAGCTTGCGAACGTCTCCAGCACTGATGATAAAACTGTGACCTTCCATGTCAATTTGTTTCCAGACGGTTATGTCAGTTATAATGATTTGATGGAGTGTTGTTAAGTGGGAGTGGGTGTAAATAAGAAGCCTCATCCTTAGCCTGTAGTTACTGTCTGTCGCTGGAGATCAAGAAGGCTATGGATTTTTATGGTGAATATTTAGGAGTAACAAAAAAGCATCTGTTATGTTTGTGTTCAAGAAAAGGGGGGAAGGAATAGAACACAAAGCATAGTTTTAAGCTGCCTCGTAATTGATGGATCAGGTCCAGCCAGGAAGAATATACAAAATTTTTTATTTTTTTATTTATTTTTTTTTTTTTTTAGCAGAGTTTTTATTTCTAATAATAATTAATTTTTAGATGCCTTGATTTACTATAGAGCCAATTTATATTAGAGGCAAATCTCTATTATATTTATATGAAACCTAATTAAGCCATTAAATGCACAGCATCAATGTGAGACATCTGAGTTGTTTTTATTATTATTGTTATTGTTATTGTTACATATATTAATAATTATGTTGATGGGGAACATATTTAAATAGAATCTCTTATGCCTAATGCAGGGTATATATATATTTATTGTTTTTTTTTTTATCAAACAATCTTAATGCAAAGTCATATTAATTCAGTAAAAAAAAATCTCCTTTTATAACTTGCATTTATGTATAATAATTTTTTTGTTGTTTTTCTGGGGTTTTTCATTGCTTTTGACTTGTTGCATGTTTTTTTTATTTTCCTCTCTTTTCCCCCCCCCTCTCTCACGGGTGAGAGGATCTGAGAACAACACAAATACCTGATGTTCAACTGGAACTTGAAGTGGCAACAGGTCCTTTTGATATTGACTCACAGGAGCTGGGGCAGTTTACCCATACCATTTTTATCCTACATTATGTAGTGTTTCTAAAAGTTGCAATCCTTATTTTAAGCACAGTTTTGACAGCACACATTTTTTTAAAGAATAAAAGGTTATGTGAACATAAGTGCATTCAAAATCTCAGTATACTTTAAAGGAAAACTTATTGCCAGCACAAAGCCAAATACACATGTCTGTGCCACACACACACATCCACACTGTAAAAACACACACTCGGTTGTCCAGCCAACGGGGAAAGGCCTACTGCGTATCACACCCACGCCATCACACGCTCGCCTTGTTGCTGGGGTAAAATGTTGGAGGCGGAAGAGTGAATTAAGTCAACTCTGACACTGTCACAGTCTTTGCTCTTGGCTGATGGGATTGTTATATTGCTGGTGTGAAATTACCCTGAAAGCTTGGTGAGAGACCATGAAATCTATGTCAAAAGCTTTTATATAGTGAAGTATTGGGCACATTAACTCACCTAAAATAGGATGGAACCTGAGTTTTAGGCATAGAACAGTTTTGGAAGCAGTGTGTGTTCATGTAAGTAGAATCGGGAGAATGAGTGGAAGTTGTGGGATCATTTTGAAGTGCAAATAGAAATCTATAGTTTGTCATCTAGGACTTCTTTACCAGGACAGTTATACGGCTGCGTGACTGGACTCCATGACGGAGCTAATCTTGTGTTCTGCTGCTCCATCTCTGTTTGAGAAACGCAGTCTCTCCGATGCTCTTGGAATGTTTACTTTGTCTTTACACTGTCTTTCTTGCTTCTCCCTGTGCCTCTTCTATTCTGTTACTCAAAATGCCATGCCAAGAGCCAAAACAGGAGGGGGCAGCTTAATTTTTTTTATAGGTGAACAGAACGTTCTGTGTCATTGTTATGACACATTTGCTTTTGGTCTGTTGCCAGTTTTAAAAAAGGATCAATGCATTATTCAAGGCTTTATTGTGTCATTCTGTTCCCTGTAAAGCACATCACAAGAAGACACCTTTACTATAGACAGCTTGATAGTCCTTTAATCTCATCGTGTAGGTGCATGATACTCATCTTCTCCTCTTACCAGTAATTTGATGTCTGTTCAGCTGGAATCTTCCCACAGGTATGCCACTCTTCCTCGTCACGTGCAAAAGCCTGCTTGCCTCGTCTCATATCGACTACGTCCATTATGAACCCAGGATCAGCTTTCGTTTTATGCATCGTCCAACATTTCCTACTGAGCACACAAACGACTTGCACGTCAGAGTGTTAAATTCCCTGCTTCAGTGAAGCAGCTGTTCCGTATCTGCACCATGGGTGTGAGTTTTGTGTGCAAGCAATAAGGGTGGTACATGTTCTATCTTTTTCTTTTTTTTTTTTCTTTTTTTTTTATATCATGTACGTATAAATTCCTGCAACTGTAAGGAGAATTTTGCTGAATAAAGAGTGTAATTCTCTGAAGTGGCTGAATTTCCAAGCATAAACTTTGTCACACTTTCATGGATAGGTTTAAACAGACTGCAATATATTTATATATGTTAAGCAATAAAACTTTTAAGAAACAGGAACCAGAGTCAGCACATTGGTAAGTGCTGAGTCTTTATATTCTGATCATCCATGAAGTGTGATCCAAATTCAAGGCTAGGGTCAAAACCCAGGTGGTCATGTTCAGCAGAGATAAATCTGTAATCCAAAAACAGCCAGAGGTCAAAAACTAGATAAGCAAGAAAGCAAAAAAAAAAAAACTAGAACCTATAAAACTTTAAAAGTCAAAACAGGTACAATCCAGGTTTTTTAAATGGATGATTTTCAGCCTTTTTCTGAACCATTCAAGAAATACAGGAAGTGTGTGTATAAATTTTATTGTAACCTTGGGATTTTATTGTAACCTTGGGAGTATCAGCAGTGTTCCGCATGCTGTGTGTACGTGCAGAAGTGTGTGCGTGCAGTGTTCTGAGTTTTGATTTACAAGAAGGACATGGAAGTTTGGTTTCATATCATTTTCTCGGTGGATTATTGAAGCCTTTAGAAAGACTAACTTTTTCGGTTATGACCTCAGAGTTCGTGTGTCTCTCAGCTCACGCTGTCTTGGCTTCAGCAGTCTATAACCAGTCACACACTCCATCTGTGCACTTAGTCACAAAATCCATTTTTGTTCCTTCGTTTTCATTATTACAGACTTTTGCTGGACTGATAGTACAGTAGATTGTTGAGGCTGTTATAAAGGTGTAACTTTTCAACAGTAGCTGGTTGGTGTTGTGTTAATGATGTTGAGATATACTGTGCTTATGTACAGTTATCCCTGAATATTTTGCATCAGTTGTGTAGCCAGGAAATAATTTCAGGGAGAATGAGGAAATTTGTTCAGAATGAGGTCAGATGTGTCCATTGAGAATTTGTCATTTATTGTTTTAAAACTTTATTTCACCACCAACTTATCTTGCTGTATTAATAAAATTAAAAGAAATGGCATATAAAAATTTATAAACGTTCCACATATAGTACAATAAATATAAAAATCTTAGTAGTATGGGATTAAATCACATTCTGTATCCCCCAGACTACAGTATTTCTTTTTTAAACAGTTCCCTCAAAATCCCTTAGAACTAAAAAAGCAGCTTTGGTCCAGTCAGTTTTCTTTGTTCGTGAAGTGTGTGTGTTTTACAATGTAGGTAGCTGGCAAATAGTTTTCAAACAGAGAGGGGAACTAATGCATGAACCTGACTGTTTAATCCCCTTTGTCACCATAGCAGCTCTTAGCCAGTGAAATCTGATTAAACAAACTAAGGGACACATTATTAATAGCTTTAGTGACCTTTTATGTGCATCATTAGAGTGCAAATATTTCTATGTATATAAAACTGCTCACTCAATAACACAAATGTGCATAGTGGGGTTGTGGTTGTATTGTAGAGTCGCTAAACCTGCACTGATTTGCAGCCAAGAGTCAGATCCAGAGGCTCTCTGCTGCTCTGCTTAACAATTTCAGCTCAATTCCGTTTATTATGTTTTTTAATAATACATATTAGCACAAATCGGCATTACAGAAATCCAGATGTAGATTCTGATCACTGCTGAGGGAGGCCAGAGGAATCGGAGGTGACTCAAAGGGAAACTCATCCTATGTTGTATAAGACCGCAAGCAAATTAAGAAGGCCACAGTTACATTCCACATTGGGGCATCAAACTTTTTATATCTGACTTATTTATAAATTTGAGATGCCATGATGGTTTAAATTTTCATAATAACCATTCATAATCAATACAAAGGTTCATTATGATGATGTATGGTCACTCCAATTTTGAGCATTGCAGAAGACCAAGCACATGATCTGAGCAGAAAATCAAATTATATTGATTTCTTTTTAAACAGTTTTAAGAGACTAAATGGATTTTACAGTGGCTGGAATGGATCGCAGAGGTTTTCCTGATGACAAGCCTGCCATCTGTAGCTCAAGTGGAGAACTGCACTGGAATGTTTAATATCAATACCAGTGTTGAAGATATAAGATGTCCTGTGTGATCTCTTCTTTACAGATGTGAATGACTGTGCTGCTCAGCCATGCCAGAATGGGGGTTCATGTCAAGATCTCGATGGAGATTTCTTTTGCAAATGCCCGTCCCCTTTTGTTGGGAAGTTCTGCCACCTGCGTGAGTGACTTTCACACTGCTTTAGCTGATGATCTGTCGCACTAGGACACTTGCAGAGAGTTTTGTTTTAATGATTTACAGAAAAGTTGTATTGCATTTTTAAAATTTCTTCAATACTTTTTTTATTTACAAATTTTAGTAGGTCAGCTCTAGTTTTTGATGTCCTCATCATTTATCCATCCATGTGAGTGCAGGTCTCCCCATGAGCATGACCCTCACACTGTTAGTCCATCTGTCTGCTTCACTGTCTGTCTCCAATGTGAGCGGTAGGGTTGTTAATGTGTCATTTTGTCTTGCAGGCTGTATCTCTCTGTTGGGAATGGAGGGCGGTGGCATTGCTGAGTCTCAGATCACTGCCTCCTCCGTGTATTATGGCATTTTGGGATTACAGCGCTGGGGACCTGAGTTGGCCCGTCTTAACAACAAAGGCCTGGTGAATGCATGGACTTCGGCAACACATGACAAGAACCCTTGGATTGAGGTGCAGAAGCCTTGCTTTTAGAATGAGACATGAATATCTCTGACTCCGGGTCTTATTTATCAACTATCTTGAGTGTTTTTGTAGACTAAATTTGATATAAAAAAAAATAATTCCACCAATTTGAAAAAAGGGAAGTTTTGGTAACAGCGCCATTTTGTTTATCAGAAATGACCAATTCTGAATTAAAAAAAAAAACACAAATACTGATTGTACCAGAAGTCAGAAGAACTGTTCCAGCTCCCCCTGGGCGGAGTCGAACCAAAAGTTGAGGGCTGAGAACAACTCCAGTGTATTTCTGGAGTCCAGTGTGCTGGGCGATATGACCTTTGCGACATTTTATCTTGATTATGATTAATGAATGATATTTCTTTAGTTTTTTTTTTTTTTAAGGTTTGTATTTTAAATATCCTAAACTGTTAAAGCTGGAATAGTTTTTCTAATAAAAGAGTTCTCCTCCATGTTACTTTCATGTCACAGACTGGATGAAGTCATGTGCTGCTTACACACACTGTAGTATGTTTTTAAGGGGACAGGACATGAACACACACATAATAAAAACGGTTTTATTAATAAATAAATAAATAGACATGGGCAAGAGCAGTTGTGAATGACAGGCACGCTTGATTGTCAATGAAAAGCCCAGCCCTAGTTTAAGGCTAGATATGTGTTTAGGGGTCAGGAGTTATTTTGGAGTGGTTAGGAGGTGTGTTTAGGAGGTGTTGAATTAGGTCCACCCACTGGATGTTTTGTTCTGCAGCAAGTCTGTAAACTGTGAAGCTGCTGAATCTTTCAGTGATGCAGTCCATTCTTTGAAGTGCATCACATATAGTAAACTAACACTCCTTTATATAGATTCCCATTACTTTTGTCTTAATTGAATATTCATTCCAACATGTCTTATTTTATTAATTTGTATTGCTTTCTTTCACTTTTCACTATTTTTACTTAAATTTGTAACCTAAAAAATATCTATTAAAGTTTCCAACTTGATCCGTAGACGGACAGAAAAGACTGCCACAAACCGATAAGCTCACAAACTATATAAATATTCTACCAACCCACTTGAATGCTCAGGAATATTCTATTTATGCTCTGCAAATAAATTCATTCAGATTCATAAATGAGACCTATTGGGTTTATCTGACAATACAATTAATGAGAATTATCCTTTGCTTGTGTCTTTGCTTGTTTTTTTTTTTTTTTGTAGCTCAACATGCAGAGAGTGATGCGTTTCACTGGTATCATCACTCAGGGTGCCAGTCGTGTCGGCACTTCTGAGTATATCAAACATTTTAAGGTGGCTTACAGTTTAGATGGACAAACATACACCATGTACAGAGGCAACGGTCTAAAGAAGGATGTGGTGAGCTACTGTAATAAATTTCCATGCATCTTTCATGCTCTCCAAGAATCGTCTGCATATACAGTACATAGCTTCTAACCTGAATTTGCTTTCTCTCGGCAGGTTTTTGTGGGAAATGTGGACAACGACAGCACAAAAACCAATCTGTTCGATCCACCTATACTCGCTCAGTACATCCGCATTTTGCCCACTGTGTGCCGCAAAGGGTGCACTCTGAGAATGGAGCTAGTCGGCTGCGAACTCAGCGGTATTATGAAACGATATTCTCTGAATCCATGCACGTAATTACCCAAAGTATTTAAGTAATCGTTTAAATCATGATGCATGTGGTATAGTCCAGTGAGAGGTCCAGTCATTCAAAACATAATTACACAAAATACAATCCAAACTGACATGAAAGACTTCTTCCATATTTGCCAGTGTGTGATTAAAGCTAAGAGGCTCTTTGGCTTGAGGAGCCAGATGAATAGCTAAGGCTTTGGTCACCCTTGGACTCCAGCCATCTAATATTTCTTTGAGCACAGAAATTGTCAGCCATTACATTTATTTAGAGACCATGGCTTAAATATTGGAACAGAACTAACCTCTGGTATAATAAATCATGTCCTATGACAAGACGCACAATCCACTGTGTGTATTCAGAGCTTCTCATTTATTGCTAATGCCTGGTCACAAACACTACAAAATCATTATGGTTATTATTGGACATTTGTATATGTTTGGCAGTTTTGTCTTATTATGTTCCCATTTGCATGCATCGCAAACTACGTGCCCTTATATGCATGCAATTCATACACACACCCCCATCACCCATGCTGCAAATCTATATAAAGCCTTTAAATGCTTCCTTTGCTTCAGGCAGAGCTATGGTCCTTTCGGTTTGTCCTTGGAGAGCTGTTAAGGATCATGTTAATTTTCTGCCATCCTCGGTCTATCTAGATTTCTTTATCCTTGTTGTCCTATATGGCAGTAACTACGTGTACATAGCTGACTGACGCCTCAGTAATAAATGTCCATGTGTGCTTCTACGTTAGGTAGAAAAATACAGTTGAGGCCAATCAAAATTAATTTGCTATGCGGTAAAATGATGCAAGCAAATCATTTTCATAATGTAATAGAATAATAAAGGTATAATATTTTGTGTCCGTTCACATTCGCAATTGGAATCTGAGAATGCATATTTTTGCACCAATCTGCAGCTTTAGAGCAGCTGGGTATGAAAACGCAGTTAAAATAATAATGGTTGCAGTTGTTATGGCAACACTGACATTTGACGGCCTTATTCCCTGAATCCACATAACCCTTGATCAGATTAAATGTAACATATGCTTGCAAACTTGCAGACATTTTATACTCAGTTTAGGATGCATATTAATGTATTTATAACTGTGTATTGAGTATCTGCAATCAGAATTAATTGAGTCAGATTCGTGAAAATCTTTGCAATCTGTTTTATCGCCACAGGATGCTCCGAGCCACTGGGTTTGAAGTCACGGCTGATTGGTGATTCTCAGTTCACAAGCTCCAGCTCTTTCCGCACATGGGGCATTGAGGCCTTTACCTGGCATCCACACTATGCCCGTCTGGACAAGCAGGGCAAGACCAACGCCTGGACCGCAGCCAGCAACAGCAGATCTGAGTGGCTACAGGTGAAACTCGCACTTTGTACATACACAACTTTAACCTAAAAGACTGCACTAAAATGTATACAAACCACTTGAGATACACCCCCCTCCCGCCCATTGATGAGTGTTTAATGTAATAGCTACTGTTCTTGATACCTGGACTCTGTGGATATTTTAGTTCGTTGGTTCATGTGCTGGGTGACAGATTCCATTGCTTAAATGTTTCAATAGAAGTAATGTTTTTATGGGGCCAGGTTGCTAGCCTGATGCCCAACTCTTATCCTTTTTCATTCTGGCTTTGGGACTGACAATAGCGGGAAATCTTTTATAGGCATAGGGCCTTGCCAAAGGGCCAAACTGTGGGCCCTTAGGCAAAAGTTTTATAACTAATAAATTATGACTAGTATTGGAAATTTTAGTCACATTTTCAAGCTGCATGGAACTAATCGTTGCCTATTGTTTTTGTTTCTTGCATGTCACTAAACAAATATAAATTGGCTATATCCACCAGGGCATTGGCTTGCAGTAGTAATGCTTTGTAGTTTCATTAGGTGGACTTACTATCCCCTAAGCGGATCACAGGAATCATCACTCAAGGAGCTAAAGACTTTGGAAATGTGCAGTTTGTTACAGCCTATAAAGTGGCTTACAGTAACAATGGTCGGGACTGGACTGTGGTAAAAGATGACAAAAGAAATACTGACAAGGTCAGATACTCATTTCCATTTCACATTTTATTTTTAAGACTTTGTGCTTTTCTGTGGGTTTGGGAAACAGTTAATAGTTATAAATAACTTCTGTTTGGAGTATAAAGACAAATGAGGAGTGTTCTGTTTAATTCCTGTGCCATGTAACCACATGTTCTGTAGAAACTAACAAAGCCATACACAC
>JAOVVA010000037.1:13278542-13292086 GCA_028565275.1 Leiocassis micropogon | reverse complement strand
ACAAATGAGGAGTGTTCTGTTTAATTCCTGTGCCATGTAACCACATGTTCTGTAGAAACTAACAAAGCCATACACACAGCAGTTTCTAGAAGATCACTGGGTTTCTTTTTCTTAGTATTAAAATTTTTCTTCGTTCTACCTGTAGATCTTCCCTGGCAACAGTGATAACAACGTGCACAAAAAGAACATATTTGACCCGCCTTTCAACGCACGATTTGTCCGCGTGCTCCCGTGGGAGTGGCATGAGAGCATCACACTGCGAATGGAGCTTCTGGGCTGCGAGGATTAAATCACCACCTCCCTGCTCTCTCCTCTTTATACCCCCCCCCCATATCTCTCCTTCCTGAGCCACTTGATGCACTGCCTCACTAACAACACCAGAGGGAGCAAAGACCACAAGAAGAAACAAACCCCTAAAAACAACAGCAGGGAATCAAGCTTAGTGCACATCAGGGATGTCCTGCAAATAAAGACAAATTAAGGAGTGACTTTTGTGTTCTCATGAATACGTCTGATGGTGTAAACTGAAATCCTCCCCAAAACTTCACATGATCTATCATTGCATCTGTGTTCTAAAATATTCCAGAAGCTAAATTTTTATGCTTATGCTACATTTAAAAACAGTGGCCCATTTTGCCGTAGGTGGAAATTATATATTGATTAAATATTTGGGTTAAAGAGTCTTTGTACTCAATAAATGGGTCACATGGTAAATAGTCTCAGCATTGTGTGTGTATGTAGGTTATTTAGTTATAAATTGCCAGTTGCAGTTCTTTTTATTTTGTAGTGAGTAGTCCTTAGCAAGGTCACTGTTTGTAGGCATGACTTATTTTTAATACCTGTATAAAAAAAATCTTTTTATTATTATTCATGTTTCTCTGAAAAGAAGCTTTATTTCTTGACAATTTTTCTAACAAAATGTACTATAGTTAAATTAAATTTAGCTACATAAATGTCATGTGAAACAAAGGAAGGTGTAATCAGTTGCTCAGTATTATTGTGCATTAATGCTTTGACCCAACACTGCCGCAGATTTTTCTCAGGTAGAGTTGAATCATTTGCAATGTGCTACTGAATAAAAAAAAAATCTATATGTTCATTCTGAAATAAACCATTACTTCTGGATATTATAATTATTGCATAACACCAAAGTAATAAAAAAAATGTTTATGTTAATTCAGTGAAGGGGAAAGTGTATCCTCTTGCTGCTTTGAATATACTTACACATTCAGTGCGATTAAATTGCGTATACCTAATATATTCCATCATGCATCAGGAATATTTGAATTTATAGTGGCTCAGCAGCATAATTAAAGCTGCTTATTAGAAACTGGCCCCAGTACTGGGGTGGAAATCTAATTTTGCATGATGTCTATGGTTTGCACTAAAGCTCTGCCTTCCATAATCTACATAATACTCTCATGGTGTTGTGATGTGACCCTCCTCCCCAACAACCCCTATGAATTATAAATTATGGGTTTGTGCAATATGATGCGAGCATTAATATTAATGGGAAATGCCAAGAAAAAAAATAAAGCATTTTTTTGCTGAAGATTTAGACCTACTAGTAGATGGTAGAAAATACTCAACAATATTATGCTAATTAAAATGGTCATCTATTTAGGACATGAAAAGCATTAAAAAAATCCAGAGTATTTGATCGCCAATGTTTTATCAGTAGTTTTTTTTACTTCACAATGAAAACTTTGTTAGCCCAATTCAATATGTTCTTTGTTCTGTTATTTTTTATTTACTGTTTTTTATGTCACGTATCAAGTTACATGCTAAGATTTGATTCAGCTCTTCAGTGTATCTTAAAATGTTCTCAATAACTAAAATCAAATAAAAAGCTAAACTAGATAATGCTATTCTTTGAGTTCTCAATCACCATCCATTGATCTTGGCACATAGTTGACCAAGCTGAATTGGTCCTATGTTGTGAATGTCATTTTTTCTTTTCTCCCCCCCCCCATCAAGTCACTGCCTATGCTTAAACTGCCTAAGCTTGTTGTGAACCAAGCAGGATATAAAGATCTCTCTGTGTGGTGTGATTTTCAAGAGAATCAGTGTTCTATTCTCTGTCATATGTTGATTAACTAGATGCAATATATAGAAGCCTTGTCCCAAGGTTGATGCAGGAAGAATGGAGGGCCAAAGAATGGCAGGAAAATGTCAGTTTGAGCATGGCACCTCCAGGAAGGACTCATTCCTGGAATAACAAAGTTATGCTGAACCATGTTTTAGCTGGATAGCCACTGCACATGGAAAGAGGAAGGCATCCATTGTTTGTAGCATTCTTGAAGAAACTCACTCGCTCCATTACGTATTTTGAAACAACCCTTAACCACTTCAAAATTTGTGGCCTTTAATAATTTGGATATACAGTGCATCTTAAGAAATCAGAATATTGTGAAAAACTATTTTTTTCTGTAATTAAAAATTAAAACTCATATTCTAAATAAATTACATTTAAAGTAAAATATTTGATGCTTTTTTGTATCATTTTGATAACAGCAACAAAAAAAAATCCAGTATCTCAATATTAAATTTTCTTCAGTTACTATTTATACAGTATAAATACAGCATCAATGTGCTGAATGTGAATGAATGTGCTCTATTAAAGCATATTCTTGGAAAGTTAACTGGAAGGGAAAAGCATGGTAGGGAAAGATGCTCAAGCAGCAGGGATGACCTCAAGCAAAGCTGATTTAAGAACTTGGGAGGGCTTCACAAAAAGTGGAGTGAGGCTGGAATCAGTGCGTCAAGAGACACCACTCACAGACTTATCACGTCTTCAGGAATTGGCCTACAACAATTGCCTTGTTGTAGGCCATGTCAAAAAATGAGAAAATGTCAAAAGTGTTTTATCTGGGCTAAAGAGAAAAAGAACTGGATTGTCAGTCATTGGTTCAAAGTCCTCTTATCAGATGAAAATAAATTTTGCATTGCATTTGAAAAAAAACTAATCAAACTTTTAACCTGAGGTCGCAGAGTCTGGAGGAAGTGTGGAGAGGCACAGAATCCAAGTTGCTTGAAGTCCAGTGTGAGCTTTCCACAGTCAGTGATAATTTGTGGTGCCATGCCATCTGCTGGTGTTGGTCCAAAGTCAAAGCAGACATCTATCAGGAGATTTTAAAGCACTTCATGCTTCTGTCTACTGACAAGCTTTATGGAGATGACGATTTTCTTTTTCTTTCCACAGTGCCAAATCTACAACTAACGAGTTTGTTGACCATGATATTACTGTGCTTGATTGAAGAGCCAACAGGCCTGATGTAATTTGAGGAGAAAATGTATTGGGTATTTGTCAGGAGGAAGACGAGGAACATCTGAGACACCTCATGCTAAAGGAATTTCTGTACTGTAAATCCCTTTATTCATTAAATTTAGGAAGTAATCTTATATTTTTAAATACTGGATTTTTTTTTTACTTTACATGTAGTGAATCTAGAATACATGAGATTTTCACTTTTTTAATAATTTTTTTTTTAAAGTAATTTTTTCAGGATATTTAAATTTTTGGTGAACTCTGTGTTGAACTACTCTCTAAACGTCTCTGTTTTTTATTTTTCTGTTTTAATGCCTCTTGATTCTTCTGTAACCGATGCGATATACAGTTACTGAGAACTATAAACTGCATGAGCACATGGACATCTTCAGGTTCATATAATTATCCAGTCATCTAATCTTGTGGCAGTGGCACAATGCACAAAATCATACAGCTACAGGACTGAAGATTTAGTTACAGCTCACAACAAACATCAGAACAGGGAAAGATATCATGACTTTGTGACGTGATTGCTGGCACCTGATGGGGTGGTTTGAGCACCAGATGTTAATCTGGGTTTTTCACACAAACTACAGTCTCTAGAGTTACATGGAATGATGTGGGGGGAAAAAATCCACAGAGTGGCAGTTCTGCAGGCAAAAAAAAAAACCTTGATAGTGCTTAGAGGACAATGGCCAGTTGATGACTGAAAATTGCCACCTGGTCTTCAACTGTCAAGCTCTCTTGAGTTCCTGCTCAATGTAGCTTTACCTTCTTGTTCTTTGCTGACAGGAGTGGAACCTGTGTGAGTGAGCCTTGTGCATTCAGCAAACCATGGTTATACAAAGTAATTATTTGAGTTACCTTAGCCTTCCTATCCTCTGTGTCCAGTCTGGCCACTTTTCTCTGACCTCTTTTAAGGTGTTTTGTTCGCAGATCTACAACTACAAGAGGCATTCAAGTCAAACCAGGACTTATCAAAAACTACCTTTATTTATCTTTATAATCCTCTGCTATACTAATGCACTCATCCCAGAGTTTCACTAGTGCTTAGAAACTATCAAGGTAGAGAAATTTCTAGGTATGCCCGCTGGAACTCCTTTAATGCCTTTTGCTTTAATGGCCTGGTTTGATCAAGGGCATTCTGTTATTCTAGGGTAATACACGGCCTCTACTTGCACATTGGAACTTAGCTGGTAGTTATTGTCAATACTTAATTCAGTCCTGACCTTCCACCAAGCGTTTTTTACATGTTTGGGCCATTAAAGGGAGTTCCTGGGAGGTCAGCATTTCAGACATGAAGCAGGCAGTCTGATCATGGTTCCGGCATACTGAGAAAACTTTCTACCTTGATGGTATCCAAGCACTAGTGAAAGTGCATTAGTATAGCAGGGGATTATTTAGAGAAATAAAGAGAGTTTTTTTTTCTCATAATTGTGTTGTGTTATTCTGCATGATCAAAATGCCTGGTTTGACTTGATTGACACTTGTAAGTGGATGTTTTTTCCTTTTTTGCACCATCCTTTGTAAACTTGAGAGACTCTTTTGTGTGTGTAAAAATCCCTCAAGATTAGCATTTTCTGACATAATCAAACCGGCACACCCCTACACCACCAACAACCATTCCACAGTCAAAATCACAAAGAACACACTTTTTGGCTGATTGAATGACTGCATGAATTAGAATGAGTACTGGTGTTTCTATAAGAATAGCCAATAAATGTAAAACAAAAATGTAGGTCATATGTTGAAAAATCTTATATACACACACCACATAATCTTCCGAAACAAGAAAAATCTGTAACAAGCACAGGCATTCATTTAGGCAGCAGGAATCTACAATTTTACCACCTGCAATCAAACAAGCCTTAGAAGGAAAATGTTTTACAGAGTAAATGAAAGATTGCAGTAGGAAAAGCAGGTCTGACCTTGTCATCAAATGCCAATTTCTAAACCAGTGAGCACTGAAGTTTATCTTAGTCAGGAAACAGCTTCCTGACAGAAGTGTAATTATTGCAAGAATAAATGACCTTTGCTGCCTTTCTCTACTTCATTTCACTTTTTTTGCAAAATGAATGAAATATTCTCTGATGCTCCATGTCAAATTCAAGTGTATTTAAAAGTGTTGTGATGCATTTCTTAACAAGCATTTAAATGTTTCTAAGATATTGTTGATGTGTTCATTTTTTTTTTTAGAAAATTATTTCCAGACTTTGAAAATCAGTTTTAGAGTGCTTTTTTTTATATGCCTGTGAAAATGTGGTGTAGAGATTCCCTATAGATCTGGCTGAACAACATCTTCTATTTGTCTGATTAAAAAAGCTGGTTTATTTTGCTCAGCCTCTCTTTCGATATGCAATGAAAACTGACAGTTGCTTTGGGAAAACCAGAAGAGTGCTCTGGATCTTTTTATTTTGACCACACTATTAGAAAACAATTCTATCCCAACTTGGTGTCAGCAACCAAAGTGATTCTAGACCTTCTTCCCCTGCTATTCAGAGGTGGTTGGCATTCCTTGCTCCAGGCAAGAGCTTTCATCTTAGCTTTGGGAATAAACTGTCTGTGATCTTCAAACGCATCAATAATAGGTCTTAGTATTTGTGAAAACAGCGAGGTAAATCTGTCTGTCTTGTCTCTTTTTAAGTGTGTGAGTGAAGAGCATGAGATCATTAGCAGAGGAGGGTTTGAGCTCTGTTTTGCTCAATGTCATAATGCTGAGTGAAGGAGTCAACCCAACATCCTGCTGCCACCAAAGGCCGCCGAGCAGCCCTTTCCTTTCCCCAGCTACCAGTGAGCTGACATTGCTATCACTGTACTAAAACAACGGCTTCATCAAACAGGGATGTCTACATGTAGGAAGAAGAGATGGCGAAGGTTACTGAACCCAAGTGATGAAGTGGCATGAAAGGACGTTCTATCAAATCTTCAGAGACTCTGTGCATGTGAGATAGTGGGAAAAAATCACATCTCTTAAAGCATACCTATGCCATCTTCTATTGGCTTTGGAAAATAAAACAGCTTTACAGGCCTTTGGGGAAATCTGGAATTCTGGTTTCAGCTTTTTCCATAACCAGCTGTATTTTTGAGAGCAATGATAGAGTTCAGGGAATTTGGGAATAGGCCTGGTGCTTTAGATCAAATTTCTCTGTTTTTCTTTCTGGTAATGATGCAGTGTTTACTTTATTAAAAACATGCAAAAACACCAAATTGAAGCGATTACATTTCCTTAAATAATTGTTTCATAACAAAGTCTTATCAGTCCACAGCTTAGCAGATACCTTTGCTTACTTATGAATTTGCAACACTAAAAATGAATACACTGGTTGTTAAAAGCAAGGTTTGATAATGCACTCTTAGAATAAAATTCTTTTTTTAAGAACAATTTTGTTAGTGGAATCTTCTCTAATAAAAGGAAACACACTGCTGTCTCTAATCTCTTGGGTTCCTAGTTTAATCCTGACCTTGTGTGTATGTCTCTTACTCTCTCTCTCTCTCTCTCTCTCTCTCTCTATCTATCTATCTATCTATCTATCTCTGCATGTTCTACCTCTGTCTATGGGTTTACATTGGTTCTCTGTTTTTTTCTGCCTCTCAAACATTGTGAATGTGTTTGTGTAATTGTGTTGGAGAAAGAGCGAGAAAGAGAGATAGCGTAAGTGAGTGAATGGTGTCCTAAAATTAACCGGTCTTTAATCAAGAGTGTATTTCTGCCTATGCTTAGTGTTCCTGAAATAAAGGATTTTAGGGATGTGTTTTTCTGATTCATGTGCGTTTAATTTGTTAGCAATTGGATGGCAGTTTGCATTAAGGACATCTTACTTTCGTGCTATTCATTTATTCATCTTCTGTACCACTTATCCTGTATTCAGGGTGAGGGGGGTGGATGGGGGGGCCTGGAGCCTATCCCAGGGGACTTAGGGCACGAGGCGGGGTACACCCTGGTCGGGGTGGCAATCCATCACAGGCCACACACACACACACACACAAACAATTAGCCTAATCTGCATGTCTTTGGACTGCGGGAGGAATCCCACCAAGCACGAGGAGAACATGCAAACTCCACACACACACACACACACACACAGGAATCGAACCCTCAACCCTGGAGGTGCACGGCGACAGTGCTAACCACTACAACACCGTGCCACCCGTTTGTTTTATTTATTTATTAATTTATTGTTTCTTCCTGTGGATGTCCGTGAAATGTAGTAACGTCTTTGACTTGAGCAGTGAGGATGCCTCAGTGACGTCATCGCAGCGCTCCATCCAGCCGCGCGCAGAGAGGGGGAGAGAGTGTATTAAAACCCGGGCGGAGTGTGAACATGTGAACACATGAGCAAACTGTTCAGAGAATGCACCGAGCACAGCATCGCCTTCAATCGGTAAGCAGCTCCCAATTAACTAAAAATCTTTGCGATTTGTGAGAATTTATTTAGCGTTTATTTCTGCATGCAGTTTTAAGTGAAAAAAAGCAAAACAAGATATTGTTTTTGGTGTATTAGGTTTTAGATTATTTGTCCACACTGGGAGAAGAACATAAAATCCATTCCTTTAATGCCAAACTGTAATGAATAATTGCAATTTGCGAAAAAGGAGGAAAACACAATTTACCATGTTTTAGAGTTTTATATCTGACTTCATGTCCGATGTTGTATAGCATCTGTATTACTATACATTCAGGGTGAGTAGGTTATTGTCGTTTTTATTGCATATCAAAAAAAAAAAATCTAATAATTATTTTTGTCATCAGTATCAGCAAATAAATGTTAAGAAACACATCTGGGCAAAATAGATCAGAATGTAAACATCACATCTGTAAGGAAGGGTGTGAATGCAGTGCAGGTCCAAGGTATAAAAGCACTACATTACACTATGATCAAATTGTACAATACTACTAATAAGGCTCATTATACGCGTTCTTGTGTGTAGGATGTTGTTTTGAAAAGAGAAGGTCTGGCGAATATGAGGATGAAGCGCCCCCTGCTGGTGCTGCTGCTGCTGTTCCTGCACGATGTGTTTGAGGGTCAGGCACTGAGACACTTCAACAATTACTACTATCAGGATTTGTCACCTGATGGCAACGGAAATGGAGAGAGTATGGCTGTTTGTGTTATTTCACATTAAGAAAGTTGTCTATATTGGTTGGGTTTGCTTAATTCAAAACCAATTCAAAGCAAATTCATTATCGCTCCTACTTGCAGATATTCACTTTGTCTTATTCAAGGAGGCCCAAAAGTCTGGATCCACACTCAAACTCAAACTAATTTTTGCAAAACTCAGCAGCAACTTTTCTATGTAATGCATGTTGTCTTGATCATATCAGGCTTATTTGATCTTTTGTGTGAAATTAGCAATATATTGAAAAATGCTTATAGATCCAAACTTTTAAACCACCATATAATAGACTTTGGCCCTTCTTAACATTCTCCAACCTTCCCCAGTATACTTCAGTGGTGTGCGTCTTCATGTGGAATCTCCACAAACCTTGGTGTCTGCTGTACAAGGAGGCAACGTGACTCTTCCGTGCGTGTTCCATTATGAGCCAAAGGTCAGCGCACCCCGCAGGACAAGGGTCAAGTGGTTCTGGCAGCCGAGCACTGGTGAAACCAAAGAGCTACACGTCATGGTGGCTTTTGGGTCCCGTCAAAGGAGTTATGGTGACTTCCAGGGTCGTGTGCGTCTGCGGCGAAGCACTCCAGGTGATGCGTCTCTGGTCATCAACCCGCTGATGAGTGACGACACAGGGCGCTACCGCTGTGAGATTATAGACGGCCTGGAGGATGAGAGTGTTACCGTGGAGCTTCAGTTTCGGGGTGACATAATCATATATATGTATATAACATATTTGAAGCATAAACTAACTGGCCATTTTATTAGGTACATTCACGTTGCTTTGTAGGCAAACAGATTCTGACTGCACCATCTGTTGTCATGCTTAAAGGAAAGGTTCATCCTAAAACACATTTAATATATTCATCCGTCCATCATCTATACCACTTATCTTGTTGCAGTTGCATTTGCTTTCAGAGCCCTGTTAAGGTTTGGCCACAGCATTTGAGTTGAGTTGAGGTCTGGACTGAATGTCAGTTGTGTACTTGTTCAGCCTTCTGCTAATTTTGCTGTCAAGGACTTTAATTTTAACATGCTCAGTGAGGCCTATGGGATATGAGATGTAGCTCTTTGTTTTTGTTAGTATTTTCCCTGAGCGTTGCATGGTCTGACCTTGGGGTAAATGTGATGGGACGTCCGCAACTGGGAAGTTTAGCAACGGTCTTAAATAGGTTTCACGCATGTGGTATGTTGCATGCTGAACTTCAAATTGTACAAAAATGGTTTTAAAACTGAATGCTCCAGAATATCAAAAAACTGCCAAAACCTCTGCTTTCATAGAGGTCTGCACACCTGCTGATTAATCAGGGGTTGATGATTAGCAGCACCTGGTTAAAACTGTCCCTCTTAAATCCTATAGAAGCAGTAAAGGGGTACTTAGTATTGCTTGCATGTTTTTTTTTTCTTTTTGGCTTCATTTTTGAACACTTCTCATTTAGGAAGAGTGAAGGTAACACTTGCTAGCATAGTGTTATGAAACTGAGTTTTGTGTTTTTTAAGCACCTCAGCAGTAATGCTTGACAATTATTAATAATGGTTAATGTATGGAAAAATCTATAGTCGTTAATTGTACACTTACAAGATGCATCAATATACTGTAAAGTGTTCAGTGTCAATATTAGCATGGCCAATGTGCCTGATACATTAGTATCATTATTACACACATTACAACCTTCACATCAGTGCTGTTTTGAGAATAATCAATCAGTGACTTATTAACTCTGGTGGTCCATGATATAAATGGTTGTCATGTACATAAACAAAGTTGAAGGAGGAATACAGACTGAGCATAGGAACAGATGTAATTCTGTACCTACATGGTAGGTTTGCCTGTAAAAAAAAAAGAAGGTATTTTCACTGTGGTGGTCACTTTGTGTTTTTTTTTAAATAGCATTTTGTGTGCATATTTTAGTGCTTACAATATAAATTCCAATGACTATACCTGCTTGTAGTTTTGACTTTAGTTTTAGGACAGAAGGCTTGCAGTTTACTCCGGATACATAACCCTTCCAAAGTGCCACTATTTATCTGCAACTTGAAAAATATTGGAAAATTCTGAGCTATCATTTTGTATTAACAAGTTGGATATTCAGTGTGACTGTAATGATTTATCATGACTTGAAACTGAGTTTTTTTTGCCTCCCACAGGTATAGTGTTCCCATATTACTCTTCCATGGGTCGCTATCAGTTCAACTTCCAGGAAGCTAAAGATGCATGTGAGGAGCAGGGTTCTTGTCTAGCCACCTTTGAGCAGCTGTTTACAGCCTGGGAGGAAGATAAGCTTGACTGGTGCAATGCAGGCTGGTTGGCTGATGGGACAGCACAGTACCCTGTATCAGTGCCACGAGATGCCTGTGGGGGGATAGACCTGGCACCAGGCGTCAGGAGCTACGGAGTACGCCACAAAAACCTCGACCGCTTCGATGCATTCTGCTTCACTTCTTCAATCAGAGGTGATCACTTTGCTTTACATCTTAGACACTCGCCACACTATTAGGAACACCTGTATACCTGTTCATGCAATTATCCAATCAGCGAGTCTAATGGGTTCCATTCATATCAAACAAGAGCAGGAATCTGAGGCTTTATTGAGTAAAGATCCACTGAAAGTAGACAGTTAATTATTAGACTAACATTATCTGCTTCCAACATAATCTTTTTCCAGTTTAAACTGTCCAGTTCTGATGAGTCCTGTTCTTGGCTGGCAGAAGAAGCTTACAACTGCTGTTGTAGTCCATCCACCACAAGTTTTTTAATTGCGTGTTTTCTGCCCACCATGTTTGTAAAGAGTGGATATATAAGTGGCTGTCCTGTCATCTCAATCTCATCTGACCTTCAAAGAATGCCATGTCCCAGGAGATCAGCAATTTATTAAATGCTGAGTCTAACCATTTGGAACCAACAGCCAATGGTCTGGTCAAAATCACTGAGATAATAGTTTCCCCTATTTTCTGTGCTTGGTACAAACATTAACATGAAGCTCTTATCTGTATCTTCATGCTTTTATACATGTTGCCACATTAATTGGATGGTATTAAGTGGCCAGTGAGTGTAGTGGGTAGTTTAATATACTGTACATGCTTAGTAAAAGGAATCTTAGTAAAAGGACAAATGGACAAAGAATGGGTGGATGAAGGGTTTCTTAAGGAGTCATTCAGTAATTAAATGCTCTTGTTGTCTGATAGAAAACCACTACACATACTAATTATAAAACTTGACTTGTTCCTGCGAAAATCATCTGCACATTTAAGATTAGGACTGAAAAAGAATTCTAATAAAAGGTTGGAAAAGAATGTTCAAATTCATACTACAAAAACATCAACAGGTGCTGCAGAATTCCAACGGAGCATATGACTCATTACAGCTAGAGCAATATTTCACGTCTCCACCCTGCTATAAGGGCTGAACTGGAGAGTCACTTGCACTTCTGATAAAGCCAACAGATCATGCATACAGTATCAGATACACCCTTCGCCTTCAATGATTAGAAAAATACAACTGGCCTTGGCTTTGTTATATAAATTCTCACAAGTCTCAATCTTCAAAGAGCGAAAGGGTTTTCAAGATTGACTCATGAGATAGTCAGCTCTAAGGAATCTGTTCTCTGGCTTACGTCTTTTCCTGATCTAATTAGGCTAACGTTAGCACGTCATTAGGGCTTTGACACGCAATCCATTTTTAAGCTCAGCAGTTGTGTGTTTTGGACGTTGTCAAGGAGAAAATATATTTTCCCTTTTTTTATACAAATGACCTTTTTTTTGCCTTTGATAGATTTCAGATGCACATTTTTGTTATGTAAGGTACACATATAAGTGTACATACTAATCAGCCATAACATTGAAACCACTTGGCTAATGTTGTGTATGGCACTGTTTTCCCAAATAGCTCCATTAGACCTCTGAAGGTGTGCGGTAGTATCTGGTACCAAGACCTTAACAGCAAACCCTTAAAGCCCTTTAAGTTGCAGGACTTAAGGTGTAGCCTCCATGGCTTAGACTTGTTTGTCCATCATATCCCACAGATGCTCAATCAGATTGATAACTGTAGATACTGGAGGCAAGGTCAACACCTTCAACTGTTTACCATGTTCTTCAAATAATTCCTAAACATTTTTCACAGAGTTTCAGGGGCATTATTCAGCTTAAAAAACACCACTGCCTTTAGGCAATACCGTTGCCATGAGGGGCTGTTCTTGGTTTGCATCGTTTTTTTGGTAGGTGTTATGTTTTAATACCAGGAGCCAAGCTTTTCCATATCACTACAGGATTAGTGTATTCACTGGCTTGCCTTCTTCCTCTAGTGCATCTTGGTGCCATATCTTTCCCAAGTTCATATGATATAAAAGAAATATCCATCAGACTAGGACAATTTCTTACAATGATCCATGGTTCAGTTATGATGCTCATTTACCCACTGTAGGAGTTTTCAGCAGTGGACAGGCCTCAGCATGGGTATTCTGACTGGTGCGCACCTACACAGCACTATAACAGCAAGCTGCAGTGCACCATGTGTTCTAACAGGTTTCTATCTTAGCTAGCATTAACTTTAACAGTACTTTATGCTACATTACTTTGTGTAATGAGATAATATTATTTACTTCACCTGACAGTGGTTTTAATGTTATGGATGGTGTATCTGAATCATGAGGTCATGCTGTTTGTACTGAATATCAGCAACTCGCTCTTGTGTGATATTGCTTAATTAATAAAAAAACATAATTTACTTTAAACAGTTTACAATGTGAAGACAGTCACCACTAAAGAGCTGCTTTGAGACAGTATGATCAATTTTAAACCGCTTAACTGGTATGGTATTATAAAAATCGATGCACTGACAATTTCGCTATATTTAGTTTTAACTAATTCAAGCAAAGGATATCAGATCACTTTGTTGTGTGCAGAGTTGATGTGAGAACATAATACATCTTGTATCTTGACTACATATGTTATATGAAATATAAAATGTGAAAAATGGTGCAAGTTTATATGTATATACAGTGTATATATATATATATATATATACGGTGAGGTCAATAAGTATTTGATCACCCTGTGATTGTGCAATTTCTCTTACTTAGAAATCATGGAGTGGTCTACAATTTTCAGCATAGGCGCATTTCCACTGTGAGAGACAGAATCTAAAAAGAAAAATCCGGAAATCACATTG
>JAOVVA010000037.1:13259384-13278442 GCA_028565275.1 Leiocassis micropogon | reverse complement strand
ATTTATATCTTGAATTTATTTACTATTACCATTATATAAAAATATAATGTAATGCAATGATTCAGTAAATGTAGACTTTAAATCAAAGTGTGACATCCATCAAGTGTTTTGTTCCTGATTTCAGGCGAGGTTTACTTTCTGCAACACAAGCTCAAGCTGAACTTCTCTGAGGCAGTGGAGGAGTGTATCCAGGACGGTGCTCAAATTGCTAAAGTGGGTCAGCTGTATGCAGCGTGGAGGTTTGCGGGGTTGGATCAATGTGATGCCGGGTGGGTGGCTGATGGCAGCGTACGTTACCCCATCACCAAACCTAGATCCAATTGCGGCCCACCTGAACCTGGTGTACGGAGCTTCGGTTTTCTGCCCCAGCATTTAAAATATGGAGTTTATTGTCATAAAGTCAGATGGTAAGATTCCGATGCAACTACTTTAGATTCAACCAGCAGAAATGTGAATTCTGGCAAATGCCATATGCTGTGATGATTCGCCTTCTAATTCCGGTAATACAATGGAAGAGTGTCAGAGCTGTTCGTGGAAATCTGCAAGCAGTTTAGGTTTGTTTAAATGGACTGGTTTATCTTCCAATATTATGCTTCCTGATATTACACAGGGTGGCCCAAATGTCTGGATCCAAATTTTTTTTTTCTATGAAAATTTTTTTTCATTTCAGACCCAAGATGACTTCAAAACTAACAGTGGAAGATCAAATAGAACCAGACCTAACATCTCTAAACTTTTTTCTTAGGGGTCATCTGAAGTCAGTAGTTGGAATCGGCCCAGTCATTGCACTAAAGGAGGAGATCATCTCTGCATGTAATAAAATCAGTTCTGATATATAGTGTATACTCAAGCACTGCCAATTTTTTGCTTATGAATCCAGACTTTTGGGCCACCCTGTATATTAGGAATTAAACAGAACACCAAGTGTCACTCAGGGAATAGACCTGCAAAAACTACATTTGGTAAATTCTCTCACAACAGCTAAACCAATAGACCCTCACTGTATAATACATACAGTGTGTCCTGCCTTCACATATACTACAGACTACAAGCATTTACCATATGTGTTTGTGTGTGTGTGTGTGTGTCTATACTTTAAAGTTCACATACATATAGATTCAATAAAGCAGAACATAATGGTGTTTTTTTTTCTTCAAAGGTCTGTGATATATTTTTCTCAAATGACAGAAAGCTTTGCATATTTAGTATCCTACATATAGTCGGTTGTAGGAAATAGTGGGTTTATTAACTGTGTATGCCATAGTCTGTGCATGTTTACAGTCTGTTATGTTTAAAGAAAAACAACATGCATTTGTATTATTAACTTCATTTTAATAAATGTTTTTTTCCCCTCTAATGCTTTTATAGTGCCGATTGTTATTAATCAATCATACCACTTACACGGCACAGGGTCGCTGGAGGCCTATTGCTTATTCCATGAGACTCGGGGCACTAGGCACTAGTGAACACACTAGTGAATACACCCTGAACAGTGCAGACAAGTGCCGGAGCTCCTGGTCTGTGTGCAAGTACACTCATCTGGTTGGGTTTTATTTGGGATCTCCAATTTTCTCTGACCTTCCAGCAACCCACAAACACTAGATGGTTTGATTTTACTCCTTGGAGTGAATATGTATGCTTATGGTGCCCTGCAGTTTAATCCAATACAATGTTTAGTTCTGCCTTATACTTGGTGATTCTTCATAACTCCAGGATAGAGCAGCTCCTAAAGATAAATCTTCAATACCATATATGCACCGATGATGATGATGATGATGATGATGATAATTAAGAAGTAGAACCTTCAGCAAAGTCAGGAGGAAAATGTATTCTGTATTAATGCAGACTTTTCACTGACACATGTTCGTTATTTTATACAGTGATCAGTAGAGGGCACACTTAACTCTGTGTGAAAAATCTTGGATGAGGGAGGTGGATGAAACTGAAGATACACAGAGCCTTTGCCAGACCTCATACTTGAGCCATATGCCACCCTGCATCTAAAGAGCTCTGATGTGCTTTAATGTATTTAGACAAATCTAAAACTCAGTAATTTTCTCACTCCTAATCCTATAGATTTCCTATTTTACACCTGCTTTCCCAAACATGGAAACGCATGCATTTAAATGTGATGTTTAAATGAAAAGACAGCAGTGTTGCTAAGCTATTCATTTTTTTTCTCCCTCGGCAATACTCTGCATGAAAGTGAATACTGTTACCAATGAAGGACATATTCATTAACCTGCCTGTTTTTTTCCTCTCAGATATTCCTGGAGATATATCTGTTTACTTAAATAGGCTGTTCGAGCAGAAACTGTACAGGGATAAATGAGTGCAAGTGAGCTCTACAGTATGTCTCTTTATAGGTAATGATACTCATTTAAACACAGATTTATATAACTTCTCTTTATAAAGCTCCGTTATTACACAATTAATGTGCTATTACATGAGATAGGTAAGTAGTTAAGTGATTCTCAAAAAAGCAACACAAATCAGAAACGACAATTAAATACAGGCCTGGAAACACAGATATTTAGTCTCTGTTTATTCAGTGGACACAGGTGTGGCACTCAGACAGCTATGAGCTCAGTGTAACAGTTGACAGCAAGACAATGGCGTATAAAAGTGTAGGCTATTACTTCGTATGATTAAAATACAAACCAGTGCAATAATCATCGCTTCCCTTACAAAGATGGCTCTGGGTTGCCCAGTTAAATTTTCGCATGTGAACATGTTAATATTTATGGTGCCATCTTCCATTATCAGCATCAGAACTGTTTTTTTTTTTTTTCCGGCAGGCAGATCTATGCAATTAGCAATCCTTTGTTTCTCTGTAATGTAAGCATTGCTTCATACGGGGACTAGCTTTGATAAATGAAAAGGCAATTAAATGTGCTTCAGGCTTTTAGTCCTTAATAAATAAAGTTTCATTGCAGTTAAATTATATCATGATTTCTTTTTCAATTACCGGAGAACAGCAAAAGAAATGAAATGGATGTTTTTATCTTTCACAGTCTCACTTTCACCACTTTCTGTGATGAAGCTAAACGTATAAACAAAGGACTAAAATATAAAGACAAAATAAGGAAAAAAGTGTTTGCAGAAATCATTTTAAATATGTTTGAGTTTATATATATTATATATTCAGCTGTAGTCACTGAAGCCTTTTGTCTTGTTTTTTATATGTTACTCTTTTGCCCTCCCTACAATCACTCACTCTCTTTCTCTTTTACTCACTCTCATAAAAAGAAAGATGAAAATGATGCAAAACAGGAAGAATAAAGTGACCAATGGAGTCACCATTGAGCATAAAGAATACATTACAAGCAGTTTGTTCCTGGGAAAAATATTCAGCCTGTTACTGAAATTTTTTTTTTTTTTATAATTCAGGCTTTTTTATTATTATTATTATTATTATTACTTAATTTTTTGTTTTGTTTTTTAACCCATTGTCTGGTCCACTCCCCTTCTTCACTCTTATAACTACATGACTCTCAAATTAGTTTATCTGTAATTACTGAATAATTCCAAGAAGTTATTGAATAATATGCTCAAGCTTGAATAACTAAAAAAAAAAACAAGCTGGGATTTTAGGGGGTTAACTTTTGGGTTAAACATTGGATTGTATAAGGAAAAAAAAACTCTTAATGGTGGGAAAATATTCTTTCCTTTAAATCTCACTCCAAAAATTTGTTCCTTCTTCTTTTTCCCCAACGGCAAGGCACTGAGTAACACTCGAAATAAATCAGCCAGGCAGACTACAGAACAGAATGTATTGTGCATCATTGTATAAAGTGGACCCTGTTACCGAGGCTACTGGATTTCGTTCGGGCAAATAAGACTTGTGCAGAGATGCTTTTCACTAACAACAGTCCTCTAGATTATTTGAAGTGCCTTGTGTCCTGTTTAGAGGACCTTTCTTCATGTTCGTCTGCTGACCACTTTGGAATGCCGCTTGAGGGATCTTTTATGTCTGTATGTTGTAAGATCTATAATGAAAGAAAATAATGCAGAAAATAAAACATGATATGGTTAAATGTGAAGTGAAAATGTTTACCCTACCAACTGCTGCACCACACACTTGAACAGTTTTTCTTAATTCCATTGTATGGATGGCATACTGTACAATAGTTCCAGAAATGGCAATGTATGTCTAAACGAATGACAAAACTGATCAAAATAAAATTTAGTATCAAGTTGTCAAATAACTCTCCTGCATACACAACACATTGGCAGCTATTGGAAAAACACATTTAGAGAAAAAGGATAGTTAAAATCAAGTACTATACTTTTATGTGTGATGTGAAGAAAAACGCTTACCTTGATATTTTAGAGAGGACACAAACAGGCTATATTCCCTCAGACACATTTTTTTGAAAAGCACCATGACTTGGTTAAGTCGACTTACCCACATAAATATGTACATGGTTGTGTCTGTATTACTGCAGTTAACTAGCTATACCTTGCCTTAATTAATTATATTATATTAGGATACGTTATATATAGGATTCTGATCACCAAATCACGAGACAAGTTGTTAAGAAGTGTCCACCACACCTTGAAACATTTGACATGCTTGCTGTCCAGAAGAGGAACACACACATAAGCCGAATGCCTTGTGTCACATACATCTGTTTCATCAAAGAACAAACCTAATTATCATGTTCCAGGGAGAACAAAGTGAAAGGACATTGCATGAATATCCAGATGCAGGCTATATAAGGCCACTGCTGGAACCTTCAGTCATGTCAAGGCTAGTGCCATATATATATCTACAGAATAAGGAAGCGCTTAAGGAACAATGAGGGAGGGAAACCGGGAAATTTAACTCAGTCTAGGTGAAATGTAATAAGACTAATTTTATGATTTGTCCACCCCTGCTAGGTGATCCTCCAGGTTCCAAGTTCCATGTTCGATTCCTGCCTGTCTCTGAACTTGGAGTTTTCATGTTCTCCCTGTACTTGGTGGATTTCCTCTAGGAGTTCCAATTTCCTCCCACAGTCCAAAAACATACAGATTAGGCTAATCGGTGTTCCCAAATTGCCCCTAGTGTGTGAATGAGAGTGTGTATGTGTGTGTGCCCTGCGATGGATTGGCACCCCATTCAGGGTATACCCTGTCTCATGCCCTAAGTCTCCTGGGATAGGCTCCAGGCCCCCGTTACCCTGTATACAGGATAAAGTGGTATACATGATGATGATTGAATGAATGAAAGGTAGATAATGCAGTGAAATAAGGAATTCTAAGTGTATTAAACCTATCAACTTACTTGTCATAGAAACAGGAATGCATGGTTTATTTGCTCAAAGCATAAAATGCAGTAATCAAATTCAGTACTCAGACTGTGTCTGGAAACTTTTTACTCACTTTGTACACATTCTACTTTTGGCTCTTCCCAGTGGCCGTCTGGCATGCAGTGTATCACAGAATGGTGCCGCTGTGTAAAGCCCGGGTCACACTGGTAGCGGATGATGGAGTTGACTGGGTAGTGCTCCCCGCTGTTTCCTAACATCCTGGCATTTTCGACCTCCGGGGGTGTGGTGCATTCGACTGGTTAAGGGAATTGGAAAGATTAAAGCCCAAATTCTTATGGGCTGTTTCTACAACATTAAAGGCTTTCAAAATGATTCAACTATACAATCAAGACTTTGGCCAATAAACAATTTCTAACCAGCATTTTGGTTCCACTTTATATGTGTGTAGCTATTGTTGCTTTTTAGTACTTAGTTATATAATACCAAAGGCCATTAGTATATAATAACAACAAAGCACAAGGTCTAGCATAAAACTGCTAACACACAAATTAGCGGCAAAATTAAATTGTCTACATGAAGTACTTACCAAATCTAATTTTGCAAGTGAAGGGCAGATTGTAGCTACAAGTATCAGCACTCCACAGGCCAGACTCATGGCCAACCATTGCTACACAGTGTTCTGCAACATTGTAAAATTCTGGTTGGTTCGGGCTCCAGTTTACAAATTCCTGTTGACAAGGTGACAATCAATTAGGAACAGAATTTTATAGTGCGCTTAAATTTCACTTTGTATCATCAAAGTTATTGACAAGTTATGAATTAATTGATTCTTCACCAAAGGGCTCCCGTCTGTCCAGTGGAACTCATTTGGCTGGCCTCTGTCAGTGAGTCCAATCCACTGGTAATCCCAAATGTGACCTAAACAGGTTTTAAATTGGATTCATAATGAGAACTAAAACAATCAACCTTTCACAGATTAGCTCAACTACAACAATCCCATACTTACTGTGAACAAATATTTGCTCTTGCTTGGAAGTGATGCTAAGCAGATGAGAGTTTAGCTCTCTGCAGTGCTGTTCAGCATTTGTCCAGTTCTTTCTTTCACTGAAGTGGATATAGCAGCTGCCATCAAATTCCACCCAGTCATCCTTACATCCCCGTGCTGCAAAAATATCAAATAGGTTTGATCGAATTATTTAGTGCTTATTCTTGGATGCTGAAAATGATGAGGCTAGCCAAAATTTATATGGGATGGAGGGTAGTAGTTGAAGCCATGGAGTGGTTATAGCTAGCATGGCCTGTAAGTTCCATTTTTAACTCTCTACCTAAAACCTACTCTACTTAAAATTTAAACAATAAGTGACCGTTTTTACCCTCAGTGACAGTGGGCTGTTCCACGGTAGCTGGTGTAAGATGCAATGTCAAGGGACTGGACGTTGTACTGTTGATGGAAGTTATCGTAGTTGTAGAATGCATAGGTTTAAATCCCATTATAACCTCTCTGTGTAAAGAATCAATTAATCCAGGCTCACTCAGGATATCACTACTGGGTGCTTCGCTAAATCCAGAGCCGCTCAGGTCATCACCAGTGTGCACTCCGCTAAACCCAGAATCACTCGTGATATCACCACTAGACATGCCAATGACTCCAGAGCCGTTAATGATATTACTAGTTGGCATGCCACTGAATTCAGTGCCACTTGTGATGTCACTACTGTGTATCCCACTGAAGCCACTAATTTCTGGCTGTCCTCCAACAAATTCCTGCTCTGTTGTTGGTCGTGGAGAGGCCATATAGGTCACTAAATCATCAACCAAGGTGATCGTTTGCCCACTGCCAGATGGCAGACCACCAGACCCACTGCTATACTGTCCAGATCCAGACACATCACCTGATCCTGAGTGGTCCCCACTGAGGTCTCCAGATTCCATTTCTGTGGCAGAAAATATTGCAATTTCTTCTTTTGCCTCTTGAGAGCCTTCTATGGTAGATCCCTCTGCTGACTGCATGTCTACACTTTCCTTGAGGATGACAATGATGCCTGAGCCATGATCACCAGACCCAGATACACTCCCACTGGAGATTG
The DNA here is from genome assembly GCA_028565275.1 of Leiocassis micropogon. Classification (NCBI taxonomy): domain Eukaryota; kingdom Metazoa; phylum Chordata; class Actinopteri; order Siluriformes; family Bagridae; genus Leiocassis; species Leiocassis micropogon. The sequence continues at coordinate 13,271,100 of JAOVVA010000037.1, read as the reverse complement.
TGCTACCTGACACATCACCACTGGGGAAGCCACTAGTAGAACCTTCAGCATTGGAAAGGCCATTGCTTGATCCATATCCACTGGGAAAGCCACTGGTGGAACCTTCAGTACCATCAAGGCTAATGGGAACATCTCCACTGCTGGAACCCTCCGCACTGGGAAGGACACTACTAGACACATCTCCACTGACAGAAACAACGATGGGGCCTTCAGCACTGTCAATGCCACTGCCAGATACATCTCCACTGGGGGACCCACTGCTGGAACCTTCTGCACTGGGAAAGCCAAAGCCAGATTCGTTAACACTTTCTGCCACAGATTCTGGAAAGACAAGAGGAGGAGCTGAAGATCATAACTTTCAACATACTGTAGTAACACATCAGTCTTGCTGTGCTGGGATAGAATAGTTTTTCAATGTTGATCTATGTCCTTGTATTACATTTTTAAAGTGATGTGATCTGCATTTAATACCTCTAACACAGTAAGCATCATATCTGGAGGCAGGATCGGGGAATCTAGTCTGGTCAGTGTTATCATAAATGATGTGAATTCCTGTTTCATTTACACCACAGCTGAGTTGTGGCGTCTGAACTGCATAGCGGACACTTCCATCAGACAACCAGCCTGGGTTGCAGTTATGAAAGCCCTGACTCCAGGCTGCATACAGCTTATCTGGTGAGGCCAGGGTGGCATTCTGGCTTAGGCAGTAATCTGCCGCCTCTTCTAAGGTAAGGTTTGCCAGGGAATTTACATGGAAGACGTCCACTAAGAAACAGTAACAAATGCAATCATAAGTTAATGGGTAGCAAGTTACAGCACTTTTCCATAGCTCATATGTATTTATGCAGGAAATAAGCATGAATAAATGAGTAGTTACATTACATCAATAGTTACATTACATCTATTAACTACTAAAACTATTCAATAATTACTCAGTAACTGCTGTATGTTGAGAGAAGTACACTATTGATTTTATAGTGATTACTAAGTCTTAAACAGAATTAAATTTTTTAAAAATATTCTAATAACGTATAGATACCTCCCAAGCTAAAACAAGGTTTATAAGCCCACTAATTGGGCACTATTCTGAGACTGGACTAGATTCATGATAGGGTTCTTGCAAATAAGTCTTGCAATTAAGCCACTTGTGCCCACTCACCAATGCTGACATTATCTCTTGGTACCTCATGGCCCAGTTTAGGCTGAGCTTTATCTACAACGATGATTTCCTGATCAACAGTCTCTTCTACGGTAGGAGGAAAGGAAGCAGATGGAACCATGGTGGTAACCCAGGGCGCATGAGTTACAAACACTCCCCGAAGTTCACCACCCTCAGTGGTATCACTTTCATGATAAGCGATTGGACTGGAGGTGTCAGTGCCCACGCTAAAGTCAGCATCTGTGGTCATGGAAATATCAGGCACTTGGGAATACAAGTCTGTGGTCATGTAAGTGTCAGTTACTGGGGAGTAGAAGTCTGTGGTCACGTGTACATCAGGTACTGGAAGGTAGGGACTGGGTATTTTATCCTCTCCTGAACAGAGAGACATTCATTATTTGCAATGGTGTTTTTCAGGGTTCATTATTGCAATGTTAATACAATTTTATGTTTGGTATGACCAACGCACTTACCCTCATAACAGATGGCATCATAGTGGGTTTCTGGGTCGGGGAAACCTGTCTGGTTTGGAAAACGGTACACAGTCCGTACACCCAGAAGACCTCCGCCACACTGAGGACGAGCAATGTTGATAGGATATCTCACACTCCCATCTGCTAGCCAGCCAGCATTGCACACATCCATTCCATTTTTCCAGGCCAAGTAAATTTGCCCTGTGGTGGCCAACTGGGCGCCAAGCTTCCCACACTGTTCAGATGCCTCAGAAAATGTAAACTTTGTCATGGACATGGAGTAGAAGACTCTGCCTAAAGATCACATGATTAAAATTGTAAAATGAAAAAACAAGTAATGGATTAAGAACTTTTTAAACACGTCTAATAAATATGTCTTTATTACCAGACATCTTCTCTGCGAAGCAGTACACATCGTAGGTCTCATTATCATCTCTGATTCCATATGTTCGTACACCTGGAAAGTTTTCCTTGTCTCCATAGCAAGGCTCCCTGGGCTCATGAATGGGATACCTGAGGAATATAGCGTCCAAAATAGCTAAAGCAATAGTGTCAGAAAACATTTTTTTTGAAGAAATGGCAAAGAGCCATTACACTTAGGTTTCACAATATTTTAGCAAACTAATTGAAAAAGACCTTCCCTCCAAAAATACGATCTGCCCATATAATGGCAACAGACAGATTTCAAACAGATGTAAAAAAAAAAAAAAAAATGAATAAAATAATGAATGAATTAATTAATTAGGGAATAAAATAAATGTACTGTCATTTATAAAGGTAATCAATGACATTAAACATTAATAAAAACATTAATGAATTAATAGTGTTTGCGCTTGTAATTACTTATTAATGCTAACATTTATAATGTTTAATCTTGTATTTACTTACAAATTAACTTTTGTGAGAAGTTATTCTCTTTATGGCAAAACTGCAAACACAAAGCCAACAAAACCTGTGCAAAACAGACACACTGTACCTGACAGTTCGATCTGACAGCCAGCCCGCATCACACTGGTGAAACCCGTCATCGTAAGCAGCTTGTAGCTGTTCAGGGGTAGCAATAACGGCACTGTTCTGGATGCAAGCTGCCTTTGCCATTTCAAATGTCAGGGTATAGCGGCTGGTTATGGCCCTGTAGTGGAATACAATCCCTGTAGAAAAGAATTACATGCAAACTTAATATTCCACAGACGGAGTCATTTTTAGAAAAAATTAGAGGCCATGTGAAATAAAGACAAAAATGTTATTTAGGGATTTAAATAGACACATAAAGATTTATATATGTAGATTGTATATGGAGAAAATACCAAATACCAAAATACCAAAACAGTATGGTTGTTTTACAACAGTATACAGTATACAGTATTTGTGGTGTTACCATCAGGCTTAGATATAATATAACATTTTACTTTCCGTGAGATATCTAGAGTATTACCATGAACCTGCATCTCCACTGAGTCATAGTTGTCCTCTGTGTCCTGTATGACTTCACATCGGTATGTCCCAGAATCACTGGAGCGCAGCTCTGAGATCTCTATGGTGGCATCTGTAGGTACTGAGGGATAGTTCACCATCGTCAACCGGTCCAAATAATCTGGCTCAATATGTACTGTTCCCCCAAGCGCCACCAGGATAAGGCTTATTTTGCCTTTATTAATGTAGCTCCACTTGATGCGTTGTGATAGGGGAGCAATTGTAGGGGCTCCAGGGTCATGAACTGTGTTGTCCTGAAAATAACAGGGGATGACCACCTTCCCGCCTAGCAGGGGGCGTAGCGGCTGCTCCATAGGGATGCTAACACTAAGGTTACTGTCCTCATCTGGAAAGAGAGTTTCATTGAACACACAACTACAGTGAAGTACAACATACAGTAAGTCACATTTCTTTGTAACAGCCCAGTGACTCTTTTTTATATGATACAATAAATCAGATAATTGTGAAATGTATTATATCACACATACTATAGCGGTAAAGTATAAATATCCCCAAGGGCATGCAATAATAGCTCTGCATGCTCCCAAATAACCCAGAGTCAATGTCAAAGTAAAAAAAAAAAAAAACATAACTCACCATTTATTTGTCCAAATGTTAATGTTGCAGAGTAGACACAGAGGCAAGCACACAGTAGAAGAAAAGTAGTCATGGTTCTTCTGTTGGTTAACACAAAAGATGAAATACATAGCTTTAAAAAATGTTATTCATGCACAATCATGCATGTTAAATGCTTAAATGTATGCAAATTGGCATATTGTAGCTCATGTCCATTGAAAAGACAAAAGACTGTTTGATTGATTTTTAATTATGGTATATGCATATCTGCATTATCATTAGGAAAATTCATTATCACTTCTATGTAAGTTAGAAAGCATAATCTACTAAGTGATAATGGCTTCTCTGTTCAAAACTGACCGCCTGGCTATAGCTCAGCTTTTGCCTGAATAAAGCTCTTTTAAATGCACCGAGCAGCTTTCCTTTTGGCAGGATCCTCACGGAGCTTTCTGTCTCAGACTTCTAATGGTACCGGAAGAGGCTGGTGTTTGCTGGAAAACGGCCAATAGAATCTAAATCGACTATTACACCCTGATGCCAGGGCCCTATAGAAATTTCCTTGATTTGTATCACTTTTTCTTTAACGGATTAAAAAAAAGTCTATTTCATTTACATTAAAACGAACTACATGCTGTCTTAAACTAAATTTAGCACTGCATAGAACACATTCCAGTTTAGTACTCAGATGTTTAAATTAAAGCACATTATTTAGTAACTGATGTGAATTAGGTAAAATTACAGAATGAAATAATGCACTGTATGTATGCACTTGTTGACAGCCGACCTGGAGCCAAAAAGGGAATGTACATTTGTGTAAAAGATCATTTTTTTCTCACGAGTTCTAGCAAAATGTTCCAATTAATATGGAAATCCAGGTCAACGCCTAACACCTGGCTTATAAAGAAAACACATTCTCTGAGATCCATACCCTTTGGGACTTCAGGGCTCACTTTTCACTTCAGTTAGAGATCATTTGAGATAACCTTCAGTAGCCAGCTTTCTTACCGACTGGCTTACAGGTGCAGCTTGAAGGTGTGAGCAGTTGTTAAAGTTCTGTCATTAACAGAAATTATGAGATTATAAAATATATATTTATATATTTTGCAACAGCATTCATTAGGCTACTTACTTCAGTCTAAACTTGGGCTAGGCAACAGATGGAAATTTCAACTAATCAGAAGGGAATTTACCATGCCATGAAAACAACAGCTGCACGAAAATGATGTTTTTCGTGCATTATGATTAGTCAAAGAAAGCATATGTATTTAATCTGAAGAATGAACACCAGTGTTGGACAACACATTCTGGAGATGGCTGTACTATGTTTGCATATAAAAAATGAAGTCTAAGATTCATGACTGAATCGCCTACTGGACATGGTTTCAGGCTACAAGCCTTTCGAGGCATCTAGTCAGAAAATGCTATGGCCAGCTATGTGATATATGCTGACTGTGTCAAATCGCTCCACTTCTAATGAACGTCCCACTCACAGTTCAAAAAATGCTACTTTCGCGTCTGGGCTTGTATACATAGCTCATCGGGTTGGGGAGGAGCAAGGGGTTGAGCTACTCTACAGTGTCTTCATTCACACGGCGTGGTGTGTTCTTTTCCCATCAGGTAAAGACCAATAAGCAGGGGTCTGTTCGCGCATGGACTGAGGCCCGTAAGTAAACACCTCGTTGTGTTCCAGAGGAGGCCCTCACCCAAAAAAAACGCCTCAGGAGACCAACATGTTCAGAACACTGTCAACATTCACGTACACACACACACACACACACACACACACACACACACACACCAGCCGGTGACCAGCCAGCTTCAGGACCATTTACAGTGGCATGTTACATTGGAAATTATAAATCTATGTAAATGAAAAAATCTGGGTTTTTAGAATCCTGTTCATATTATATTTAAAATTTGTGCATAATGAATACATATTTTTAGGGTTTGCCACAGAATACTCTTTAAGTGATTTTCTTATATCCACAATTTGAATGTGACATTAATTAGATTTTGATCCGTGGTGAAATTCTATGTGACTGAATGGTGACTAAGGCTCATGGTATAGGCTTTACACATATGCAAAATGCAATAAACCAAATACTTTATCAAATGAAGGCAAGGTAATTAAAAAAAGTTATCTTTCATTACAGTACATTTACTGTCTAAACTGGTGCAACATAGTTTTTATAAAAGGTTATTTATTACAAATTATATTCTAAAATCATGCATGGAGAAACTGAAGAAAAAAACCCACTGACAAACAAATACTGCAGCAGTAACACATAAAATATAATTTTCTTTATCAACTCTTATGAATACTTATTAAAACTTGTCAATTCTGGCAAAAATTGATCACGTGACATCAATAAAACCAGAAAATAATAAAATGCAAGTTGCATTTTATTACTGCAGATAACTAAATATAATGTAAATGTAAGTATTAAAATAAATGCTGATAATAAATTCTGAAAAAAATAAATAATCAGATGTCTGCAGGTCAACTGACAGAAACTCACCAAATTATTTCTGTCCTTTTAACTTGTTCTCTTATTGCAGCGCCTTAACTCCTCACAATGACCCAGGCTTAGAAGCGGCTTGCTGTTGGTTTGCTGGTCTTTTGGACAGCTTGCATCCCCTGTGTGCGCTGGGCGCAGAAAGAGGTCTTATTCAAATTGGGCACCAGTTTAGAAAAGTGACAGAGAGAGAGAGAGAGAGAGAGAGAGAGAGAGAGAAAATAAAAAGAGGGTGTGCTGTTAACTGCTCCTGAATTTCGTTGGTTCTAACGGTTTTACATTTTTTTCAAGGCCCAGTTCAGTTATAAAATAAAGAATTTTAGTGAGAACACAGTTTGGATTTAATTTTAATCACCTGGGAAGCATAAAATAAAAATTCAAACCAGGCATGTACATGTCCCACCAGTACACATGCATGCATGTAAGCGTGTATGCTGCTAAAAGACGTTTCTGAGGGTTATACTGTAGTTAGAAGAGTTCTTAAATATTCTGTTGCAGTAAAAAAAGTGACTGCTCATCACAACAGTTCATCACAGTTAGTGTCATAGACAAAACAAAAGAGTTCAAACTGACAGTGATAAACACTAAAAATATGTTTAGCAGCCAAAAAAAAGTATTCAAGGATTGGCCCTTAATCAGATCCTATGTGTGCCTTATTACAGGCAGGTTCATTTGCAAACTAAACCTGTTATAGCTAATTGTAAGACAAATGTTACAGGTGCTTACTTAGATTAATCAAGATTTAGGCTTTTTCCAATTACTGTACGCATAGATTGGGGGCGAGGGGGGGCGGATCTTTACTTAATGTTTTACCTAATTTGTTAGAGGATGCATTTCAAAGGGCATAATAGAAATGCTGCATAATGTCCAAAACTTCTTGACAACATGTACAGTATATGTAAATTATGAACCTTTTATACAGTATATTGTTTAAAACATATATTTAAGTTAATAAAAGAGTACATGTCTCTCCAATCAGCGCATCATATGGCAGAAGAACATTACATAAACTCTCTTTGAGACACCGATCAAGAGATTCAATAATGAATCACAGAGTATACTATACAAAAAGTGTCATTTCTGTCACCATGGGTATATTTGTGTTTTCATCTCAAGCTTTGTAATGTCACCATAGTTGTTATTATATGCTTATATAAGATAGTTGCTTATTTGAGTTACTAAAGGCATGTGGAAAATCCCTTAAATCTGGAAAATTTAACACCAGTTTCTAAAGTGCTCAAACAAGCTGGCAGCAATAACCATAACACATTAAAGTCATAATAATTACATTTTTTCTCCATTTTAATGTTTAATGTAAACATTTTCTGAAGCCCCTGACTTGTTTTTGCATGATCCCATGCACTGTGTACACGTGTTCCTATTAAAGTGGACATGTACAGTGTACCCCATTTCTTCAATAACATACTTATGTTATAATATACTAATCTCCAGACAGACAGCAAAAGAAAATCAACTCGAGTAAAAGGTCACTTGACACTTCCTTTCTAGGTTGACTGTGTCACATACACCCACTCAGGAACATATGTACATATACATTACTCAGACGAACACAGAGAGTGCATAGATTCTCAGTTGCTCCAGCCTATTAACACTATGAACATTACTACAGCAGTGTAATGGACAGGAATACACTGGGTCATACACCATACTTGAGAAGACTTCTCAACTAAACATCAGTCTCCTTCTTATGGGACAGGAATTTTTCACACTAAGCCTACAATCATCCCCTGACACCCTCCCAATTTGCCCACCCCAAAACTCTGTCCTTCTTATTATGTATTTGGGAACTCCAGTCATGCACAATTTATGTCAGTTTCCCCATGTTGTAACATCCAATATGACTGAAGGAAGCTTTTTTTAATTAGGCCACAAGTTGAATCAGGCCTGCGGAAGCAAGAGAAACACTGGGACATTAGGACTGATGAGGATGAGATTCTAAAATCAACACTGAGCCTCATCAGTGTTAGACAGAAATAATACACTGTTATCATTAACCAGATAACTTTAGTGTTTAACTTTAGATTTGATTTGTTCTGACATCCAGCATCTAGCAGGTAACAGCACAGTTCCAGCATCAGGAACTTGCCTATAAAAACACTTGATGTAATACACAAACCAGTCTCTGTTGGTCTTGCGCCGAAAGTAAAAATACAGAGCTCATATATGGTAAGGGAACGAGCAACTACGCTATTTTAAACTGTTTTAATCTGTTTTTCTGCGGATAACCATAACTACATGTTTCTCAATCTATTAAAAACATTATGGAATGCCATGGCCTTCTTAGTGACTATTTTGTTATAATAAAATGCAAAAAAGAAATACAAATTTTCGATCTTTTTGGGAATAATAAAACATATTTTTAAAATTAAAATATCTCATAAAATAATGAGATAAAGAGATAATAAATGGCTAATAACTCTACATCATACAATTTCAGATTAAATCTTTAAGAAATATTTTTCAGATATCTATGAATTGGCAAAAAGTCTTGGCTAAAATCAGGTAGACTATGGTCAGTAGGTGAGGCAGTGCTGAATGCCTTATATGACTGCTTTGTGCCCTAGCCATTTTTCTTTTTTGCTCAGTGGCTGTGAAATTAGCAGAGGAAAGCATTTTCACTTTTTCCTTCTTCTCACTCTCCTACTTCATACAGGAAATATCTAACAACCCAGTTACTTCTGTCCTAATGACTCTCCCTCTCTGTTTGTGTTGTTCGGAGTAGCTAGGTTATGTCAAAATAAAGATGCTTATACATTTTATACCAAGTTGATATATTATTTGGAATATTAAAAAATAGAAAATAATTTCGTCGTGTCTATAACACAATGTAATGAATAGGGGCCACAGAACTCAAATGAGCTGTTTGCTCCATTTCACATCATAATACTGTCTGAACCTGTCTTGCTCTTGAGTGAGATCACTATGGACTATTTGTCATGAACCTCATGTGTAAGAAAAAAAAAAGAAAAAAAGAAAGCAAATTAGATGTAAAAGGTCTGGAAATTTTCTAGTTTATGTGTCACACTGTATGTGATATCACAGTGCTTCATTGTTTGCAAAATGAGGAGGACGGAAAAACTTAATATCCTGCAAGGCCCGGGTATAAGGCCTGACTTTACAGCATTATTAATGACACATAGTGCACTGGCCCTGCAAACACATTTAAGGTTTTATGGAGTCAAAAAGGTGACTAGAGCAAAGTCTGGTGACCCCCTAGCCCCCTATCCTTTACTGCCCTGTGTGTAAGTCAATACTGTATGTGTTTGTGTGTTATGGGTGAAAGAGTTCATCAGAACCAAGTACAGGGCCCAGCAGAGGCTTAAAAAGTTACAGACAAAGAATGTCCTAGGATATACGTACTAGACTGTGTGTAACTACTGTTTATGTGTGTGTGTATGTGTGTGTGTGTGTGTGTGTGTGTGTGTGTGTATGTGTGTGTGTTCCTGAGTTACCTTTTGCAGCAAACCTGGAACAAACTAAACTAGGAACAGCTTAGTCATTGAGTAGTGTATAGAAACTAGTTTGCTTGTTTTATGGATGTTTTTAAATTAGTGGAATTGTCAGGAAGACATCAAAATAAATCGGTCTACATAACTGACCAGTTGACATGATTAAATGAAAACTCTTACTTACATTAGTGTCATTGAAAGGCAACATCATCTTCCATGTGAATGAATATAATTGTAATGTAATCTTCCACTGTATTATTCAAATATTCAAGAGCACAGTAACGATAGTAAAAAGACCAGAAAATGGTACATAGTTAAATAGAGTGAGGGACGTAACTAAGGTGTTAATCCCTTATCAAATAGGACCTAAAGTAACAGGCAGTGTACTTTACAAAGCGATGGGTAGCTTCTTGCTCTTTATCTTTTACCTGTGATTTAAGTTTTCATCAGATTCAGGCCATGCACCTTTTTAGCCAGACTGAGTAAACAGTAGACAAGGCTTCCTCTCTTTTCAAAGGTCTGTGGTGTCCTCAGTCCACTGATATACTGCCGGTGGTACAGTTTAATTCCCTGTACATGCCTTTATAAGAGAATTTTTTTTAGGTGTCTGTCTTAAAAAAATTCAGTTGTCAGTGAAAATTGAGAGTGAAGGCATCAGAAAATGATTCATGCAGAAGTAGTAAAGACTGCTTACAAGAACCAATCTCTCCAAGGTGGCAAATTTCAAGCTTGTGAAAAACTGCTGATCTGAAGTTTTCCAAGCCTGAAGGATGTTTGCATATGATATAGAGTTTCACTGGAAAAGTAGGACATGGAGACTATGGAGATCTGAAAACCTTTTTCCCCCAGACTTTATTTATTTGAAATGTAAATTAGGTGTACCTAATAAAGTGGCCGGTGAGTTGGCATATACTAGTATATGGCCGGCATATACTAGTGCATCTAAAAATGTTGAATATCATGGAAAAGTGTTATTTTTTTTATCTTAATTTAATTCCAAAAGTGAAATAGTCATATATTTTAGATTCATTACATGTAAATTGAAATATTACAAGCCTTTTTGTTTTCACGTTGATTACAACTTACAGCTCATCAAAAATCCACTAGGTCTAAATAATAGAATATTTCCTAAGATCGATCAAAAAAATAAACGATATAATATACAAATGTCCAGCTTTTGTAACTGTATGTTGTACAAAGTATGTTCATTTATGCACTCAATACTTGGTTGGGGCTCCTTTATCACAAATTACTGCATTACTGTGGCATGGCATGGAGGCAATCAGACTGTGGCACTGCTGATAGCAGCCTTCAGCTCGTCTGTATTGTTGGGTCAGGTGTTTCTCGTCGTCTTCTATCCCATAGATTCTCTATGTCAGGGGAGTTGGCTGACCAGTCACTCACAGTAATATCAGCACATGAGGTAGTGGTAGTTTTGGCACTGTGGGTAGATGGAAAAGTTCTGCTGCAAAAGAAAAATGGCATCTCCATAAAGCTTGTCAGCCGCTGGAAGCTTGAAGTGTTTTAAAATCTCCTGGTAGACAGCTGCGTTGACTTTGGACTTGATAAAACACAGTGGACCAACACCAGCAAATGACATGACACCCTAAATCATGACAGACTGTGGAAACTTCTTACTGGACATCACGCAACTTGGATTATGCGACTCTTTACTCTTCCTCCAGATTCTAGGTTCTTGCCTTCCAAATGAAATGCAAAGTTTACTTTCATCTGAAGAGGGGGCTTCTTCTTAGACCACTGAGCAACAGTATAGTTCTTTTTCTCCTTAACCCAGGTAAGATGCTCCTGACATTGTCCCTGGTTGAGGAGTGGCTTGATATTAGGAACACAATATTTGTAGCCCATTTCCTGAAAATGTCTGTGTATGATGGTTCTTGATGCTGTGACTCCATTTTCACTCTACTTCTTGTGAAGCTGTCCCAAGTTCTTGAATTGGACTTGTTTGACAATTTTCTTAAGTCTGCGGTCAGGCCTGTTGCTTGTGGATCTTTTCCTACCACACTTTTCCCTTCCAGTCAACTTTCCATG
>JAOVVA010000037.1:13248931-13259284 GCA_028565275.1 Leiocassis micropogon | reverse complement strand
AAAGGAACCCTGACCAAGTACTGAGTGCATAAATCAACATACTTTTCAGAAGTTTTACATGTATGTATGGTATATAAATGTTTTTTTTTATATATATTTTTTTTTTTGGTTTTAATTTTTTTTTCATGTGCTGTAAGCCATAATCATTTAAATAAAAAAACATAAATATTTAAATATCATACTTTTCCATGTAATAAATCTAGTCTTGAATGTAAATTTAAATGGAAAAAATCTATAATAGTTACTTGACTACAATGAGAGATACATATTATATGTAAAAAAAAAAAAATGTAAATAATGACCCAGTGCTTAAAAGCCAAATAAGTTTGTTGTTTTGAGTACCTTAATTATCTTTACACACATTAAATACCTTTGCATGTGCCTTGTCAAATCTTTTCCTTGCTGATTGGCAGATGAACAAACTGTCCTCGTTGACCTTTCTCAGGTAAATCAGCTATAAGTAGGTAGCTCTTTTACTCTCTCTTCTCAAGCCCTCTCTCCTCCAATCATCACTCAGAAAAGGCACAGAGGTGTAGCGCTGCTAAACAGACTCTCTTTGACTTATTTCCCAGCTCTTCTGCTCACTGGGGAATTGACACAGTCCATCAGGGGAAAAGTGGTCTTTTACGGTGTTCCATTTAAATGAATAGAGGCTTTATGGAAATGGTGCAGGAGCAGAACTCAGTTACTGTACATGATCCTGGAGCAAAAGCATAAGCAATTTTTAAGCTATGCATGCTAATACTGTATACTAGGGGAAAAAAGTTGAAGAGTTTACTGGCCTGTTATAAAGATGTCAGTGAAAGTACATTTGACTGTTGAGTAACAGTAAGGATTATAGATCTTTAGAAAATCTTTGCAGAAAGACCGCATTCAGGTGCGGATCCGGAACTCTTCCCAGAAATACTGGTCATGATGAGAGGAGTTAGATGCAAGGCCATATGGTACAGTACATTGTGTAAATGGAGCCCTCTGCTGCTCCCTTAGGGTTATAAAGCTTCTTTACTGTAGGCAATATAGCATAATCATATGGGCTGAGAGAGAGAGAGAAAGAGAGAGAGAGAGAGAGAGACCTACAGACAGACAGCTGTGCATAATGAAATTTCCGGGCTCTTTGTAAATCCTGCTTTGATGTGAGAAATTAGACTAGCTTTGTAAATATTAGGAATGACATAAAAAATGGGGACCATAAAAACAAAGGGAACTGTATTTATCACAGCGCAGAAACTTTGCTGCTGGCTGTTTGAAGTAGATGAAACTTACCTTCATCGCCAGGGCTGTAGGTGGCAGTCATTTCATCTGATAGTGATTGTCTGTACTCACCCACATGCCTACCTTATACGAAAGAAGAGAACACACTCCCGTACTAAACAGTATGATCACACACTACACCTCTTTAGGTTACCTACAAATTCTTTCCATACTATTTAGTAGGGTAGTGTTGTAGTCCTAAGTCAGACAGTTCATTGTTTAGTTTTTTTTTGTTGTTCCTTCTGAAGTTGGTCGGTGTGTTTCACATTTGGCAACAGACAAGGAAGTTGCCGCTGTCATCAAAACAAGCCCCTTCTCACCAAGTGAGTACATCAGACTCTTGGTTACTTTTTGCTACTTTTTAAGAGTGGAACTAAATGATTTGCATAGATCATAATGAGTTTGGGCTGGGTATTTGATTTCGTGTGTCAATAATTATAGCAGATAAAAGAAAAAAAGTTGTCATTTTATATACGTACTGTATAGTGTGCATTCTTTATTTCTTAGTTTGTTTAGTTTCACAAGGTTTTAAGGAAGCAACTTCCTCTCTGTCTTAGCACGTCCATGTAGCTGATGTGCAATCTGTGTTTCAGTTTGCCTAAACATTAAACAAATTATATAATGAAATAAAGAACAACTTTGTAGTTAAGTACAGCATAAATGCCATTAGGGGTCATTATATTCTGTTCAGTCATAAACACAAGGAGGCTGCATTTATCCTCACTGAGTTTAATTCCGATAGAAAGAAACCAGAAACTTTGAATGGCGTATATTGGTCCATAATGTAATATATAGTGCACTAGATAGAGACCAGGATCTGTAGTTTTACACCCAGTGTAATGCACCCCTGCGGAAGGAGGAGGAGGTCAGTGGCGATTCAGTCCTGAACTGTTAAGGGTCGCGATTAGATGTGCTGCGCCTCTCCGCGTGCACCCGCGTCACTGTCGTCAGCGCACGCGCTGTGGTTGGCACGCGGGCTTTAATAGGAAGTGTGAATTTTAGGCTATATGGATTTTATTCGTAGTCAGTACCCTCTCTATAACACACACCAGTAAACACGGGGAAATTAGAAACATCACGCACACTTGAAACTTGTCTATGGTTAGAAAGCTGCCTCTGTAATGTCTATGGAAGTATAGCAGTGCCAAAATTCCTCAATGCAGAAAAGAATGGCAAAAACTTTTGCAATAAAATTGTTTGAATTTTTCTGTATTGCAATTTGATCCGAATGGAAACAACAATCCTTACAGCATTTTGCCACTGCAAAAGATAATGCACGCAAAAGTCAATGCAAAAACATTGACCTTTTTAAATTGCTGTTCTAAATTATATTCAATTGTTAATGATACCATCTTCATTATTTTTTAAACCTGACAAATTCAGATTCAATATACCTATATACAGTATATTATTATACTAATGTATATTGTGAAGGGGGTATCCAAGGACATGTTCTGCACCACCCCACCCCCTGACTGATTTTTTTTTAATTAGTTTTATTTTGTAAGTACATTATTTTTATTTTATTAAGTTTTTATATCCTATTTCACATTAATATTAAGAGGAAGAGACATAAAACAATATGCTCATTTACGTATATTTTTCAAGCATGTGTGGTTGAATAGCATAAAATTGTTCACTTTGTATCTCCTTTTGGAACGAGATTTTTCTGTTGTTTTTTTTTTTTTTTCTTCTGTTGACCGGTCAACAACTTAAAATTGTTGGCTGGTCTTTTTCTCTTCCTCTTTTCATTGTGCGTGCACCTGCTATTGCTTGTGGCTGTAATTAGTGCTGCATGGGGAGGATGTGCTGGACACAACCTAAGTCTAACACAGGGGCGTTGTTATTTTACCTTGCCAATTACATTGAATCGAGAAAGTCAGCCACATTATCATGTTTTATAACAGTTATTTATAACAGTTATTTTATTTTCTCATTAACATATGAAATTTGGGTCCGTTGTACTGGCCAGTTATGATTCTTGTTGGGGTTACAACTCTCTTATCCCCCAGAAATTATGCATGAAACCGTGACACTGTACTGACTCTACTGTGGGCCAATATCAACTATTAATGGTTCATAAATTTTAAGTCTAATTTATTTATGCCCATCACCCCAGCAACATTTTGTTCCTAGGGTTCTTGTGAGCATCTTTCCTTCTCTGGACTCCTGTAAGAACAATAGTATTTTCCCAGAAATATGTATTTCTCTTACTTAATAATAAGTCTTCACTTAACATTGACAATTAATTAATAGGAAATTCAGAGGTCCCACTTCATAAGGTGAGTTAGTAGATTTTTAACTGAATATAACTGCTTAGTGTTAACAAAAATATAACTTTAGATAATGCTTGGTGTTATCTATATTAACTAACTCACATATTTTGTATGCTATCAAACAGTGTTCAAAGGAAGGTCAGTGACATTTGGTGGATAAATAACCTTGGAGAGATAAAAAGTGCTTTTTCAGCAGCAGTTCAAAATCTACAGTTTCCACGATTTCATGGGCATCTCATCATCACCTTAGTTAAAGTGAACAACCACAGTTTGATGCCATGTACCACCCTTTGTCTGTTTATTTAGAGTAATGGGGTTCTTTGTTATATATTTATTACCATGAATATTTTAACATTTTTGTGGAGATTTGTGCAGAATTGGTCGGTTTGGTGTCATAACGATGCTGGCAAAAGAAACACTACAAAAACATCTGTAGTCAGATTATAACCAGTGTTAGTTAACGATGTCCAGTGGTAATCAAAGAGTAAATTTGGGTTACAGTCTTGACGTTTTGAAAGAAGGCCAGTACAGTCTGGTACTGCGTACCACTAAGGATGCTTTCACACTAGGCACGATTGATTTGTACAGTGACCAGGAACAACTGATTTCCCCCTCCCTAATACCTTGCTGGCCGCCATTCACATTATTATTTTTCTGTGGTACAATTGCATATTTTCTTCCAAAACAGCAAGTGGAAGTATGCATCTAGTTGGTTTGCAACCCACTATTGAACACAAAGAGAAGAAGAGAACGAGGAATCTTTGTGCTATACCTAATACTATTGATATTTCCGAAAAATGTCAAGAGCAACACTCTCATGTGCCTTCCTACCTTATCAGCTATTGCTCCGTAGGTCAGAGGATAAGATTGGCACATGCTACGTGAATACAGATATTTCTGAGGAGATGATTGTGCTCTTGTTGATCAAAATGAACAAGTGTTCTGAGAATCGATCCTGGGGCCCTAATGTGAAAACACCCTTAAACGATTCAGCTGCCTACCACAACCTACGTACAAAACCAGTCATAGAAAACCCATCTGCTAAAATTATGTCATCTTAAACAACACCTTCTCCCCTTATTAAAGTCATTCTGAATTGCCTCTGAGCAGTCAGTGTTGTGTTTTCATCTTTTATTTGCTAGTTAACGTTAGCACAGACTTCCACCAACACTCTGCAGCTGTCTGATAAACCCTACTGTTGAGTTTTGGCAAGCAGATGTTTTTTCCAAAATCTCCCAAGTAAAATGTGAAGCAGAATAAGTTGCGATGGTTTTACGATATTCTGTTTTATTCCAACAGCACAGACAGCAGCTGCGTGTGAGGAGACAATCAGGGATTCTCAGTAAACAGTATTCGACCGAGCATGCACATCCTTCTTTACTTCTTAAACACAGTGCCTGTGAAAGGGTGTGTTTGATTTATTGTTCTGGGATGTTCAATTTTTCCACAACAAAACACAGAGCTTATTGATGTCATTTGCACCAGGACAGGGTGAATAAGAAATGATTCCAACAAAATTTCAAACATTCTTTTGGTTAGATGACACCCTGTCCATATGTTTTTTAAATATTTAAAAAAATAAAAATTCAAGCATGCATTAAATCTGGGAAGAAATGAACAATACAAAGGGATAAAGGTTATGGTAGTAGTACAGGCAAGAATTTAAAACTACTTTTACCCCTGCATGCTACACTATGCCGTATTAACTGTGCCACTGCATAAGTAGTCTGGCATTTTGTCTGTCTTGTCCCCTCTCAAACAAAATCTATCATTATCATTGAACATTATTTACAGTTCAACCAGTGCCTACTTCATTTTTTAATAGAGTCTTATTATTTGTTGTTTCCTAATCCCAAATTACTAATTACTAACCATGGTAGTTACTCTCCACTTGTTTTTACAGGAGCAGCAGTGTGTGATTTCATAGCTGTTGACGCCCTGGCAGTCCTCCTAATGCTAATAGAGGTGTTTTTGCAGGATCTGATCTGAAAGGCCAGGGTGTTCGCCTGAGATTGGCAGGTTGCTTTGTGTGCAAGACTATGGCAGCACTATAGTGTATGGCATGCGGGTAAACTGTCTGTTAATCCGCCAGAAAAAAGGCTTGCAGTCAAAGCTTTGGGATTTTCTCATTATAACGATTTGAGAACAATTAAATGCTGTCTTGGGATCTACTTTGCCTTAGAAAAACATTTACGTAAAGTTGGAAAATTACTGAAAGTAACAAGCACAATATGTTTTGAACATGGCATAAATGACTACTTAGTTACTCCGAGACGTTTGCTTTTGTATATTATGCAACATTTCCCAGGCACTGCCAGCTCTGAGAAAATTCAGAAAGGGCAGGACTGTTCTGAGTGTACACAACAAGAAAGCTATCTTTTGAATATATTTATTTACTTTTTTTTTTCTTTTATAGTTATTCATACCACCTAAGGCCAAGGTTTTATTATGATAAACACCTTTTCATAGTTCACAAATCGTTAAAAAAACACATTATGGAAAAGCTGCTTTCATTAAGGTGTTTTGACCTGGTTTACCAAAGGTAAGTTCTGTATCACAGTGAAATTTAAGGCGTGCGACAAATGAGTGAGCATGTGAAAACAAGTCTGCATTTTCCAGTGTAAACAGAGGTTTAAGATAACAGTCCCCGTAACAAAGCTGAGTAGATAAGTAATGGATAGGGCCAGTTTCACGTGTTGTTGTAAAAAGCCAGCCTTCATCAATCAACGGCATATCTCGCAATCAGAACGCTGTGCAGCATTGTTGGCGAGCCCGAGAGAAATCAGTCACTTCTGAGTTTTAATGGACACTTTATATGACTTTGGAAGGCACTCTGGATTCTTTATTCATGTTTATTAGTGGTACGTTCTTGTCTGTTTATTTGCGACTGGGTTTATTTCTGAATCTTTAAACGTACTAGTGTTACCGGACACTAGTTCTCTTAGAACAGCTACTTCTCAGGTTAATATTGCCTGTTAACACTTAAACATGGTGATGAATTACGTTTGGGAACCAGAGTCATGTTTGAGTCATTTGATCTTACCCTCTTTCCTCCCCCACTTTGCTTGATGCCTTTGAGCTATTCCTAGGCAGTGTTTGTTACTCATTCATACACTCATACTCCAACAGACACAGATTTAATGTTCTCTTAGTTCTCTGTTCTCTGTTGAAACTTGCTACCATGTATAGTAAACTGTCAGTGTCTATGTCAGATTTCCGAAGTCTGACCTTTTCTGATGGACAAGGCATGACTGTAAAAAGAGACCAGTTTGTGCTCCAAGACTTAAAACAATTTTGTTGTGTGCAATTGACATCCTGTGCTTTTTTTTTTTTATTACTAATAGCAGTCACTTTGACTCACTTTTTTGTTTTATTTTTTATTATTATTCATTGCAGAATGACACTTTGCAGACAGTTGGCTGAGCACTGTGCGGTGGAAAGATGATCTTGGAAGGAGATCATACAGTCAGTGCAGAGCACAGTTGAAATCACCTGCTGAGAAGAAACAAAAGTTCCCCTTCTGTACCCTGATAATTTGGACCACACATTTAATTCATGATGGTGATTGATGGCACATAACGGTACAATGGAGCTTGGAGTATTTGGCTGACGCATGCATGGCATGTCAAGGTCGAAAGAACAGGAGGAGAAGGAGGTAGTGGTGTGTAGCGAGAGTCCCCGTTTCCTGGTAGGTTTTGAGCACCATGTGTGTGGAGAACCGGAAGGTGGAAACATGAGAAACACTTCAGAAGCATATGATGAAGAGGAGGAGGAGGACGATCTGGTAAACACATTAGAGTTATTTATCTCAGGAGAGAAATGTGGCTACAGGAATTAGAACACTGATAGGGATGAGTGATATGCCAAAAAAGAAGCACATCTTTCTTGGTGTTTCTGGATGATATCTATTACAATATGTAGGCCATCTAAGAAATGTCTAGCATATCATAGTGTTTATTTAATCTGTATAAACATTCATTATTTTTTTAACTCAAAAACTTGTATCACAATGTCAATGTTATATTGTCATACTGCTTAGCTCTATCTACAGCCACTACAGTACAACATTCTTTGTAAATTGAATTGAATCAAATAGCTATTAAAATTAAAACAAGTGTTGTATTATGAGTATGAGTATTAAAAGAGAGAGAGAGACTTTGAGAGGGCAGTGGAATTAGTATTATACTCTCATTGTTTATCTGTAACAGGAACTTGAGCAAAACTTTGCAGAACTTGATTTACCACTAGGTTTTGCAATAATAGGTAATGCAATATTTATCCCCCATTGAAATCAGGCTCCAGAGCGTCAGATCGTGGTGGGGATCTGCTCCATGATGAAGAAGTCCAACTCCAAACCTATGACGCAGATCATGGAGCGCCTTTGTAAGTTTGAGTACATCACTGTAGTCATCTTCCCTGAGGAAGTCATACTCAACGAACCAGTGGAGAATTGGCCTGTGTGTGACTGCCTCATCTCCTTTCACTCCAAAGGTAGTAAACACACATTTGAGTATGTAGCATTTATTATTAATATTTAACTAAGGATAATCCTATGACTATAATTCATCGCTGTGCTTTTTTCATGTATGTAAAGGATTTCCCCTGGACAAAGCAGTGAGTTACGCTAAACTAAGGAACCCTCTTCTCATCAATGATCTCAACATGCAGTATTTCATTCAGGACAGGTAGATTTGTCTAAATCTCCAGAGGTTTAACGGTGTACTATTTTTAAATCTGAAAAAAGCCCCCTCACTTCTGTATATTGCTTATTTTAGGAGAGAGGTTTATCGCATTCTGAAGGAGGAGGGCATTGACCTGCCACGGTATGTTGTGTTGAACCGGGACCCTGATAGACCAGAAGGTAAATTCAATGTATCCAGAGTACATGAAGATGTCTTCACCCTCCGGTTCTCAGATGCATGTGATTAACACTTATATCATTGATAACACTACGAATAATACCATAAATAGGAGGCATGATGGTGTAGCATTGTGGTCTCGCACCTCCAAGGTCGAGGGTTTAATTCTCACCTCTGGTAGTTGTGCGTGGAGTTTGCATGTTCTCCCATGGTTTTCTCATGTGCTGTTTTGTCATGTGCTGGTTTCCTCCCACAGTTCAAAGATATGCAGAGTAGTAGGCTAACTGGTGTTCAGTATTAGTCTGTATCTGTGTCCTGAGGTGGATTTATACAACAGTTAGTTATCCAAGGCTGAATTCCAAATCCCTCTGTAACCCCTGATAAAGGGCGCTACTTAGTTTGTGGAACAAGGGATTATAAATAGCGCCCCTTGCGCTATTTCAGACTCAACCTTGGAATAAATGGAATTATGAAATAAATCCGTATAGTACTGGGAAGAATATAAAACTACTTTAGAAATTCTGGTTATACCTATTCCTCTAGAAAAGTGACCACATGCACCTGTTCTTGCAATTCTTTCACTTTGTATAATAATAATAACAATAATCATTTAATATGAGTGCGTAATTTGTGTGTCAGAATGTAACCTGGTAGAAGGAGAGGACCATGTCGAGGTGAATGGGGAAGTGTTTCATAAGCCATTCGTGGAGAAGCCTGTCTGCGCAGAGGACCACAATGTGTACATCTATTATCCGACTTCAGCCGGTGGAGGCAGTCAGCGCCTTTTTAGGAAGGTGCTGTACTATCTAACTATCCTCTTGTACAGAAGTCGGGAGTATTTGAAATGTGTGTGTTTCTGTTACTTCTACTTCAGGGGAAATTCTTTCCCTATGTTATGTGTTTCAGATTGGGAGCCGCAGCAGTGTTTATTCCCCTGAGAGCACTGTTCGTAAGACTGGATCTTACATTTATGAGGAATTCATGCCTACAGATGGGACAGACGTGAAGGCATGTCTAATTTCGTGTATACTTGTTGTTGCTTGTGCTACTAAAAGAAAAGTTAATCCAGTGTCTCTGGTGGTGTAACAGGTGTACACAGTAGGACCTGACTATGCCCATGCAGAAGCTCGTAAGTCCCCTGCTCTGGACGGGAAGGTAGAGAGAGACAGCGAGGGGAAGGAGATTCGATACCCGGTAATGCTAACAGCCATGGAGAAACTTGTGGCTCGCAAAGTGTGTATGGCATTTAAGGTATGTTGTTGTTTAGCAACACTATTTAATGTTCACCAAGGAAGTTTAGAGTCGAGTGACACTCGTATCTTTTTTCCACAGCAAACCGTATGCGGTTTTGACCTACTCCGGGCAAATGGACACTCCTTTGTGTGTGATGTAAATGGATTTAGCTTTGTAAAGAACTCCATGAAATACTATGATGATTGTGCTAAAGTCCTGGGGTAGGCGAGCCTTTAATTTTTGTTTAAATCAGATTTTGTATACAATTTATTTTTTGGTTAATTGATCGCATTTACTGTATGTATCAGATATTCATTTTCATATCTGATCTCATCATTTGTCGTGCTTGATCGCAATTTAAATTTATCTGTGTCACACTGAATTCCCTCCCACAGGAACATGGTGATGCGAGAACTGGCTCCTCAATTACACATCCCTTGGTCCATTCCCATGGAAGCAGAGGACATCCCAATAGTCCCTACTACCTCAGGAACCATGTGTGTACTATTCAGTAATTGTATTATTTTTTTCCCCCTTTTTCTTCTATGCATTGATAAAACGTCATTAGTGAAGAAACGGTTGAGTTCTCAAAAGACGTGCTTGACAAATTTTGGATAGTGTTGATGGCAGCAAACCAAATGCCATTCATCTGTATAAGTCTAATAAGAAGTATAAGTATACGTCTAATAATAGATTAGAATATATATAATTTATAATTACATATAATTCTTAGG